>WWET01000788.1:209620-230467 GCA_011038615.1 Limnodynastes dumerilii | reverse complement strand
TTTTTTTTTTTACATGCATGTATCTGCATTCGAGTTGTCTCCCCATATATACCCCCCTTTTCCTCCCCCATAATAACATTTGTTAGGGGTAGGAAAAGAGGGCACATGGGGTTACTATGCCAACGCCATCCTGAGATGGTTTTATTTTTACACTGGGAGCAGAGTGTAAAACCCCACTCCAGCATTTAGTAAATATAACGAAGCGCTGGCCTGTATTTGTAAGAACAGGTCAGCGGACACAATGTTTACACAGATCCATGTTTTGTAAATTTGAAAGGCTTCATTTTAATGCGTTAATGCCAGATTTCAAGTGAAATATTAAGAGTTTTGTAAACAGAGACCCAAATTTTGAGAGCCTCCTGGATAACGTCAGACTTGGCAAAGTATAAATTAATTATATAAAAGGATCATCTATGTCATTTTTAAAGAATCAAACTGGAGTAAAATAAATGTGAATTAGACAGATCTGGTCATAGAAGCAAATCTGCATACATTATTGTTTATACACACAGGACAGCGACAATCAGTAAATATCCATAAACTCTTTCTAGGGCTGGATCCAGACTTAAGAAAGAGCTGGAAATAAGGACCTGATTCACACTTAAGAATCTTCTTAAAATAAGAACTTAAAGTCACACCTGGGCTGAACCATGTTTATGGCAGGGGAGTCATATTTTATCTGTTGCAAACAGCATTAGAGTTGAGAGGTGATGTTTCCTACCCCAAGTCTAAATAACAGTGTGATAGTAAAGCTGGTCAGTATCTGTGTGCAGTAAGCAATTCAAAGATATATCCCTGCATGCAAAGAATACAATTAACTGGACTACCCCTGAAAATCAACATGGTTATGCCCAGGTGTAACCTTTCTGTCTTAATTTCAAGCTGCTTCTTAAGTCTGGTTCCAGCCCTAGGTGACTGACACAGTATTGTTTGTAGATTAAAAAAAATACTGCATTTTATTAATTGCTGCTTTACTGTTTTTGCATATATGTTGTGTGGACGTTTGTTAGGCTGTGACCCTATAATATCATAATCCTTGATGCACCTATATGTGAATGTTATTCTTTAGAGGTTGTCGATATCTGGCTTTTTTGTATGTATGTATGTATGTATTTTTTTTTTTTTACACAAATGTCCAGCAATGAGGGGAGGGTGTCGGCTCCTATTACCCTTGCAAGTTAGGAGCATGCCCAGGGACCCCCAATTCTTACAGCCGCAAAGCCGATGCAGAGTTCCTAACCAAATCCTAGTGCAAACTCAGGACCCCAACTCACTGTATCTTAGAGTGGTCACCTCACCCTATATGACATTTTTGCAAGCAGAGTATACAGAGCTAAGCTGTAAGAGGTGACACAGAGGTAAGCAGATTGCTCTGTTACTGGTCAACACAAACAATATTCTTATAAATATTTGCATGAAATTTGGTGAATAGGAGCAGGGGTTGGGGTAAGGGCACAGTTAGAAAAACAAGAACACAAAGAGAATTGAGGTAACCGAGATAAGGGGATACTTGGGGTGGACGGATGGATACATTTGCTAATGTTTTCTAATCTGCATCTATACATATAAATATTTAAATCCACATTTATATTATAGTCACTCCGCAATCTAGGGAAAAACAGCGTGAGCACAGCCATCAATGAATGCATCCTGCATTATTCGGGACATGATAATATTATGTAACAGTGCGATACACTCGACAGCCACAAGGCGGCGCTATTTCAAAGTAAAACCAGCACCGTGCAATTCCTTTATTCGCCAAATTGCTAATGCAGAGTGTGGTCTGCATCCCTCTCCAGTCTCCAGCACCACCATATCATCAGCCCACACACACAACACCCTGTGACATAAAACCACGGGCGTGCCGAGCAAAGGAAACACTGAGCAGAGCTATAGGCTCCGCTTTCCCATTCCTAGAGACTCAGGCACCTACACCAAAAATATAGAACGTGTATGTGACATAAAATAAAGCATTCACAAATGTCCCTAAGAAATATTAGTGGCTGGAGCATGCATGCACCTAAATGTCCCTAAGCAATAATAGTGGCATAATGTTCTTATGTAATACTAAAGACAGGAGAAAGCATGTACAAATCCCCAAGTAATATAGTTAGGAGATAAAGCATGCACATGTCCCCAAGTAATAATATAAGTTAGGAGATGAAGCATATATATATTTGTCCCTATGCAATATTATAGATGGGAGGTAAAGCATGCACATATATCCCCAAGTAATATTATAGACCGGAGATAAAGCATGCTCATATGTCCAAGTAATAATATAGATAGGAGAAGTATGCACATATGCAATAATACAGGAAGGGGACCCTGGAGATGAAGCATGAGCACATACACATTAATACTACGGTACAGAATGGTGACACTGGACATCAGGCATGCACCATTGTGCTGGCACACAGAATAGCAGAGACACTGGAGATCAAGCAGTGAATGCACGGTATTGAGATATAAAAGGCGTTGTAGGAGCTGGACTCCAGCAGAACAATGTATGGAGCAGAGACAATGATCTCACACACAGCCGTGTGTGGCCAGCAGCAGCACCAGCCCTGCTGTATAATAGAGGCGCAGCCTCCCATCTGCCCGCCGCCCTCCCACGGCCAGCCGGCTGCCCCCATGAGCCGGAAACCTATTGGGCGATAAGCAGCAGGCTCACATTTCTGGCAGGGCTGAAAGGGGGGGCAGGAGGCATTTTGGCGCGAAAGCAGTAGCACCTCCCAAGTAGGATGGCTCCATGGATCCAGGGGAGGAGGAGGTGGGGTGAAATTGGGTCCTGTCTCCTCTCCCTGTCTATCTACCCCTCCTATCTCCCGGGTGTGTCAGTTTGGGCTTTTTTTTTTTTAGTTAATAATATCCAACAGCTTGAAAGTGCATGCAGAAAGAGTGCAGTGCAGAAAGAGAGTGCAGTGCACTGCTAGTCACAGGGCAAGAGTGGACAGGGCACTGGCAGGCAGTGACAAGGACTGGAGGCTGTGACAGTGACAAGGTGAGAGCAGTGGGATTTCCTGGCATAAGTTACTGCATGTAAGACCAGCAGCAGATCCAGGGACAGGCAGAGGTAAGTGTCTGATTGTTGTCATCTTATTTAATCATTTCTGCTGTGTATATTGTCCCCTTTTACGCTCTCCCCATGTCACAGTCATCTCTGATAACACTTATCTCATATTATGCAATAGGCACTGTCTCTATATACTGCATTCAGTGTGGTGCTTTTATGCAGTGATTGTCTAGTCTCAGGCATTTTTTGCTAGAATTGCAGCAGTCTCATCTTTGTTTATATTGTGGCCATTTACAAGATCAATCAATAATCCTGGATGATCAGTGTCAGGGGTAGGCTGTCAGCTGCAGATATAGCAGTACTGGAGGCATGGAAGAGGCTTCTAGCAAGCATGCACATAATAACTTTTATATTCATTTATATAGAGGGAAACCTGTGACTGGATCAGTTGATGTATGGTGTGTTTTATTATTTATTATTTTTTTTGCAATTGCACTCATGCCAAATTAAATTCCATTAAAATATAAGATACAGTGTTTGTTGTGGAAAAAAAGAGATAATTTTTATAAAATTGTGCATTTTATTGTAAAAGTAAAAAAAAAAAAATGTGTGTATATATTTATGAAATCACACCTATCCATGACACATGGAGGCAGACTGCATGCCTTTTTTTGCATATACATCCCTTTAGGAGGCTGAGTGCAGTGAGATCAGTCTGTGTGGGAGTTGCTATAGAGTGGTGCAGAGAGCTTCATGCAGTAAACCCCTTGTGCATCCTTTTGCTGGCTGTCCAGAAACACCCCCTTTAAACTGCATGGACCATTGTCAGTTTGCGCTGCTCTTATTGATATTTGCCTGTAATACACCAGAAAACCTGGAACTGTGTCTCCTGCATTTTCATTCTGACGGAATCTTCTTCTGTTCTAGATAGTGGGGTGGCTGGATCTTTCCATAACCCAGCTGTCGTTCATCAGTGTTCAGTGCTAATAGGAAGCTGGAAGATGCCCGGGGTGGTGAGCAAGAACCCGGATCTGGAGTTTGACTCCTTGCAGCCTTGTTTCTACCCAGACGAGGATGATTTTTACCTATGTGGCCCTGACTGTGCTCCACCAGGAGAAGACATCTGGAAGAAGTTTGAATTGCTCCCCACACCTCCCCTCTCACCCAGTCGAGCAGGACTACAAAGTGACCCTCTGTCTCCTGGACAGGGGCCCTTGTTAGAGTATGGCTTACACGGCGATGGAGATGCCTTGGATTGGGCATCGGAGCTGCTTCTGCTACCCCCTGAGGCTGACTTGCTTGGGGGCTCTGGTTGGGGTTTCCCACAGAGCACAGAACTGGGATTGTCCCCTTGCAACCTCAAGTCCATCATCATCCAGGACTGTATGTGGAGTGGGTTTTCTGCCAGGGAAAAGCTGGAGAGGGCAGTCAACGAGAAGCTGGGAAAAGCTGCAGGGGTCGCAGAGTCTGGAGCCCCTAACCAGACAGTAACCCCTGCTGCCAGCACCTTACCAGGGCATGGAGAGGATTTAAACAACCCTGCTTCACACTGCGTGGATCCAGCTGTGGTTTTCCCATTCCCAATCAATAAGAGCGAGAGTGGCAGAATTGGGCAGACTAACCCTCCCATCAATGCCATATCTTCACCCTGCACATCTCTCGTTGTACCATCTTCTGTGCCACCCAGGAATTGCAATCAGACGTGTACAAGCAGTACCAGCTCTGGGGATGACAGCCATAGTGAATCTGGTAAATATTCTATTCCATGTCTGTCTAGTATCAGCTGGTAGCCTCATTGATCATGATACAAGGTCATCTGGAATACTAGATTATATGTTTTTATATACCACATGTGCACTTACACATTTTAGGAATTATCCAGATTTAGATTTTGCAAAAAATAACAAAAATGTTCTGATCCTATAACTTGTGTGAAAAGCAAAAACATTAATTCTCTAGAGTCTAGACCATAACCAATCCCTAAATATCCAGTAATGTTTTGATGTGTCTTTCCTTTGATATACACTGACATGAAAGGTCAAAGAGAGATGACAATGAAGTTGTGTAGCCAGGGTGTAGACACTTGTGTGTTTGTGGGTGTGTATGCCTAAGCAATGTCAGACAACTCATTAAGGACAGGTTACTTTTAAAACTCTTGATATCAAGTTATTACTTGCAAGCAAAGCTTGGTTGCTGTGTGTGTGACCCAGCAAATTATGATTGCCTTCATTTCCATGAAAGGGATGGGTGTCCTTGTGTTGTGTGATTTATGGCATTTTACTTGTTTCATCTTAATATAAGAGAGGATTAATTCCAAACCCATCCTTCTGCCTTTATACTTTTTATGTGTTGCTTCATTTATTTTGTTTTTATACTTGCTGTATTACAAGAACTTTTGGCTACTTGGTGGTTTTGTATCTCCTGCCCTTTCTGTGGTCTGTGACTTTCTAATGAATGGCTTTGCACAAGGTGACACTATTTTATTTGTAGGTCTGTTATCTATTTTCTTGCACAGGGCCATCCAATTCTTGGCCTTACAAAGCTTTATTTGAATTAATGTTTAAAGAAATGGCTGTAGTTGTTAGCTTGGATTTTTATATACCATCTGAAATATTCATGAGATGTGCGAGTATAGGATAAAACAATGTCTGTTGGAGGAGAATAGAAGCTCTTGAAACAGCTGACACAGTAACTTCAGCTTGCAGAGTCCTTTCTCTTTGACCTCCACATACAACCCACATTTGGAAGAGTGCACTGTTCCGAGGCCAATCAAGAGCAGCCTTTTGAGCTGCAAAGGCCAGCAGATGGCGATGTTTTTTTGTTTTTAATTCTGAAAGGGTTCATTGAATTAAGAGACCTTTTTAGGCAGCTGAAGCAGCAGACTGGGTCTCTATATCTAAAAGGTAATCCTATCATGTTAGTTACTGGTAACAGATGCTTGGCAACTTAAAAAGAGGCTTCTTAGTCAGAATTACAACACCATCTCTCCACCAAGCCCTCTGTCAGGGCACTGCGGATTTATCCTACTGCCCTACTAATTAGAAGGCAGGCACTTGATTTGTTGTTGTGCTTTGTTTTTGTTGTGAGTGACCTGCTGCATCTAGAATCTGTTGATTGTCGTTCTGCAGGAACCAAAACAGTTTTCTAACCTAAAGCCCTAATGTGCTGTAACGTATGACAACCAATCCAATATTTGCTTTCTTTAATCCAACTTGCTGTAACCTGATTAAAAGCTAATACCTTGGTGGTAGCTATGGGATACAACATATTTGCTCTACGTTACATTTAAATACATTTTATTAAACCTAGCTTTTATTTTTAGATTAGGTATTTTTTTATTTTTTTAAATGTCCAGTAATACAGCATATATTCCACTAATTGATCTATCAAGAGCTGCGATATTGTTTACCTAATTTTAATGTTAGGGTGCCCCCCAGTGGCTGGGCTGTTATGAAATCTAGTATGCTTCCTTACCTTTTAACCAGCAAAACCCTTTCAAGAAAGGTCTTTAGAGTAAAGTAAAGAGAATTTTTTTTTTTTAAGTAATTTTTTTTTTTTTAATTCAAGTAGGGTGTTGTGTTTTATATTTTGTGATGTAAGGTGCTTATCTTCTTACATACTTCTATCTTGTTGCCAGTTTCTTTAATGTTTGTCTTGACAGCTCGGAGGAAGCCGTTCCTCACAACAGCTGTCTTATGGGCTGTAAACCTCTGAACAATCCCATTGATTGTTTGGCTTCCCCTGTCATTGATGCAGACAGTTTGTTCTGCGGATATTCCTACCTCCAAGCAGAGAAAGTTCTCTCCAGCCTGTAGCTAACAACACAATTCCACTGTGCTTCATCTGATTCCTTTAGGATCCTATCTTTATGATCATATTTAATAAGATATCTCTGTAACTTGTCCTTGTTGCACAGGTTAATCAAATATCTTTTGTGGAAGAGCATGAATCAATGGTTTCTTCCTGAACAGTTACTTTATGCCTACTTGGTGGTTATATTTTTGTGTGTTGAATAACCCAACTGTCTGTGTTTTTACAGATGAAGATGAAGAGGACGATGAAGAGGACGAAGAGGAGGAGATTGACGTTGTCACGGTGGAGAAGAGGCGCACTTTGTCTAACAGGCCACTTACCTCTCCCACGATGTTACGAACCAAGAACGCCAACTCTGCCTCGGGAAAAAACCTTCCCACCGAACTCATCCTCAAGCGTTGCGCCCCGGTGCATCAGCAACACAACTACGCCGCTCCCTCGCCCTACGTAGAGACGGAAGAAGTCGCGCCGCCTCAAAAGAAGCAGAAAAACGAAGCGCCTCGGCTCGCAAAGAGCGCTGCGCCGCCAAAATCCAAAAGCTCCAGCCCTCGCAATTATGACTCGGAAGACAGCGAGCGCAGGCGCAACCACAACATTCTAGAACGCCAGCGCCGCAACGACTTGAGATCGAGCTTCTTAACCTTGAGGGACCACGTACCTGAACTCGTTAAAAACGACAAGGCCGCTAAGGTCGTCATACTCAAAAAAGCCACTGAATACGTTCATTCTCTTCAGGCCGAGGAAGAAAAGCTGTTACAGGAAAAAGAAAAATTACAATTCAGACAGCAACAACTGATCAACAAAATAGAAAGCTCACGGACTTGCTAAACAGCCCTTTCTTTATTTACTTATTTCCTTCTGAACTCTCACTGCCACTTTGCACAATATTTGATTCTTTACAAACAAACCAGAAAAAAAAAAGTGTTTTGACATTACGAATGTTGGTTTAATTTCAGATCCAGTTCACTCTGCAGTTGAAAAATACTTTTTTGTACAAGTTAATTTTTTGTTATTGTTTCAGAAGCCAGATGATGGTGTTTTTGAGTTGTATAGACTGCCAAATTATTTACTGTCTCACTACATCTTTGTTTTTTACACTATATACTTTTGTAGTTGTTTCCATGTTGTGAGCCTTTTTATTTTGAGCTGCTGATACATATACATATTTTTTTTGTCAGATTCATTGAATTTTGTTTAATGGTGCTCATGTTTATAACTGATGTTCCTTTTCTGGGGTTAGCACTTATGCCTCTGGAGGTATCTCTGTATATACCATTAATACTCCTTGCCTTTTTGTACAACTTTCTTGTATGCTGGGTAGCCGTCACTACCGACATTAGACTGGAAGTTCGGACCTAAGTACTGTAACACCTCAATGTTTGAGGAGCATGTTTTGTATACAAATCTATTGTTAATCTCTTGTTATGTACTGGACTAATTCTTACACTGCCTGTATACTTTAGTATGATGCTGATACATAACTAAATTTGATACTTATATTTTCGTATGAAAATGAGTTGTGAAAAGTTTTGAGTAGATATTACTGTATCACCTTTTTGAACAAAGAACTTTTTTTGTAAAGAAAATTATTATATATGCCTTTTTCTTAGCCTGTTTTCGTTGTTCCTGTTTTATCGTATTTGTTCGTTTTTGGCGCATAGAACCGGAAGCTTTTCAGAGTTCTGCGTCTTTGTTTGTTTTTTGTTAATGTTTGTTTTTTTTACTCATTCTTTTTTCAACCAATGTACATTTTTTTAGTGCTTCATCTTCTAGCACTTTGAAATACCTCATGTTTATGAAAATAAATAGCGACAAATTGTAAATGTCTCTTTGTTTCATCAGTTTAATCTCCTGATCAATAGGATGGTATTTCTCCTTAAAGGACCCCTTGACCTGCAATGTCACACAGTGGTAACCTCTATTGTGTTGGCTGAACTATTTTCAGCCTATACTTTCACTAGGAGGCAGTGATATAACTGAAGTGGAGCCTGTTCCTAATTAATTGGTAGGATAACCAGTCGGCTAACCAGATTCTGGCTATTTTTTCTAGAATGTACTATGTAAATGATAGCTAGGATCTGATTGGTTGTTACAGGAACTATCTCCATTGACACTATAACGGACTCCACTTTGGTTCTATTGATAGTTTAACTTGTTTTGAAATCCACTGATTCCCAGCTAAAAAAAAAGGGTAGTGAATAGAAGATGTTAATGAGCATAAGCAGGGGTGTTTATCCAATCAGATTCTAGCTATCATCTATATTTTGTATTCTAGAAAATATCTAGAATCCAAATAGTTCCATAGCAGTCGCGCCCTGGAGCACTGAAGATTGTTCTCTGAAAGATAAGTAAGTATTCTATCCCCTCCCTTCCCCGCAGCCTAACCCTAAGTCTCCCTTCCTTGGTCCTAACCTAACCCTCCCTTCACCAGAGCCAAACCCAAACCCTCCCCATAAGCCTAAAAATTCCCCGAGAAGGTTACTCACCTCTCTGGTGGTCTGACATCATTCAAAATAGAAACAGCCAAAAAGCAACCTTCTTCGCAATGACAGCCATCGGTGTGGGGACTCCCATCGAGTGAAAGGGGGGTGTTTTTATATATAATATATATATATATTGTTCTCTTTTAACTGGATGTAGATTATATGGTGTACATTCCATTAGTCCAACCTACCCACAAGAGTTTGGGTCTAATGATGCAGACAGCATTACAGAGTCGTACTTCTCAATAGCCATTAGGATGGCTGCATTGTTAATGCACACACCATTCCTTCATGTCATGCACCTACATATCAAAGGACAAACGTGAACCCATGATGATGGATGTGTGTCCCTACTATTGGCAGCAAAGAATAGGATTGCCCTAAAAGTCATTGCAACAGCTTATCAGTATCTCAGCAGATTCTCCTTATTCTCATTTTAAATAATGAAAGCTGAGTGCACCTGGATTGCAATTGGGTGTTATTGGCTGGCAATTGCAAGTACGCCTGTCAAGCAAGAGACTAATGAGGTGCACCCTGTTTCTCAGATTAATTGCATAAGTTTGTTTTTTGTTTCAGTAGATGTCTTCACTTATTAGACTGAAAGCTCCTTTCTTGAAAGAAGTAGAGGCGTCCGCTGACATTACTAGCAGTTGCTTGGAGTGGGAATACAAGTTACTGAATGGCTATTGGTGGACATGTCCTTAAGTGACGGCATGATTGTAAAATAAGCATAGACCATTGCTGTAATCAAAGGGCAGGTAACATAAATTCTCTCTCTTAGATAAATCTTTGTATATAGACTTTAATAAAGGGCTTTTATACCATAGGGTCTTTATCCAGAGTTGCACTTACACCTTTGTTTTAGGTCCTGACTAATACTATCTTGAACTGCCAGGGGAGGAGGCAAAGTTAAATTGTGAAATCAGAATTAAAATCGAGGTGAAATTTCTTAGCTCAAAGCTATTTTATAGAATAATCATAAAGCTATGCAGTATTTTAGTTCTAAAATGTGTAAAAGTAATCTATTTTCCATGCATGCAACATTTTTTAAATTAATTAACACCCCTTACTTTGAAAAATGGTTTAGCCGAGCTGTACACTTGCACCTAAAAAAAAAGGTGTAAGTGCATCTCTGAATCAGCCTCTCTATGTGCAAAAGTAAGATATTTTCCCTGCATGGAAAATAATTCAAATTAATTAGCACCCCTTACACTGCAACATGGTGTGGATGAGCTGTACACTTGCAACTGTTTTGTCCTCCATTGCAAACTATAGATTAGCACCTAGGTGTCATAATGCTGCACTTACCTAATAATATAGGCCTGGATTCAGAGTTTGGGAGTAAGGGTAAATCAGGTGCAAGTGTACAGCACAGCTATACTATTTTGCAAAGTAAGAGGTGATCATTTTAAATCTTTTACATGCACACCTGACCAGGGTTGTCGACCTTTTAAGGCTTCCCTTCGGGAGATCCTGGAAGGGGTGGGGCTTAATGATGTGATTTATGCAAATTGCATAATTAAGCCCTGCCCCCTGTCAATCACTATTGTGATCTCTAGTGTTCTAGGGGGTGGGCAGGGCTTTTTTACATCAAGTCCCGCCCATCCCCCTAGAACACTAGAGATCACAATAGTGTTTATTAGGGGGTCGGGACTTGCAGGAGATTTGCTGACTCTCCCGGGATACCTGGAGAACTGCCCAAATTTCGTGAGTCTCCCGGATATTCCGGGAGAGTCGGCAACCGACTTAACTCACATACTGCATAGCTTTATGTTTAATCTACGAAAAAGAGTTGAGCTAAGAAATTTCACCTCTTAAATATAATGTAAATGTGCCTCCCCTTGCAGTGCAACATGGTATTGCTCAGGTCTACACTTGCACCTAAAAAAAAAAAGGTGTAAGTGCAGCTCTGAATCAGCCCCGTAGGCTTAAACAGATAACATATGTCTGCAGTAAATATTGCATATACTCTGAGATCTAGCTGTTCTTTTAATAATTTAATAATATAAAATAAAATTGGACCAGCATGTGCACTGTTTCCGTATCAATAAAACAGAAAGAAATTATAGAACGTATGACTTCAAGCATGTCCTTAATCCTCATTGTTATTTCTCACTCCTTATGCATCTGCTTCCACTTCCTACTCACGCTGTGTATTTACAGACCCGCCAACACAACCCATTCCACTAGGTACAAAATACTCTGCTTCTGAGCTTCCACTAATTTGTTACTATGGTAACCACCTGTGCTGAAGCTTAACATGTTTTTCAAACATCAGTTCTTCATTAAAACCAGGTTAGTGACAGTTGGAAGCTCGGGACTGGAGTATTTTGTATCTGGTGGAATGGATCATGTTGGAGGGTCTTCTGTATATGTATATAATGAAATGCTATTTATAAGCCTATGTGCAAACTAGGAGCTGATTCAAATGCCTAAAAAAGGAAGTAAGTTTGTAAATGTTTCTATGGTAATGCAGAAGATAGTGACAGTAATGTGCAGTGTGCACAGGCTTCAGATCAAGAAGTGATTAGGGCAGTGGTTCTCAAACTGCACAGCGACTCCCTGGGGGTGTCTGCAGCGCTGTCACCTGCGGGTGCCTGTGGCCTACTAAGGCCACCACAGTTGTCAATACCAACTGTCACTCAACTGGTTTTAATGAATGAACTGATATTTGAGCTTCAACACGTGGTTACCATAGTAACTGATTGTTGGAATCTCAGGAAAAGAGTGTTTTGTACCTAGTGGAATGGGTCATGTTGGAGGGTCTGATACAGACCGATTTACAAGTGCTCACAACTGCGAGATTCTGACTTGTTTGGATTTCAGGTATAAGCTACATTGTGACCTTTTTATATTGGGTTCAGGGCCATATTAAGGTTTGTGGGGGGTCTTTACCGTAACACCTGTCTAATCAACTATTGTAATGCCGATATGTTTAGGATTACAATGGGCCAGATCCTAAACCACGTTCGCAAGCGATTTTACATTAGCGCTGGCGTAAAATTGTCCTTTAGTATTTACTGCACATGTGCATGGCAGATGTTACGCCACGTGACTCTGAACGTACGTACCAGCCACGTATCAACAGCGTAACTATGAAGGAAGGGGCGTGACAGCCATATGACATCTGTAATTACGCTTCGGAGGCGGGTTGAGGCATTTAAATCGTACAGTATGGGTGTGCTTAGGCAGTTACGAAGCATTTACGTACGTCAGTAGTTACGCTTTCAAAAGTTAAGGTAGGGATTGGCAAGCGTAACATGGTCAAAGAACGCATGAGCGATGGGAGTTCCTAGGGGAGTGCATAGAAAATACGCTACGTGATGAAACGTAACAAGCACTTAGGTCTGGATCTACCCCAATAATTCTAATCATAACCCTAATCCTAATTCCTAACCCTGGACCGGATCCACCATTGCTAACAGCAGATGAATTCTGCACGCAAGATATGGAATTCGGCAGTCAGACTGGTAATGCGCATGCACATGCCAGATGTTCCGTGGCGAATGTCCACACGTTCAGAATTTTGTTCTGTATGTTTGGAGATGCGTCTGACAGGGCAGTACACCCGCTTCACCCACCTAAACATTGAAATATTACAATAGGGGTGGGAATAAGGTGCTACGAGCAAATCACCGGTCGGACGGACGGACGGACTGCTGATCCGCATATGTGACTTAAAGCTGTGTTAGGCACGAGAGAGGGTAGTGACGGGGAGTCCATTCCCCTCTTACGTGCAAACTTTAAGACCCCCGCACACTTTCGCTTACACGTGCAGGGGTCTTAAAGTCCGCGATCTGGTCCCTTAACCTTTTTCTAACCCTAATTCCTTACCCAGATTTCTAATCATAACCCTAATTCCTTACACTTTTTAGAGGTCCTAAAGGTGAACTCTTTGCTGACATTATTTTTCAGGATATATCCATCCAATTGCACTTTATCCCTCGGTGTGAGGTTACAATATGTCATTGTCTATGCTGGCATTGATCCATTTAGTTATTCTGTTTATGACACCCAATAGGTTTATTTTCTTTTTTTAAGTTTTTCATTAAATTTATGTACTATATTTGACCGCTTCCATTGTTGTTTTTCAGCCATTCCTATATATTATACACCTTTTTGCACTCTTTCCTATTATACTTGTGCTTTCTCTGCTTAGAAATACAGACATCTTTGCTGTATCTAGCACCATTTTGGTGTTCCGTTCCCCTTTTTTCTAATCCTAATCCTAACCATAATTCCTTACACTAATCCCATCCATTACCCTCACCCTAAGACTCCCTTCATGCAGGCTGACCCTAAGACTCCCATCCCCGCAGCATAACCCTAAGAGTCCCCTCCTGGGAGCCTGATCCTAAGACTCACCATCCATTACCCTAACCCTCCCCTTCCATTATTCTAGCCCTAGCTCTCCCTTCCCTGCAGCCTAACTCTAAAACTCCCCAGAGAATGTTACTCACCTCTCCGCTCTGCAGTGTGTCTGTGGCGGTATTTCTGAAGAATGAATGTAAAGTGTGCCGATCGAAATACTTACCCATTTTTTTTAATTCCTTAGAAAATTGCGGCATTTTCGAAATAGAGACAGACGAAAATGAGCTTTTGGCTGTCTCAACTTCTAAAAAAAGAAAAAAGAAATATTTTGCAGGCAGCGACTCCCACCGACAACAGGTACCCCAGGGAGAGTAAATGTCGGGTTGTCGAAATTAGTACTCTCGGCAGTGCACCTGAAGTGCGCCAAAAGAAACTTTTTCTAAACTCGAGTTCTGTCTAATATGATATTAGACCTTAGACATTTTCATCACTGTCAAAATAGCCATTGCCAGCACAGGAATTACATACTGGTCCGTATCCAGAGAACCGTTTCCATGGCGATTTCCTTGCATATTTTTAGGTACTTCAGCTGCGCATGCGTAGTAACTTTTTGTACGTACTTTACGTAGACTCTACACACGTAAGTGCCTCACGGACGGATTTGTGAATCATACTTGGATACATACGTCCTGATATGCGAAGCAAAAATCCGCACGTGAAAATGGGCGGGGGGAGGCATTTAAATGAAGGAAAGAAGGAAAGACTAACATGAATCGCACGTAGGGAGGACACATACGCACGCAACTGCTGACGGAAAGTTACAAGTGGTCTATGGAGGCGGAAGTCACCGACAGCACGGTCGAGAGAGGGTAATGTCATGGGTGAGAGGGGGTTTGGCCTGCACCGGCCGTGCGTATAATTGCGTACCGTTATCAAAACGCATCTCTGAATACGGCCCACCGGTTCTATATGTAGAACATTTCAACGCTCTCGGTTCTTTAACGTTTCACTGAGAACAGCATAGACGGCAATGTGAGCCAAGTTTACAACCACTGATACTCAACTGAGTTGTAGAATCTTTAAACAGGAGCTAAATATCAT
This sequence comes from Limnodynastes dumerilii, assembly GCA_011038615.1. Classification (NCBI taxonomy): domain Eukaryota; kingdom Metazoa; phylum Chordata; class Amphibia; order Anura; family Limnodynastidae; genus Limnodynastes; species Limnodynastes dumerilii. Next base: position 215,743 of record WWET01000788.1, on the reverse strand, counting down.
AGCAGTAGAGCATTATTACCGCTGGACTTTTTATGGGCATTGAAATACGATGTATATGAGCAGAGTTGTTAGTGAACAATAAAAAAGGTTCTCTATTATATCTGAAAACGATTAAGCACTACTTACTCCCTGGTAGTATGATATAGCAAGATCCGCCGAGATCAGGTTTCCTGACCCACTGAGGTGTAAAGAGATTTCCTTTACAAGTGAGTAAAACTAATAAACCATTTGAAGTTCTGCTTCACTCAAATGACCGAGATCAATCTTACAATATCTGGAGAACTTTGTTTTATATCTCCCTTAACCATGTTCTGTGTTCCCAAAGCTTTGTTCCATAGATTGAATGTCGGGGGTTTTACCACACCGTAACGCTATCAGTTTCATCGTCATGACAATACAGCCGAGGGTAATTTTTGTGTTGCTTTCCTGTGAAATTATTCTAATTACCTTCAAGAGAGGGATAACTTCAATCTGTGCGGTTGATGGAGAATTTCTTAGTTTCCCACAAGCAATAGCAGATGTACACTGACAATGACTACATTGCACACACTACACCAGAAACAGTTTCTATCGGTTACTGTTGCTATGGGGACAGACACAAATTAAACAATGATACAGCTGATGTCATGTGTATCGTTTTTTTTAAAAACCATAATCTATTAAAAACAGGGTTACCTGGGGGGAAGAAAGAGATGCCGGTATAGGGGCAGGGCTTAACACCATTTATACAAATTGTGCCCTAAAACCCCGCCACCTGTCCATCAACAGTACTATTTGTATTGTTACTGGGGGGTGTGATTTATGATGCAAGTTATCACATCAGGTCGTGCCAAATTCCTAGTAATACTAGAAATTGCAGTACTAATAGGCAGGGGGTGTGGCTTGAGGTGGTAATTTGCGCATAGTTGCCGACTCTCCCGGAATGTCTGCGAGACTCACGAAATTCGGGCAGTTCTCCCGGTATCCCGGGAGAGCCGGCAAATCTCCCGCAAGTGACTTGAGGCTTGTGGTTTCCATGAATCCACGGCCTCAAGTCCTGCCCCCCTTCCATGTTACTAGGGACAGAAAGGGACTTGATTACGCAAATTGCGTCATCAAGACCCACCCCCATCCCTATGAAACCCTGAAAGGGGAAATTGATAGCCAAGGGACAGGGCTTAATGAAGCGATTTGCATAAATCGTGCCGTTAAGCCCCACCCCCTGCATGCATGCATGTATGGCTGCCCTTCGGAATCTCCATTTAAAAGTCGGCAACCATGAATTTGCATAAACTCTCAGTCTCAGGCCCATTGTGGGAGATTTGCCTGCTCTCCCGGAATACCTGGACAAATGCACGAATTTTGTGAGTCTCCCAGATATTGCAGGACATGTACTCTTTTCTCCTATCCCTCAGCCAGATCTTCCTTCACTGTCCTATGTCCTGTAGTAAGTATCAGCAATACAATATTCCAGGCCTGGCCAACCTGTGGCTCTCCAGGTGTTATGAAGCATGCTTTGCTTTCAGCTATTCATATGCAGTCAATGCATGCTGGGACTTGTAGTTTCATAGCACCTAGAGACTCACACTATGGCCAGACTTGCAATATTCTATCTGACAGGTTTCAAGTTAATGACCCTGGGCCAGATCCTAAACTACGTTACGCCACATAACTCTGAACGAATGTACCAGCCACGTAACAACAGCGTAACTATGAACATACACGGGTCTATTCGATATACAGTTCAAAAGGAGTATATACACAAGGATTAAAATGAGGTCCTATAGAAAGTCCTAAATAGGGTCCTTATGTAAGTCCTAGTTGATTTTACTCATAGGCATCAGAAACCCCAAAGTCCGCGGTATGGAGGTAAGATGTAAGGGTGTAGAAGGCAGCCGGGACGTCCAAAAGGCGGCAGTGCTCCAACTCTCCATGCTCAAAACCTGGTAACAGCCGTGCATGTGTTGGGGGTCTCTCCAGCATCAGTCACTTTACACGTTTCGGGCTCCGCTCCTTCTCAAAAGGCGTTTTTAAAGTGGTATACACATTTTATTTTGCTCTCCCGGAATACCTGGACAAATGCCCGAATTTTGTGAGTCTCCCAGATATTGCAGGACATGTACTCTTCTTTCTTATCCCTCAGCCAGATCTTCCTTCACTGTCCTATGCCCTGTAGTAAGTATCAGCATTACAATATTCCAGGCCTGGCCAACCTGTGGCTCTCCAGGTGTTATGAAACTATGAGTTCCAGCATGCTTTGCTTTCAGCTATTCATATGCAGTCAATGCATGCTGGGACTTGTAGTTTCATAGCACCTAGAGACTCACACTATGGCCAGACTTGCAATATTCTATCTGACAGGTTTCAAGTTAATGACCCTGGGCCAGATCCTAAACTACGTTACGCCACATAACTCTGAACGAATGTACCAGCCACGTAACAACAGCGTAACTATGAACGAAGGGGCGTGACAGACATACGACACCCGTAATTACGCTTCGGAGGCGGGGTGAGGCATTTAAATCTTTCAGTATGGGCGTGCTGAGGCACTTATGTACGGTTAGCCTTTATAATTTGAAAAGTTAAGGTAGGGTTTGAGTAGCGTAAAAACGGGCAAAGTACGTACGGAGTGCATAGAAAATACGCTACGCGATGAAACGTAACAAGCACTTAGGTCTGGATCCACCCCCCCTGTCACCTTTACGACCTTTCGGCATAACTTACCCATTATTCATATTTATTTAAATGCCATCCTAAAACTTAGGCCAGCGCCTCTGTCAAAAGTGTCACTGCTCATAAGAATACTTGCCAACTGGCAGTCTCCATCATGGAAGATTAAGGCCCAGATTTACTAAGCTGCGGTAAAAGGAAAAGTGGAGATGTTGCCCATAGCAACCAATCAGATTTTAGCGGACATTTTCTAGTATGTATTCTCTTCCGTCACAGAAATTGGTCAAAACTTGGAAGTCTGAGTGTTTAGAGTTGTCGTTTTGCAAGGAATGAATACTGTCTATTAGTTTATCTTGTTGAACAGCAGGATCCAGGCAGGGATCTCTAGATCTGTGGTCACAGAATGTTAAAGATAATCTTCCCTGAAAGCGAATACAAACAAATGAACAATTTGTCAGAGTCCAAACTGTAAAACCCATAGATCCACCAAACCTACATTGTTAGCTGCCTTACATAGGTGAATAAGGACAGTGCCCTCCAATTACAGAAGCCAATAAGATCCTTAAAACATTTCCTATTTCCTAATATAAAATTATATACGCCCACTGATCCGCTCATATATACCTATACCCACCTCTACTGTAGATTTAAAATTCTTCCCCCGCCCACCTTTTGCAGGCAGAGGGGAAGCACAACCCCTGTTATCGTAATACCTATAGAAGCGCCCTCCCCTCACATACTTTGCATGTGTAAGTGGGGTGACGGACGCTAGTCTGGAACCGGCCTTTAATCCGTATGTTAGCCTTCGTTTCGGAGACTAAAATCCGCACAGGAACGCAACATCGATCAGCTGCATGGAATTATTGCTACGGAACATGCGCAGCATAGCGTACCTAAATCAGCTGCTTTGCTAAATTCTAGATACGGCTCATTGGGCCTGATCCAGAGCTACGATGTAGCGCTGAGCGTGCTAACGCTCAGCGTTACATCGCTGACTCCCACTGGCACTCCCCCTGTAACGTGAGCGTAGGGACGCTGGAGGACGTCCCCTCCAGCGTCCCTACGGCGCTACTATGGATCGTATATCTACGATCGGGCGTTTCCATAGTGACGCCGGGCAACATCTGCCCGGCTCATGCGCATTAAAGCTACGGCCGTCGTGCTAGCGACGGCGGCCGTAGCTCTGGATCAGGCCCATTGTGCCCAAACCAGGGGCAAACGTAAATAAGAACGCAGTGTGTGCCCTGTAGATGCGTTTGATAACGTAGATCCAAAAGTGCACGCAACAGCGTCCTTTGAATTGACACCAGTGACGGCATGTAATGTACAGACACACACCACTATGCTGTGGCCACATTGGTTGTGCATGAGCAGCGCTGTCCACTGTATTGTATAATATCATGACGGCGATTTGTATTTGTTTTATATTAAATATTAAAATGGTTTGTTATGATTTTAAAACCAAAATGACTGACTTAATAGAGCACAAGGAAGATTGGGGATAAAAATAAATACAATAATAATTGGTGGTCAAAATAAGCGCTTCTAATCAAAAATTGGGGTCTGCTCTCCCCAATGTCACTATAAAACCACAAAAAAGAATTTGATGAGCGCTAAATAGTAACCAATAATATAAATCAAAAAATAATAAAAATAAAATAAAATAGAATAAAATGGCTTCTGTTAATCAAAACATCAAAGATTTATTAGACATAAAACTTGAATAAAAATTAGTAAAAAACCAATAAGCAATTGTATCTTGAAATAAGAGCCCCACTGAACAAGTAACTCTGTATTGAAAGTACAGAATTAAATCCGTTATGAGGAGTGCAGTATGAATATAATCGTTGGTAGCTGATAATGGCTAATTGTTAGGGATATCTAGTAGACAGCAATAATTGCAGGGTAGTAAGGACCACACGAATGCATAACAACTAAATGATCAGAATTTGGTATCAGTATGCAAATGATGGCAGTATGATGAAGTTCTGCACAGCGCTATGCGCACAATCTTTGGTTGAATGGTACCTTTGTTCTGTATCCTGTATAAAAAATCCTGCTCGCCGTCAGAGTTGTGACCCCGTTGGTGATCTAGTAGAGCTGTGATGGAGCCAGGTGCCGTGGGAGAAAGACAGAGCCGCACAGTCTCTCGAAATCTCTGTAGTACTGTCACAAGTACATCATGAGCTAGTAGCTAGTAGCTAATAGATATTCAATATAAGTACTGCACTTCCACAAGATAGATTTCGAGAGACTGTGCGGATCTGTCTTTCTCCCACGGCACCTGGCTCTACTAGATTACTAATTTTTATTCATGTTTTATGTTTAATAAATCTTTGTTGTTTTGATTAAAAGAAGCCATTTTATTCTATTCTATTTTATTTTATTTTTATTATTTTTTGATTTATATTATTGGTTACTATTTAGCGCTCATCAAATTCTTTTTTGTGGTTTTATAGTGACATTGGGGAGAGCAGACCCCAATTTTTGATAGGAAGCGCTTATTTTGACGACCAATTATTATTGTATTTATTTTTATCTCCAATCTTCCTTGTGCTCTATTTAAGTCAGTCATTTTGGTTCTTTCTAAAACATTTTATTGCTATCAGTGGAAATAATTTCATTATTTTAAGTCAGGGGTGTGGAACCTTTTTGTTGCCAAGGGCCATTTGGTTATTTATAATATCATTCATACAAAATTATCAACTTACAAAATTAGCCTGCTATATCAACGCACCCCTAATGTTAGCATTAGAGAAGAAAATGGCGGTGACGTCCTGGAGATCCAGCCTCTACCACATGCAGACTGCTCCCCGATTTCATTATTTCGACAGCACCATGCACTGGGGTCACACTGGAGGTTGTTCTTTACTGTGGTAACCACCACTGCACCATGGCAGGACCTACAAATGCTCTATGTAAATTTTACTAATGGGGAAACTGTTTAATGACCCACAGTCATTTTATACAGTATTAAATATTACAGTGCATCCAGAAAGTGGTCACAGCGCTTCACTTTTTCCACATTTTGTTATGTTACAGCCATATTCCAAAATGGAATAAATTCATTTTTTCCCTCAAAATTCTACACACAAGTCCCCATAGTGACAACATGAAAAAGTTTTTAGGAGATTTTTGCAAATTTATTAAAAATCAAAAAACCAAGTACTCACAAGTACATAAGTTTTCACAGCTTTGGCAGCAATAACAGCCTCAAGTCTTGTTGAAGATGATGCCACAAGCTTGGCACACCTATCTTTGGGCAGTTTCGCCCATTCCTCTTTGCAGCACCTCTCAAGCTCCATCAGGTTGGATGGGAAGCGTCAGTGCACAGTCATTTTCAGATCTCTCCAGAGATGTTGAATTGGATTCAAATCTGGGCTCTGGCTGGGCCACTAAAGGACATTCACAGAGTTGTTCTGAAGTCACTCGTTTGATATCTTGGCTGTGTGCTTAGGGTCGTTGTCCTGCTGA
>WWET01000788.1:189874-209466 GCA_011038615.1 Limnodynastes dumerilii | reverse complement strand
AAATGATATTACCTAGAGAATAGTTCTGTTGTCTGTTTTTTGGCCGGGTCTGGAGCTAATCTTGCATAAAGTCATATACTCTGGCAGTGGAATATTGCATAAATAGCCATCAGGACATTAAGGGATATAAAAGCCAAAGACTGACCAGAGCAGACCTGTCACTTTTCCCAAAGGTTGGGGCTGTTGAAGTGGGGCATTTTTTGGCTTTAAAGATGTAGCCCAAGATACAGAAATGTTTCACTTCATGGCATCTTTTAACTAAGGAGGCGTTCCATATTATTGTAGAACAGACCAGGTAGTTGTTCTGATTAACCTCTTGTGTCACAGATAAGTCATGAAGGTCTCAGTTGAGGTCCGGGTCATGGCAAACTATAATGATTATCAATTTTCAAGACTAATGAAATGATTCAGAGGATCAAGTTATCATTATTTAAATTTTGATGAGGGCCAAAGAAAGCAGGTAAACAATAAGTAACATATCAAATATTACATAAACAAATAAAAGGGTCACCAATAGGGAACCAACCTCAAATCAAGGCACAAGCTTCCATCACAATACCTCTCAAGTGGTACGAGAGACCACCCGCATAGATATTTCCTCAACCTCAGGCAATACCAAATAAATTTGCTGAGAATTATTACCCACAGTAACTTCTCAGCGTCGATTCCAAACACATTAAACCAACTTGCTTTCTGCAACCACAATGTACATAACCATGTACCTACTTACACAAGCGCCTGAATACCCCCTACTATATACCCTCATATTTATGAGTGTATATTATCTCTTTTTACTTACACAAGGGGAGGGTGGGAAAGAATCCAGAAGAAAAAGGTAGAGCTTTTTACAACACTTGCCTAAATAAACTCTGACAACCTATGACCCACCCAGACTCCACCAGCAACCAATGACAAAAAAAAAGGTGAGTGGACCCACCAAACATATACCCACACAGGGGGCTGTATGCAGACTTAAGTAAGTGCTTGAAATAAGTTGCTCCTGAGCTAAACCATGTTGATTGCAGGGGAGTCATATTTCATCTGTTGTAAACAGTATTAGAGTTGAGAGGTGATGTTTCCTATCCCAAGTCTAAATAACAGTGTGATAGTAAAGCTGGTCAGTATCTGTGTGCAGTAAGCAAAAACAAAGTATTCTCTCTGCGTGCAAAGAATTAAATTAATTTGACTCCCCCTGAAATCAACATGGTTTTGCCCAGGTATAATTTTCCTCCCTTATTTTCAAACTCTGAATCTGGTCCATTACTTCTATGTGACCTTCAGGAAGGAATAAATACAGAGAGAACTGACTATTTATTAACTAATGTTAATTGGAAGTTATGTGTGAGGTTGGGCGATAGAGCAGAGCAGTGAAGTAGGATGTTATTCCATGGTACAATCCAGGGGCGGAAGGTGACACACTGGGGCCACATAGCAAAGAGGCAGGGCCTGAGTCTGGATGGTTGGGAATAGGCGGGGTAGGTGGGATTGGGGGTGGTTCTGGGTGGGACCGATGATAATAGGAGCTGTGAGAGGCTAGAGGCTTCAAACGGTCCTCGGCACTGCATACATGAGTGCTCAACTCTACAGCACTTTACATACATGCACTCATACATAGAGTGCTGAGCACTGTTTTAAGCTGTCAGCCTCTCTCAGCTTGCTTACATTGAAATGGGGAGCGGCTACCATGGGCCCCCTCTCCTCCGTAGCAGCCACATACCTTGCACCCCCTGTAATTACACCCCTGGCACAAAAATACCAATCTCACCCTTTCTTCTTTCTCTTCCATTCTTTGTGTTTGCTAAATATTAAGACTTTGGTTACAGTCATTGGGGCTGATCCAGAGCTACGCCCGAAGTAGTTAATATGGCAGGCTTAGGCGTAAGATCGGCTGAAAAGTGAGTAACTACGGCAACGCCTGATCGTGGATCGGGCATCCGTAGCACCAGTGTAGTAATGCTGGAGGTGGGCGTCCCCCAGCGTTACTACGCTGAGGTTAGTGCAGGGAGGCGGGGGGAGGGAGGGTAATGAGGCTGGGAGGGCGGCGTTATCGTACTAACTCCGCCGTCCCAGCGTATTTACACTCCCTTACGCTGGCTGAAGTTAGGGTAGCCTTCAGCCGGTGTAAGGGAGTGTAAATACGATGGGGCAGGGGGAGTGTCAGGGGGAGTCCCACGATGTAACGCTGAGCGTTAGTACTTGTGGATCAGGCCCATTTAGGATCATTTAGGATAGACATTACAGGACACAAATGCACATCTAATTGGGTTTTGACAATGATACCAATATGGATGGTACTTTATATGACTCTGTACTCCCAAATCATGGTATTACGCAGTGGATGCCATGTAACAGTCACACCCGCTACTCCTATGGTAGTAATGCCACTGCACCCCCTGGGATCCAGGACGCCGCACTGGTAAATGGGAAAGTTCTCAAGTCTGGCCATCAATAAGAACATAGGCCCGTATTCAGAGTACCGGACGTATAACATATACGTCTGTTGTTTAGCGATTTTTACTACTGCGCATGCGTAGTAATTTTTTAACGTAATCTATGTATCTTTTTCTTATGTAGATTGCGTCTAGTGTTTCTGACGTAATCATTAATATAAAAGGCTGCCCCCTAGCGACCGAATGGTCATTAGGAGCGCCACGGAAGAAGAAGCATGAGCCTGTCTGCATGTGAAGTACTGAAGAGGCAGAGGAGCGGAACAGAACACCGGAGACGCCACTTCTATCAACCGGAGGACAGCCTACAAGCAACTGTAGAAGATTCAACTCATCAAGCAACTCTTCCCAAGAATGATGACAGCAAAATGTGAGTGACAAAATTTTTTATTCTTTATCTACACCACACAATACATTCAGATACATTTAGTATAGGACATGGTTGCCACCAGAGGTAAGTGCACACATTAGGAGGAATTATTAGTCTGGGAAAATGTTTATTTTACATACACACTTATAGTAATGTATAACTGTATGTTTTGTGCAGTCTTACCATGCTGGCGCTGATATTATTACAAGGCTAAGCCTTGTAGTTCTATCAGCACAGCATGGCTAAGGCTTTCAAGCATGCTGCGGTTTTTTTTTTTTAAACACAGCGAGCAACGGCAAATTTTTCAATGACAAATCGCGGTGCTTTTCTATAGAAAAGCACCACGATTTACCCCTTGCAAAATCGACGCATCTCACGGGTGTTTAAAAAAATCGCAGACAACTCGCAGCTTAGTGAATTCGGTGAATTCATGCTGCAAATCGCCTGTAAATCGCGGCGAGATCCAACTAATTGAAATTGTTTTAAAAAATCGCCTTCTGTAAATATACCCCATGCAAAACAGGTGAAAAAAGGAGGTAGCATCCGGTAGACATAGAATTAGTGGGAATAAGGCCCCATTGGTTCTACTCCCCCAACCATCCTAAGGATGGCGCATACATAGGGTTGGATTGGCTATAAGACTTACAGGAAATTTTCACTGTAGGCCGGGGGAATTCAAATCAAAGATCACTAAGAAATCTCTCTTTTGTTTAAAGAGAATTGGGACGTTGGCTATAATGGGAGGTGGCCACTAAGATGCTGTAAGTATAGAATGGAAGTCACTAGGATGCTCTCTCTCTTGTGTGGTGGTCACTAGGATGCTCTCTGTATTGTGTGGTGGTCACTAGGATGCTCTTTGTATTGTGTGGTGGTGACTAGGATGCTCTCTGTATTTAGTGGCGGTCACTAGTATTCTCTTTGTATTGTGTGTTGGTCACTAGGATGCTCTCTGTATTGCGAGGCAGTCACTAGGATGCTCTCTGTATTGTGTGTTGGTCACTAGGATGCTCTCTGTATTTTGTGGCTTTCACTAGAACGCTCTTTGTATTGGGTGGTGGTCACTAGACTATTTGCAGTTACAATAAAAGCAGAGGCCTAACTGTGGAGGGTGCAAAGGGTGCAGCTTCTACAGGGTCTGGAGGAGGAGGGGCACATAGCAGCCATTTTTCCCGCAAGCTATCAGAGACTGACAGCTTAAAACAGACCTCAGCCCTACATGTATGAGTGCTGAGCGCTACAGCGCTATACATACATACATACACTCATACATGGAGCCTAGCGCTGGTTTAAGCTGTCAGCCTCTGATAGCTTCTATCAGGCAGCGGGATCTACCCACCTTCCGGTACATTTATACACAGAAAACTGCATGTGCCATATACATGTTTTCTAGGTTTTGTTCTTCTTAAAATACATTCTTAAATATGATAAATTATATATATTATAATATAATATAAAATGTCCCTCTGCTGAACAGCATATGATCTATATACTCTGTATAGGAGGAGAAGGTGTAGCTATACAAGGATTCCGTGGACTTTGAAAAACAAAAAATGCCCTTGAAATAATTGATTTCCATTTGTTATTGTGTTGTTCCTGGCTGTATCAGCACATTTGTAATACAGTATTTGTAACCTCTGTCTCTATAATAGCCATGGTTTGAAACATAACATGTCAACAACATGTGGCATATATTTACCAGAAACAAAGCCGCTGGTAGCGCCCTATTGTTCCCTGGCAGAAGGGAGGAGGTGGTTCCCCACCCGGCTCCAACAAGAAATGTTAACTTGGCAACTAGACTTCACAGCTTGTATGTTGCTGACATCTAAGCCCTCATTGTTGCCGCAATGCTGTAACATAACACCTTAACCTCACCTATTCATACTGGTTGTGCACAATGGTGCAGGAGCAAAATGCTGATCTGATCTGTTAAATAAACCTTCATCTTAATGATAATATTATATGGACCTTCTGTCTGGGGTGTATCTGTAAAATGGTGTTTTTTGTGCTAAGGCAGCTAATAATAGTGGGCTACTGCCTGCAATATGTGTATGAGAATCTTATGAATTAATCCTGATTGGTAATGCGCATTAAGGAACATACAGACACCTCAGGACCTATTAATGAAGAAGCACCGTATTCATACCTAAGAAGCAGAGCATGCGTTGTAGATCATCTATGCAATCTACATACCAGTTAGGTACGTAGTTTGCCTCAATGTGGTCTTTAAAGAATGTTGAAGTAGAATGAGGCGTGTAATGCCGCCTCGGTGAATGATTAGGTAGCAGTGAGGGGGGGATTTAGATTAGCCGGGGAGGGCCCTGGGTGGAGGGCAGGGAGAGGCATAGGGCCTGATCCAGACCTACGCTCGCAGGCGATCTAACTCTTATCATAAGCGTAAAATCGCCATAAAAAACGCACTGCGCATGTGCATAGTGACAACTTCCGGTCGTACCACAGACCTTTTCGTAGCGGCGATTCTGGCGTCCTTATTTTCCGACGACGGGGCGTGTTTATAGTACGAAATTAGTACGGACGTTGGGAGTTAAGGAATGTAGGCGGGGGGAGCCATTTAAATTGTACAGTATGGGCGTGCTTAGGCCACTACAAACAGCGCGTCGCTACGAAAATACGTACGAACACAGGGAAAAGTTAGGGTAGGGTTCGGCGGGCGTACTGAAAGGAAGTTAAGGGGAGTGTCGTGGGAGTAAAAGTTTTTACGCTGCAGCGGTAATACGCTCCGCTCTCATACGTAGGTCTGGATCAAGCCCATTGTCTTAAGAAGGAAACTCCACACGGTTAGATGAGGTGGCCCTATGGTACTCGGAAGTGCCATAAGGTACATAAAAATGGGGGATGGGATAGGGGGCAGGACGGCTGAGTCACTTTTTGTGTGATAATGACTTTTTAAAAAACATATTATTTAAGGCCACCAAGCACCTTAATTTTGTTATGTTTTGTAGCGTAATTAGTTTTTTTAGTAAATGAGAATCGGTCGCTCCTAGCTGTAGCGTTTTTACGGAGGAAGGGGCGTGCTAATCTTACGATCACTGTAAATACGCCACAGTTAGGGAAGGTAGGAGGGGGCATGGTAATTAGGCAGGAAGGGCAGGGTTTTGAAGATAAGGCCGGGTCGTTGTAACGTTCTGCCATAGTTACGCTGGCAAAAGTTAGGGTAGGCTGCAGCCGGCGTAAGGAAGTGTAAGTACCGCAGGACGGGGGGGGTGTCAGGGGAGTACATAGTAGTTACGGCTATGCATACATACAAACACCGCATAGCTGTGGCTCTGGATCAGGCCCGATGTGCGCATGCACACATCATAGCTGCCAGGGGAATTACGCCTGCAGAGTGGCGTCCGTAGCCCAGGATCTGGGTCCTTATCCGCTCATTAGGGAGTAATTAGTCATAGTGATGCAGTTGTCTGTGTAAATGACCAATTGCTGACACGAATACAGCTGACAGCAACCCATGACGTGAGTGTGACAGTATAAAAGCAGAGGGTTAGAGTTAGGCTGTTAGAGGGGGAGGGATAGGGTTAGGCTGATAGAAGAGGATGGGTAGGGTTAGGCAGAAGGGGAAGGTTAGAGTTAGGCTGATAAAATCAGAAGGTTAGAGTTAGGCTGATAGATGGGAAGGAGTAATGTTAGGCTGATAGAAGGAGAGGGTAAAGGTTACATTAATAGAAGGGGATGGTTAGGGTTAGGCTGATAGATGGGAAGGGTTAGGGTTAGGCTTATAGAAGGGGAGGGTAAAGGTTACATTAATAGAAGAGGATAGTTAGGGTTAGGCTTATAGAAGGGGATGGTTAGGATTATGCTGCTGAACATGGTGGGTTAAGGTTAGGATAATAGAAGGGGAAAGTTAGGGTAAGGGTTTGGGTAAGGGTTAGGGGACAATCTTACTTGTTGCTGTAGGAGCAATCACAACCTGATAGTGGACCTGATAGTACATGGTGTCTAAACTGAAGCCGGAGAAACATTTCTGCAGTCTTGATGGGTTTGTCGGAAAACTTTGTGTCACAAATTGTCACATTGAACCAGCAAACCAGCAAACCAGCAAACCACATCAGATACCATATGCTGGATTCACACAATGAATCCCTGCAGCCAGTTATGTGCTTCTATTTACTGCACAAAATCACAAAAAGTGCTATGAATGTGCTCAAGTCTACATGAGGTCTCCAGTACACGATGCGTAGAAGGTCCATCCGTCTCTAGGGACAGGGCATTAGTTTCCTTATGCAATAAGGAGATACAATCACACTCACGTCATAGGGTCCTACCATTATGTGTACCACCACTGACACTGTGTCAGCATTTGACACTGACCCCCCCCCCCCCCCCCCCAAGCCATTCTTTCCTTTACATTTTGAAGGCTCATATTCAAAAATGGTGTCTAGAGATTCCACCACAGCAGGGAAGGCTTTCAATGAGCAGGTAGGCATTCTCAGCTCTATACAAGACCCCTGCCAAAATGTTTCATTCAATTTACATAGCAGGGGTGCTTTTGAGTGGCATTCAAATGGCATTGCAAGAAAGCCTTTGAGCCCTTTCCTAGGGAGTGTAACATTGCTGTGAATTTTCGCTGCATATTCAATGGGGGGTTAACGCGCTTTTCAAAGCCTGTGTGTCAGTGTCACTGCATTTTCATTAACAATGCGCTCAAAGGATAGTTCCATTCATTCCGGTTCTGTAATGATTGATCGGGTATTTAGTGGCATGTCATATTTGTTTGTTTTTAAGCAACACTTTACACTTGATTAAAACATAGAATCATATAATGCAATTATTTCCCTCCTTGCTTACGTTATATGTTCTTTTCTTATTAGCTATTCATATTGCTTGTTAAAACATAAAATTATCTGGTGTGTGTCGCTGCTGCAAACAGCCCTTTTTTTAAATGTCTAGGGAATGGCTGGGAAATCGATTGCTTTTGCCTCTCAGAGGCAAAGCAATGGCTCTACGCAAGACAGAATATGTTGCTGTAAATGGTAAGTATGAATTTAACCCCAACCATTACCCTGATCCTTACCCTAACCCTCCCCTTCCATAACCCTTCCTTTCCAGCAGCCTAAACCCTAGGACTCTCTTTCCACCAGCCTGAACCTAAGACTCTCTTCCCCGCAGCCTAATTCTAAGACACCTTTCTCCACAGCCTGACCCTAAGACTCCCTTCCCTGCAGCCTAAGTCTAACACTCCTTTTCCCACAGCCTAACCCTAAGACTCTCTTCCCCGCAGACTAACCCTAAGACTCCCTTCCCTGCAGCCTGACCCTAAGACACCCTTCCCTGCAGCCTGACCCTAAAACTCTCTTCCTCGCAGCCTAATCCTAAGAATCCCTTCCCTGCAGCCTGACCATAAGACTCTCTTCCCTGCAGCCTGACCCTAAGACTCTCTTCCCTGCAGCCTGACCCTAAGACTCTCTTCCCTGCAGCCTAACTCTAAGACTCCCTTCCCTGCAGCCTCACCCTAAAACTCCCTTCCCCACAGCTGCCTGATAGAATCTGTCAGAGGCCGACATGTATCACACATGTAGTGCTGATCGCTGCTTTTAGCTGTCAGTCTCTGACAGCTTACTTACAGTGCAGGGGGAGCAGCTGCCATGGGCTCCTTCTCCTCCGGGCCCTGTAGCAGCCGCAGTCCCCTGTAGTTAAGCTCCTGCATCCAAATGTGTACCATAGGACGGAGCTTGTATGAATTTCCCCAAAAGGCGACTTTAAAACACCCCACTCACTCAACACCTGATCAGAGGTGGAACTAGCGAATTGTGGGCCCAGGTGCAAAAAATATGTTTTGACCCTGATGATATCCCAGGTAACCCCATGGGGAGCTCCGGTAGTGTGGTGATGACGGCTGTGGGCCCTTGTATCAGCATTGGACCCAGTGCTGTTGCACTTGTCTCACCAATGGTAGTTCTGCCCCTGTCCCAGATATATTCTCTGTATGAATATTCAGTCAGGAGCACATGGTTTTCACTATGCTGACCAAGAGTGTTGTAACTAAGTGTTATAAGAACCCAAAAATTCTAAGTGTATATAGTATACTAGTAAAACAAGTTCCAAAAGTTAAGTGGTTCCTAATAAGAAGATCAACCTGCCAGAGGGATCTCTTTTTTAAGGCTTAAACCAAAATACACCTCAGGGGTTGGGTTCAAGTGGGACAGACACAATTCAAGTCATCTGTTCTGTTACGCCCAATAGTAGACCTTTCTGCATCGCCAGGCACCAATGATATTTGCTATATGGGGATGCCAAGCTGTGCCCACCAAATATGATGTCTAGGTGCAAATGGGCATATTTAGACTTCCTGGTAACTTTGAAGGTGCATATGTCTTCTCCACTCATAGCACACAGCTCAAAAATACTAATAATTATAGAAATAAAGGGTCGTATTCACAGATCCGTTTTTATAAAAGTACGCAATTATACGCACGCACGTAGCAAGGCCACACCCACCAACACCCATGACACTCCCCTCTCACGGCCGTGCAATCGTAGACTTAAGCCTCCATAGAGCACCTCTAACTTTACATGTGTACATACGTGCGTATATGTATGCCGTACGTGCGTTTCTATGTAACTGCGCCCTCAAAGATACTTTTCTGGTAGGTATTTCTACCCCGCCACTCTGCGCGTATGTCCCCAAGTGTGATTCACATGTCCGTGCCTAAAGCACAGACGTGCGTATATGAAACGTAACTTAAGCAAATAAAGTTACTACACATGCGCAGTTAAAACGTACCTAAAAATACGCACGCAACTTCACGTGAAAACGGATCTGTGAATACGGCCCAAAAGTGTTTAATATGTTTATTTTATTCTTAGGTTATAGATTATATTTTTCTTTCGTTTTTTATTTTTTGTATTCTCAAAAAGTAGATTTTTCTTCACAAGCAAACGCACTTTGGATGTTCATCATATATTTACTTACTGGAGTGTCTTCTTGTTTTTATGTATTTTCTTAATGTGCCTTTTGCTTATTAGAGCACATTCATATTCTTTGGAACATTTCTTTTGATTGCACTTATTATGTCATTGTACACTTGAACTATTTTTGCTCTGGAAGTCAGAAGCATGAATCGTGCGTGTGTATTAATGTTATAGAATGGCAATAACACAGTACTGTCTATTAAAATCATTTTTGGATTAGGGATTTGTTGTATTTCTTTTGTTGAAGTGAAATGAAAGGAAAATTAAAGGCACAATCTCTAGCGCTGTATGGGACTTCCAACGGCAGGACAATCCCTTAATATTTATGCACTGGCCCCTGGGAGAATGGAGCTGGATTCAGAGTTCCTATGCTGCTGACCTGTATCCAGACTTCCTTGCTGGATGTGGCCTCCTCTCGCTTGTAAGGAATTCCGACAGAAGAACCCTGGACTTAAAGACTTCTGGATTGTTCACAGGGGCTCAGCTCACCCTCACAGTACTATTAGGACACCTCCCCCCCTCACTTAGCGCACAAGCCTTCCACACTCCGACCCCACCTCCGGAAATCCAGATCCGTACTGGGGAATACAGTGCGTTTCTGATTCTAGCCATCAAAAACTACTACTCTTGTGGTGTTTTGGATCCAGTCCCATGTCTTTGTTGATATTACAACAGCACAGGATATGGTTGCCGGTCTGTCAGGCCCTAGTCCGACAATTATACAGTCGCCAGCTAAATGGCGACTGTATCATTGTCGAAAACCTTGCCAAATAGAAAATTGCATGTGGGACAGTACCTATTTCGACCTGTTCCAAATAGCGATAGTCTGCGGTGTCTGTGGCAGGTATAAGGTTAGGGTTAGGGCTTAATGGAAAGGTTAGGGTTAGGCTACGGGACATGGAGGGTTTGGGTTAGGGCTCAAGAAGGGTAAGGTTAGGGTCTGAAGGGGAGGTTAGGATTACAATGCAGGAAAGGAAGGGCTAGGAAAGGGTTAGGGTTAGCATAAAACCCTTAACTGTTGGCACAGAAATCTTAGTGACTCTCACTTCCAAACTATCTGTATTGTATTTCGCCTGATTGGCAAATGCAATGTACTTTGATCTTTGTGCGTACACACTAACGCATTATCGTTATGAACACTCGTTTATCATTTGACTGGAACGATAATAGTGTGAAAAACTGTAGTGTGTCACAGCTTTAGGTACATTAGCAATCCTGTGTATTGAATTACATGTATTGTTTGTGTCATTTTTAATAACATGTGAATAAGTACACAGGATTGCTAATGTACCTAAAGCTGTGACACACTACAGTTTTTCACACTATTATCATTCCAGTCAAATGATAAACGAGTATTCGTAACGATAACGCGTTAGTGTGTACGCGCAAAGATCAAAGTACATTGCATCGCCTGATTGGATCTTTTGCGGATCACACAATGGAACGATGTCAGAGGAACAGATGGTAGAGAAAAACCACAGAGCTGCCGGTAATCGTCTGTGTGTTCCCATAAATCGGGACTTTCAGATGTTTATTAAATGGTTCCATCATTTAAATCTTGTTTTGTGTGTACTCAGCTTAAATGTGCCCCAACTGCATCACTTCATAAATACATGTAAAACAGAGACTGAGGCCACTGCAAACATAGTGCTGATAAATAAATAATGTCGTCACATAGTAATCAATGTGATTAACGGATTAGTGATATTCAGAATACACAGCCAAGGGAAACCTCTTATCTGATAACTACTGCATATATATATGGAGAGATGTCTTGCGTTGGGTATTACATCATTACATTGACATTTTCAGGTCAAGCATATATGTTAGAGCAACGTAATGTTTTCCTGGGACTAGAAGGACTGCTTGCTGGAAAATATATATTTGTGCTATGAGGCATTATAACATAAAATGTGTTGTAAGTCAGCCCAGTGACTATCATCTGCTTGTAGGGGATGTAGCTGCCACTGCGATGGCCCAATTTTGACACTTATACAGCCGATAGCTTCAGTGCCGACGCCTGCCTAACGAAGGAAATTTCAGTCCCAAAACAGGTACAAAGTTGAATGCATTTATTTTGACATGGTACCCGTTCTGATTAGGGTTAGACTGAGGTGAGGGGAGGGTTAAGTTAAGGCTGTGGCTACTAGGATCATTAGGGTTATGGTAGGGTTAAGGCTAGGCTGCGGAATGGGGATTGTTAGGGTTAAGTTGTGGGAAGGGTATGGTTAGGGTTATGGGAGGGTTAGGTTTAGGCTGCAGGATGAGGATGGTTAGAGTTAGGGGATGGTTAAGGTTAAGTTGTGGGAAGGGAATGATTAGAGATAGGTGAGGGTTAAGTTTAGGCTGCAAGATAAGGATGGTTAGAGTTAGGGGAGGGTTAATGTTAGGTTGCGGGAAGGGGATGCATAGCAGTCATGGGAGCGATGGCTTCTTGCTACAAACTGCCAAAAACTAATGATAGTTACTTCATTGCCGCAAAATGATCTGTCTTTTGGAGCCGTAGCCTATACACAGTCAGCCCAAAATCTTAGGAAGCACAGTGACTATCATCTGCTTGTAGTGGCTTTGATGAAGATCTCAAAACAATGACACTGCTGGAAACAATAAGTTAGCGCCGGTTTCCGGTGCGGACCGTTCTCCTTCTGTGTCTGTATCCTCTGTAGGTTCAACTGATTTGCAAATAAAGCCAAGCAAGGTTATGAAGTTGCTCCGCAAAACCTTGAGAGGTAGTAGCACTAGCAAGGCGGATAAGCTGGCGTCAGACTTTTGGGCAAAGAAGGTGGTTAGGCCAAGGGTGCCGGCAATGATCTGCGAAAATACTGCTATTTTTTGGCAAATTTAGATGACCGTTAGAGACAGAATAAAAAAAGGGAAATATGTAGATATGTTTTCCCTTACGGAAGAGGCGAGAAAAGGGTTAGCGGCAGCAGTGGCAAAAGGGGGGGTAGGTGAGGAATCCTATAAAACTTTTGCAAGATGGCTGGAGGGCTTTTGCATGTTCGTAGCGAGTTATATAGAGTTCCAGCAGGGTGAGTCTAGGACCATTTGGTGTTGCATGCATCTCATACAGGATATGCACTGTAACTTCAAAGGAGCTGTTTGGAGGGCCTATGATGAGGGTTTCAGAAAAAAAAGGAAGGCCTGCAATGTTTGGACTTCGGTATAAAGGATATCGAGGTCTAGACATCAGTGATGCAGTCGAGTAAATTTTCTGGGGACCCTCAGTCCTTTCGTAGGCCAGCCAACCAGCAAATGGGAGGGTTCAACAATATGGCCCCGGGGAGAGGACTTGCTTTTTTTTCAATAACTCAAGGTGTACGAGAGTGTCGGCGTGCCAGTATAGGCACACCTGTATTAAATGTGGGGGAGGTCACCTGGCCAAAGATTGCCGAGTTCAGCCCCCGCTTATTCCCAGAAGTTAGCCCGGGCCCAGGGCCGTTACCCAAGGAAATATCCCCAGTTAGCTTGCACACAATTCGCCCAATTCGCATATGAGCCCTGAAGGGACAGACGGAGATTCCACCCAGACAGGCGACAGGGTGAGACCGAACTGGCGTGTATGAGAACAGTCTCTGACAGGCAGGTGAGTTGTAGATACAGTTCGGTGTATGTTCGGCAAGGCAGGGAAGTAAATATACTGTGGGTTCAGGAAGGTAGGTATTGGCCGGTAGGTATAGGCAGACGTGACTGCTGTAGATTCAGGCAGGTAGGTATGAGCAGGTATGACTGCTGTAGATTCAGGCAGGTAGGTATGAGCAGGTATGACTGCTATAGATTCAGGCAGGTAGGTATGAGCAGGTATGACTGCTATAGATTCAGGCAGGTAGGTATGAGCAGGTATGACTGCTATAGATTCAGGCAGGTAGGTATGAGCAGGTATGACTGCTATAGATTCAGGCAGGTAGGTATGAGCAGGTATGACTGCTATAGATTCAGGCAGGTAGGTATGAGCAGGTATGACTGCTATAGATTCAGGCAGGTAGGTATGAGCAGGTATGACTGCTATAGATTCAGGCAGGTAGGTATGAGCAGGTATGACTGCTATAGATTCAGGCAGGTAGGTATGAGCAGGTATGACTGCTATAGATTCAGGCAGGTAGGTATGAGCAGGTATGACTGCTATAGATTCAGGCAGGTAGGTATGAGCAGGTATGACTGCTATAGATTCAGGCAGGTAGGTATGAGCAGGTATGACTGCTATAGATTCAGGCAGGTAGGTATGAGCAGGTATGACTGCTATAGATTCAGGCAGGTAGGTATGAGCAGGTATGACTGCTATGGTCGTAGCGAGTTATATAGAGTTCCAGCAGGGTGAGTCTAGGACCATTTGGTGTTGCATGCATCTCATACAGGATATGCACTGTAACTTCAAAGGAGCTGTTTGGAGGGACTATGATGAGGGTTTCAGAAAAAAAAAAGAAGGCCTGCAATGTTTAGACTTCGGTATAAAGGATATATAAATTTTCTGGGGACCTTAGTCCTTTCGTAGGCCAGCCAACCAGCAAATGGGAGGGTTCAACAATATAGAGGACTTGCTTTTTTTTCAATAACTCAAGGTGTACGAGAGTGTCGGCGTGCCGGTATAGGCACACCTGTATTAAATGTGGGGTAGGTCACCTGGCCAAAGATTGCCAAGTTCAGCCCCCGCTTATTCCCAGAAGTTAGCCCGGGCCCAGGGCCATTACCCAAGGAAATATCCCCAGTTAGCTTGCACACAATGCGCCCATGGCTTGATATCTATCCCCTTAGAGAGGTAGCGGAGTTCGGGTTTTGAGTTTGGTTTTAGGTTACCTATAGTTGGTTCGGTTAACTCAGTCTTTCCGCATAACCTTATGTCTGTGAGGCAGTTTCTGGTCATCCTTGAGCAGAAGGTTATGGATGAAGTGCACAAGGGGCGTATAGCTGGACCCTTCAGCAGCCCACTGCTGGAGGATCTGGTGGTTTCCCCGGTAGAAGTGGTGCCCGAGAAGGCACTGGGAAAGTTCCGGCTGATTCAGCCCCTGTCGTACCCGGAAGGGTGGCTCAGTCAATGATGCCAGGACAATGCCGGGTGGTTTATCAGTCTTTTGAGGAGGCTCTGGGCATGGTGCATTCATGCGGGAAAGGTGCCCTTATGGCGAAATTTGACATCGAGTCTGTTTTCAGGCTCCTCCCCCTGCATCGCGATTCCTTTAGATACATGGGTTTTAGAATGCAGCAGGGATTTTTTTGTAGATTGTTGCCTCTCTATGGGCTGCGCCATCTCCTGCGCTTTTTTTTTCGAAAAATTTAGCACTTTCCTACATTGGTGCGTGGAGGTGGGGTCTGCACACCACCTAATGGCGCACTATTTAGATGACTTTCTCTTCATTGGCCTGGCTGCGTCAGAAGTATGTGCTAAGGCTCTTTTTTCAGCGAGGGCCCTCTTTCATCATTTTGGCATTCCGGTGGCATCTGACAAGACTGAGGGTCCCACCTCTTGTCTTTCGTATTTGGGTATAAGTTCCATACTGTGGCCGGTCAACCTGCTGGGTCGCAGAAAGGCCATCTTGAAAAAAGTGCAGTCCCTTATGGGATTGCTCAACTTTGCTTGTAGGGTCATACTTATGGGCAAGGTTTTCTGTCAGCGTTTAGAGTGGGAAACGGCGGGCGTGAGGCTGTCATATCATTTTGTGACTGTCTCACGTGAAATCCGCGAGGACATGATAGTGTGGGCCAAATTCTTGTCGGATTTTAATGGAACCTGTATTTGGCAGACGCCTGTCGCATCTAACATGGAAGTGCAGCTTTACACTGATGCAGCTTGGTCAATGGGCTTTGGGGCATATTTCCAAGGGCTATGGTGCGCAGCACCATGGCCTGAGGAATGGAGTCAGACGGGGCTCACGGCTAACTTGCTGGTCCTGGAACTTTTCCCCATTATTGTCGCAGTTGAGTTATGGTCTCAGGAGCTCCGGAAACGGAGCATTGTATTTTGGTGCGACAATATGGGGGTGGTCCAGGCCATCAATGGGCTGCGGGCCCTGCCTCTTTCGGCTATAAGATTGCTGCGTTTTCTAGTGTTGAAGTGTTTACAGTTTAATGTTACATTTAGAGCCAAGCATGTCCCGGGCATTGAGAACAAAGTGGCAGATGCGCTTTCCCACGGGGAATGGGGTAGATTTAGAGAGCTGGCTCCTCGGGCCGAGGACACGGGTCTGTCATGCCCTTTACATCTTTGGCAAATCGTGAATCCGGCCCCGGCAACCTTGAGGGTATATGAGAATGGGTGGTCCGAATGGGTCCACTACATGAGGAGGAAGGAGAGTCAAGGTAGGTCTGGTGTAGATTTACTACTGGGCTTGATTTGGCAGGAGTTTGAGGCGGGTAGATCCAGGGAGAGCATGAATTCTTTATTAGCAGGTATAGCTCTATTTTCAATTCTAAAAAGAGAGCAGGACTTTACTAAGCATCCTTTCGTTAGAAAAGTCATGAAAGGGTGGGCTCATAGACAGCCGAAGGGTGATGACGCTAGAAGGCCCATTGACGTAGATATGCTGAAGAGAATTTTTACTGTGTTACCTGATGTGACTTCTTCTGAGCTAGAGAATTGTTTGTTCAAGGTTGCTTTCTCTTGGGCTTTTTTTTGGAGCCTTCAGGGTTAATGAGTTGGTTGCCGCAGGGAAGAAGGCGGTGAATTCAGGCATGTTAGCTAAGAACATATTCATGCAGGACAACTCGATAGCCTTTAGGGTCCATAAGTCTAAGACAGATCAGACAGGGAAGGGTCGGTGGGTGTTCTTGGCATCACACTTGGATTTGTCAGTTTGTCCGGTGGCGTTGGCAAGATCTTATTGGGATAAAGAGTCAGTTAGAGGTTCCAACTGGTTAGCGCACCAGGAGGGTGAACCCCTTACTAAATATCAATTTGGTTTTGTAATGAAGCGATGCATGTTTGCCCTGGGATTGGACACCTCCCTTCATGGGACCCTTCAATAACGAAATTCATTGTGGGGAAAGGGGGTTTTGGCTGCATCATGATGCACCAGGGTTGTACAGAGGTGCCGGAATGCACCTTACTGACAAGGGAAACAGGCTCTTTATTAGTGATTTATTTGGGGAACTGAAGGGTCTCTAGGTGGCGGGGCTCTGGCACTTGAGGGTACTGTCGCTGTGGAGGTAGCGGTGGAGAGGTCAGCAAACACGGTTTGGCGCAGGGGGATAATGTTGTGGGGGGTAGCGGGGGTGGTCCGATCTCATAGCAGCACAATCCTTGCGGCAAGGGCACCAAACCCTTACCGGTTGGGCCCTGTGTAGGTAACATTGAAACTGGTCGAGTGTTTGCTGGAGGATCGGACGGGGGACGCCGAGGTCAAGGTGGATGACCTCTTGGTAAGATGGTTTGCTGAACCTCCCACCGGCTTTTGGGCCACCTAGTTTCTTTAGGAGAGTAAGAGTAATTAGTAGGTCAATCAATTAATTCAATTCTAATTTGGCCCAATTCAATAAATGACATGTTCAGCTATCGCTGTCTGTCTCTTTATTTCGTTATGGTGCCTCTGGCTGCTAGGTGTATGATTGGGCACTATGCCGTTTGCTGTTTATTGATCCATATGTCCCACAAGGGGAGGTGCAGTGTGACATAAAAGGGATTTGGCTACATATGCAAAGAGTTTTTTTTTGTAGTTTTAGCTAGCCCCTTGCACATGACCTTGCACACCGCTGTCTGAACACACCACCTACAGAGCAGCAATGACTGAACATTACCCCAATCAGAACACAAGAACAGAGCCATAAAAGTGTGATTGTTGAGCTATGATCAGGGGACAATGAATTTGGTCGCATCCAGGTACCAGTCTCTCCCATTTCGTGTCCCTCGTGGGCCCCACTCAGGGGCAACTGGAGCAAATGCCTCCCAAACGCACTGCCACCTCCAGCAACCTGCGTGGTGCACATAGGTAGGAGCAGAGAGCAAGGTACAGACCTCCTCTCTGCTTTCTGCTCCCTCCTCTCTGACTGACAGACCGACGTGACGTCTTCATCACATCACAACAGTGTCAGTGAGGATGCATAACTTGGGATAAGGTTATGTTATTTTGTACTATATATGATTTATGATTTAGGAGAAAAAGAGTGGGGTAATGTTGTTTTTTAAGATATAAAATATAAGTAAATAATAGGTAAACAACAATCTGCAGATAGTTACAGACCCTCCGACATGACCCATTCCATTGGGTACAATATAATCCGCTCCTGAGCTTCCAACTGTCACTCACCTGGTTTAAATGAATTGACTGATATTTAAAAAACTATTTGCCTCTTCAACAAAGGTGGTTACCATAGTAACTGACAGTTGGAAAATGAGTATTTTGTACCTAATGGAATGGGTCATGTTGGAGGGTATGTTAAGTTACACTCAAAGTAATACTATATATACATATACATTCAATTGGACATCAATCAGACAAATCAGGTTCTGCCTAATGCATTCTGGAAATCAAACATATAATCGGGTTGCTATTGGCAACATCTAGAAGGTTTTCAAAAAACAACCCCTTTCTTTTCCATGTTATCGCCTCCAACCTGTCCCAATCCTGATACGTGACCACTGAAATAAAAGTAAGTATTTGCCACAAATGACTGTTTATGCCCTATACAATACAACCTGTAATATAGTTCACAGTGATGAAAACTAGGCACATTTATATACATTTGATATATATTTTGAATGTTGTTTATACTATTTGTTTACACACCTCTTGTACCCCAGGGTTCTTTCCAGATCAATGTTCAGTATATCAGAGTTATGCTACTTCCCTTTTAATATACTTTAGAGAGATACTTGTTGCCAGAGGTTAATACAAAAATCTGTTAACGACAAAGCAGAGCTCTCTTTTGTTGGCAAGTGTAGATCACAGTGTGAATCTGAGGTGCCCATTAAAGTGTGAGGACACAGAAGAGAGGCTGGTGGGCTGATGCCATTATGGCACAGAGATCACATCACATGCCGCAGCCCCCTCTCATTGTTCCCTCTCCCAGTTGCCGTGGAAACAGGAGCAGCTGCTAGATTCGAGGCCTTTGCTGTTGTTTCACAGGCCGCGCCGTCTTCTTGTGTGTCCAGCTCATGTGATCTGCCAGCTAATCACCCTCCCGCTGCCGCTGGTGTCACATTAGACTGTGCCGGATAATGTTTACTAACATTGCCCACATGGCTCCCTTTTTATAAAGCTTTGCCCAAAATATGTCAGTACAAGTGGATTGCCAGGCATTAGGCCAACCTGTCTACAACATGGCGTAACAAATCTGGCAAGAGAAAACCAGCATCCGCGTCCCCTGTGAGGTTTTATTTCTTTCATTATTTCTTTATTTCTTATAAGGACCTCCAATATGCATAATGTGGGCCTATTAAATTATATACGATTCTCGTGGTTTTATGATGATTCCCAATTACAAAGATTTTCTAGCACCTTTATAACATTTCTGTACCTTCATTTGCAACCTGTTTCTTTGCAGCCTTATGGGCCTGATTCACAGTTAACAGTGAGATCTGCACATAACTCGTTCATCCTGGACCTGATTCACACTTAAGAATCTTCTTAAAATAAGAACTTAAAGTCACTCCTGGCTTAACCCATTTTAATTGCAGGGAGTATTAATTTAATTGTATTCTTTGCATGCAGGGATATATCTTTGAATTGCTTACTGCACACAGACCAGCTTTACTATCACACTGTTATTTAGACTTGGGCTGGGAAATATCACCTCTCAACACTAGTACTGTTTGCAACAGATGAAATATGACTCCCCTGCAATCAACATGGTTTAGCCCAGGTGTGACTTTAAGTTCTTATTTTAAGAAGATTCTTAAGTGTGAATCAGGTCCTAAG
>WWET01000788.1:149021-165043 GCA_011038615.1 Limnodynastes dumerilii | reverse complement strand
GTAATAGAACACGAGGGCATGGATACAAACTGGAGGGTGGTAGATTCAAAGGAAATGTGCGGAAAAATTACTTCACTGAAAGGGTGATAGATAAATGGACTATTCTCCCATCTGAGGTGGTTGAGGCCAATACAGTAGAACAATTTAAACATGCTTGGGATAAATAGTATCCTATCCTAAATTGTAAACCAAATTGAGGGTAAATAGGGTCTAGGGTCAGTATAGTTTTCAACAAACAAATGGGCAGACTAGATGGGCCATGTGGCTCTTATCTGCCGTCACTTTCTATGTTTCTATAAGTCTACAGGAGTTATGGAATATTCTCCCATCTGAGGTGGTTGAGGCCAATACAGTAGAACAATTTAAACATGCTTGGGATAAATATAAGGGTATCCTAAATTGTAAACCAAATTGAGGGTAAATAGGGTCTAGGGTCAGTATAGTTTTCAACAAACAACTGGGCAGACTAGATGGGCCATGTGGCTCTTATCTGCCGTCACTTTCTATGTTTCTATAAGTACGGCCTACAGGAGTTACGCTTTGAAAAGTTAAGTTAGGGTTTGAAAAGAGTAAAATGGCAGAAGTGCGTATGACCGAGGAGAGTGCATAGTAATTACGATAGCATAAATACGCTATGCGTTGAAATGTAAAGGGTACAAAGGTATGGATCCGGCCCAATGTTTCTTGGTCATGTTTACCTTTGTGTTACCACCTTGTGTGACACTGTAGACTTCAGTAGCCCCCTATAAATAAATGATAAGAAAAGTAATTTTACAAAAAAAGACAACTTTCTACTATAAATGAGTGTTTCTTGTTTCTAAACTCATCATAATTATGAATCCTAAACAATTCCTTATAGACGTAGGTATAACTGTTATAGAAGCAGATGTCTAATGAACTCTGTATGAAATTGTCTTTCTCAGTAATGTGTGCAGCATTAATCCTTAGGGTTATTGTGGAAGGAAGAGTTCAATGATTTAATCTGGATGACATTGCTCATTACTATTTATAGCAGTGCTCCTATCATGAACCGCAAGCTTCAGCAATTATTTACCATTTTTTATATAAACTTCTTGGAGATTTCTGGATAAAAATGGGCTGATTTAGTGCAGAATTTGCAGCTGAGTGACCATGCAAGATATGCAAATGCAAATGTTGTTTTGCTTACAGGACAGATACAAATACTGTAGGCTATTCCATCATCTATTGCATATACATTTTCACATTGATTTTATGGCTAAAGGAGTTTAATACCCTAAGTACCGTACAGTACAGTGCACTTTCCCCGCTCTCCTATGTGCTCTAAAGGCACCCTTAAGTGTTCCGCTCACAACACTTTGCCGACAGAATACTGGATCGTATGTAGAGGCTTAGCCCAGCCCTTATTGTACAATTTAAATATCAAAACCCACCCACCAGACCTTTTTTGGCTTGGCTGTTTTCGAGTTCCCGTTTCCAAGGAAGCAACGCAAGCGAATGTTCCTGCCTGCCTGACAGGTAAGCGTCAATCCCTGATTTTCCCAACCCCAACCCTTATTCTAATCCTCACCCTAACCCACCCCTTCAATAACCCTAACACTCCCTTCCCTGCAACTTGACCCTAACCTTCCCCTTCTCCGATCCATCTCCTCCCTGCATCCCTGAGTCTCCCCCTTCTAGGCTCCGTCCTAATAACATTTAGATGGCGGTATGGAAAGTGACAGGAACAAAAGGTGTTCTGCTATGAGGAAGGGGGAGGTATGTTAATAGTAAAGTAAAGGCTGGTTTAAACACTTTCCTGACTTACCCATTTTACATGGGGATGATGCAGAAATCCTAAGGTGGGATTCAGCTATCAAAACTTTGTAGGGAGTAGCCTCCTTTGCCCATATGGGAATTACGATGTTTGGAACTGGGTGAGAGAATGGCATTTTTCGAAATAGGGCCATTTTCAGCAGAGACCCACACCCACTGTACAGTATCTGATCTACATCCATCCAGTCTGTTCCATTGCTTCATATCAAAGGGAGCCCATGTCTGTCCCTTCTGGTAAGCTAGACATCCACGAGCATTAAAATCAACACCATACTGGTCACCTTAATGTTTTCTGACTCAAGTGTGTGTTAATTCCCGGGAGTCTGGATGAATACGTAGATTGAGGAAATATCTAATACTGTAAATTGGCGGAGGGAATGCCCGCTTGTAAAATCACTGTCATTGCTCTTAAGGGTGGGAATGATTAGCCCACTCCTGACAATGCATTATGTGGCACACATCAGCAGGCGCAATATCTCTGAGGGTACATTCATGGAGATGGTGCACAATGTATGTTACGGTACTGGTATCCCGCTTCCCAGGGTTCTAGTCTTCACTAGAGCCCCTGATGCTGAGGATAGTCTGGGCTGCAGGAAACTCAGCAGGTCGCAGCCCTTGGTAGGCAGTAACCAATACCTTAGTATTGTGTCCTGAGATGAGGTACAGCTGGCAGAGCTGATAACCAGATACAGGTAAGTACCAATACTGGCCAAGAGTGCGGTTAGAGACACAGAATAAATCAGATAGAATGGAGTGCACAGTAGTATCAGGTAGACTGGAGTGCACATTAGTATCAGATAGACTGGAATGCACATTATTATCAGATAGACTGGAGTGCATAGTAGTACCAGATAGACTGGAGTGCATAGTAGTACCAGATAGGCTGGATCGGAGAGAACCGAGGCGGCCATAAGAGAGAGAGGGGTAGTGACCAAGTCGACTGCCGGAGCCCGGTATCTTTGCTATCAGGGGGTTTTCTCCAGAGTCCCTGATGGTGGGGATGGATTTGGCTGCGCCCCAATAGCCTGGTCGTGCCCTGTTGAACCAGACTCGAGGAAAAGAAGAAGAAACCAGATGGATACCAGACTGAGGGGAAGGGAGCAGTAAGGTAAGTGGGAATAGAGCCAGTCCAGAAGAGACCGGATTTCGACGGACTACGAGAAAAACAACACGATGGACAGAAGATGGTTCACGGGACTGGACACAACGAACTAGGACTTGCACACACACACTTACACAGCGGGGCCTCCGAAGAGGTAACAAAAACAGGCACTCAAGAGTTAAAAAGGTACAACGGGTAAGGTAGGTACAATAAGGGATGAGAACCAGGGCAGGATACACAGAGGAAACAAAGGCAGGAATCAAGGCAGGTAAGTGGGTCAAACAGCGGTCAGATCACTAGGCTGAAAGCACTAGGCACACAAGATAGTTAGCAGGTCACAGAACTGAGTAACAGACTATAACCGGCGCAAATCTATGACCCTGAGGGTTTGATATACGGTCTGGAATTCACTTATTGGTTGCTGCTGGGCTTAAGGAACCAGGAAGAGTTCAATGCCGTATTAACACGTGCAGTGGCAAACGCAGGATTTTGAAAGGGGGGTTTCCAATGCGTGTAATACATGTGAGGTATATTATCATAGCTGCAAACGTTTTGGAGCCCGAAAACACGGCAACTAAGCTCCGCCACGTCCTGCCCAAGCTTTAAAAATTACCCCTAACGTGTGTATGTGTGTGTGTATGTGTGTGTATGTATGTGTGTGTGTGTGTGTATGGGCCTGATCCAGAGCAACGACCGCAAGCGAGCGTACGACGAGCGTATGCGAAAATTCTGCGAAAAATTCGCAACGCGCATGCCCAATTGATTGAGCAGCTTCCATTCTGATTAAGAGCTACTTAATATGATGCACTGTTAAAAAATAAAACATATGTAAAATGACAATACTGATAATATGGTCGTACTCTCTGACTGCCAGGACATGTAAGACGTCCAGTAACATTCTCTGTGAAAGCAGGTCGTTTATAATGTAGATTTGAAAATAAAAATTCTACATTAAGGAATTGCTTTGGTTATTGGCTTTAACAAGTCCTGTTCTGATATATTTTTTTAACTTTTAAGTAACTTAAAGTTACTTTTTTCACACAGTAGTTTTATATTGAAGGAACAGATCTAATAGTAATAGCAGCATACAATGCATTAGTGGAGCACAAGCACTTTACACAATGTACAGAGCCTGTATCAGTGCATAAGCACTGTTTCACCATTCCCACCTGCTTTCCAAATGCAGCACAGGCCAGGACCATCTTCATCCATGTCAGTCCAGATCACATGGCACTAAGCCACGCCCATTTTGCCGATTACTTCTAGCTGCAAACTGCCGAAAACCGATAGCAGTTGGCGCTTCATTGCTGCAAAGGGATCTGTCAGAACATCGGTTATCTGAGTTTTTTTTTTTTTTTTTTTTTCAAGTGGGGGGGGGGGGGCGTTGGGCAACCAGAACCCCCCCCTAGGTGCGCCACTGACATGGGACGCGCGCCTGCGACCGCCGCAGCGCCCACGCGTGTCGAGTATCCAGGATGCCGTTGCTACGCAGGCTGTCGGGAGGGGAAGTCCCTGTAGAGCTAACACACGGCCGGAATAAAGGTAAGCCGCGGGGAGATGGAGAAGGGTCAGCTGTCTGTTCGCATGAAGCGACGGCAGCTGTAACACTTGCATTAAATCTAACTGAGACAAGAGGTCACCTTTACCATGTAATTTAAATAAAACGTAGCTATTTACAGTGGGCCGTATTTACACCTAAGAAGCTTCTGCTTCTTAGGTGCGGAGATTTGAGAAATGACCTACTACGTAT
Source organism: Limnodynastes dumerilii (assembly GCA_011038615.1). NCBI lineage: Eukaryota > Metazoa > Chordata > Amphibia > Anura > Limnodynastidae > Limnodynastes > Limnodynastes dumerilii. The sequence continues at coordinate 160,397 of WWET01000788.1, read as the reverse complement.
GCATAGTAGCAGAGGTGTAGCTAGCTGCCATGGTGCCCGGAACACGGGTATGTTGCAGCGCCCCAGTACTGTATTTGGGGCGTGGCCAACATGGGGGGGTTGCATTTGAAGGGAGAAAAAGAGGAAATTCTTAAATTGGCGAGAGTCCATTCTATTGTATTAATCATAAATACAATACCTAAAGAAAGTGAGGCGCTATAGTTGAGATTGACTCAAAACAATGAACAGTTGTTTCTAATATTTATTATATCGTTTTTTAGTTTTAGTTTTTTAAACAATCAAAACTTTACAAATATAAACAGATCTTAGTTTACATTTTAATGAAAATGTGACTGCCCGTCTGCAAGAATACCTCATTTAGATAGGTCCCTACACTTAAAAATAAACTTCTATAACACAGGGGTAGATCTAGAACTACGTGTGCCGTACGTTTATTCGTGGAGCGTATTTTCGTGCACGTAAGTTCGCTACACTCCCCTCGGCACACCCCTTGCACGGACGTATTTTGTCAAGATACGCTTCCCAAACCCTACCTAAACTTTTTCCAACGTAACCGCTGTCATACGCACACGTACATATGGGCAACACGAATTTACGCAGCTAAGCACGCCCATACTGTACACTTTAAATAACACCCCCCGCCTACTTCACGTATTTCACACGTATTTTCGATTAACGTAAATTTGGCACGCCCACGCGTAAGTATTTACGTGACACATACGTGAATGGCCCATACGTTCACAATTACGCTACTTGAATGTGCGTATTTTCTATGGTGTGCATGCGCAGTGCGTTCTAAACAGCGATTTTACGTGTCCGCCACGCGTAAATTCGCTCCGACGCATAGTTCTGGATCAGGCCCACGGTACTTACTGCCCTCTGTAGTAACTGCCTACATATTATAAATTATTGATGGCAGGACCCAGTCACGTTTTAATACAACACAATCTATGTAAAACAATCTATGTACCAAAATAAGATATATATAACTTACCGGCCCTCTCTCAGTGATAGGGTGCAAAGAAATGATTGGTTCACCCACAGTACTCTGTTATTTAACCTGGAACACATAGGCAGCTGATCTAGATGGTTGTATTCAAAGAGCAAAATAAAATATATCTGTAATAAATATAACTAAAAAACACCTCCTCTATTCTCTGCATCATCCCCCCCTCCCCATTCATCATCTCTTCATTATTCTCATCACCCCCCTCTCTTTTCCCTTTATCATTTCTCATCTCCCCATTCTCCTCATATCCTACCTTTCCGCTTTATCATTTCTCTATCCCCTCATCATTCAATTTATCATCGCCCCCTCCCCATTCTTCACCTCCCCATCATTCTCCCCTTTATAATTTCTCTATCCCCTCATCACCTCCTCCCCATTCATCTCCCATTCTCCTCATCACCTCCCCTTCACCATGATCTTTTCTCTATCCCCTTATCATGTCCCCCTCCCCATTCATCACCTCCCCTTCCCTCTCCACTTTATCATTTCTCTATCTTATCATCATCCATAATCTCCCCATTCATCAGCACCCCCTCCCCTTTATCATTTCTGTATCTCCCCATTATCACCATCTTCCCCTCTCAATTAGCTTTATCATTTTTCTACCCCCTTCATCATCCCCCTCCCCATTCATTGTCTCCCCCTCCCCATTTATTTCACCATTTTCATCACCCCTCCCCTTTCTAATTATTTTTATACACTTCAGCATTTTATTTATTTCATTATCCACTTCAACTTTTCTTCCCATGTTCATCTTCCTCTTCCTCATATCCCTGCCTACTATACTTACCTGCACCTTTCTGCACTCCGCCGCGGCTCTGCTACCCATGCATGACATCATGACGTCACACGCATGGAGCTGGGTAATCTGGCCTCAGGAGTCCGGCAGCTGTTAGATCTCTGACAGTCTGCCGGCTCCAGGCGCACTGATTCTTAATCAGAGATCTGACAGCTGCCCTCCCTACGCCCCTGCATAGTAGGTCATTTAAGCAATCTACGTACCAGTTAGGAGTAGTTTTAGTGAGCAAGAGGTGTGCTAATGCTGCCTCGAGGAGTGTTTAGGCAGAAGTGGAAGGGTGGGCGGGATTTAGAGTAGCCGGGGAGGGTGAAGGGGAGGTGGGGAGAGGCATTGCCCGTGCGTAGTTTCCTTCCTAAGAAGGAATCTACGCTCAGTTAGATACGGTAGTCCTATGGCACTCTTAAGTGCCATAAGATACCTAAAAGCGGGACGGGGGGGGAGTTAGGTTAAAATACCGTGAAATACCGTTTCCATGGTGACCAAATAACGTTTGGTCACCATGGAAACGGGATCTCACAGGCTGCCCAAGGGTATAAACACACTCCAATGAGAGCAGAGCTGTCATTAGTGTCGGGATGTCCTGTGGTGCATGACATCAGTTGTGTCGGGCCATAGGGTTTTTTATTTTTCAAAGACCTCCCCCACGGATTAAAAGCTTGGAAGATGGGATCCTATTCAAGATGGTAAGTACTTCTTTTTATTTGTTACTTTTAGGCTATTTTTTATCCATTTATTTAATGTATTTAATAATTAGCGGTAATTTTTATTTTTTATTTTGGGGTGTTAAATAATCATTGCTTATTTATAGGGGGCAGTAAATGTTAAGTCTTTTTTTAATTGTAGGGGGCCGTCCCTATATTTTATTTTGTATCTAGGAGGGTTATTCATTTGTGTTTTGTTGTAACGCTTGACAGGGCATGCTGGCACTTGTGGTTCTCCAAGCGCTAGCATGCCCTGCCATCCTTGGGCATGCTGATGGTTGTAGCACTGCAAGCATCAGCATGTCCTGCACCTTAAAAGCCACTAAAACCCGGGAAATTCATTGGCGGTGTGAAAGGGACAGACCCGCAAATTTCTTTGTGCGCTACAAAGTGTCCTTTTATTTTGACCCGGCATTTCTTCCCGGAAAAACCCGGAAAGAAAATACCGTTCGTGGTGTAAAAAGGGGTATTAGGGGCTTTCTGCACCTAACTCACTCTTAGATTTGAATCTGGTCCAGTATCACTTATTATTAGGTCCATTGTATTGAGTAGACCAATAGATGTAGGTAAATGTAATATTGCAGTATAATGTCTCTAATGTAGAATGCAGATGAATGGGACACCGGGAGAATCGCTATGAATTCTGCTGCCTGAGGGATTCTCAGTGTGCAACCTTATCTCCTGTACTAAGAATGACATCATGTGGATATCTGATTCACGCTGAACAGCCTCACATCCAGATACATGGCTACAGGCTGTTCTAGGCTGACCAAGCTTCATTGCTTCTGTTAGTTGATATGTAACACATTTGACTGTATATAAAACACATTAGCCTCTCTTAAACAGAGTCTGCACATAATATACTTACCTATCATCTGATCTTGAACATCAATATTGCAAAGATTAAGGTCAGAATTATTTTGTGGCACAAGAGTTGAATGAGCCACACACCGCACACAGATGTGTATACAGTACAAATGTAATACAGCACAAATGTGACCGGTATCCTTAATTTCATAATAGAGTTTATTACTTCCATTAAAACGTAGCATTAGTGAGGCAGCAGATTATAATTACACATTTATAATACAATGAATGACTGTCTGGCACAGGCCATCTATATAAGTGACTGTGAATGAACAGGTGCATCAAATGCCTTAATGAACCCGGCTATCACCCTCGCCACAATTATAATATATAATGACATAATGGCAAAGAAGTGGTTGCAAACTGAGAATAAATGATTGATTTTGGTTATTGATATAATAGTCATCCTTTCAATGTTCAGTACTCAGGGTAAGATGATAAATAATGTATTACTCGGTGTGCTTTATTTATGTCATTATGCACCACTTAATGTGAATTATAAGGGCATCTGCAGTTATCCTGGACGATTAGGACCATATATAAAGCAGAGAGATGCAGACTGAGCACTTGACTCTGAATACAAATGAAAATAACTACATTTGTCCTGAATAAACCATACTGCAAAAATGTGCCATTAAAACTCTTTTTTTTTTTATTTGCCAGTTTTAAATTAATTGAATAATTCATTCCAATTTATTTTATTTTATTTTTTTAAACTGTAAACATAACTCTATTAATATACTTTCTATTCAATGTGGTGGTTCTTATTCAGGGGAGTATTTCCCCAACCACAACCCTTATCCTTATTATCACCATACCCCTCCCCTTCTGTTACTCTAACCCTCTCCTCCCCGCAGCCTAACCTTAACCTTCCCCTTCAACATTCCATCCCCTCCCTGCAGCCAACCCCTAAGCCTCCCTTCCCTGTAGCCTGACCCTAACCTTCCCTTTCTCCGATCCATCCCCTCCCCACAGCTTAACCCTAAGCTCCCCTTCTAAACTCCATCCCTTCCCCATAGCCTAATCCTAAGGGTCCTCTAACCTATCTGGTTGGTAGCGTTGGGTACAGTTGGGTGCTGCGCCGGAACTTGCGTCAGGCCTGGTAGCTTCTGGGGACTGGGCCCAGAATGTTGCAATTGTAATTCGTTGTAATGAATGGGTAGGTTGTTAAAAAACTGATCTTTCAGCATACTTACCCATTCATTATTAAATGTTTCTAATTAAACACATTTTTGAAATAGAGACAGCCGACAATTAGTGGTCGGCTGTCTGTATATGTAAAATGTGATTTGTGAAGCGGCACATGCAGTTAGTTACCCCCCAGTTACTTTTTGGGCACATACTTAAGAGAATGGAATATTGTGATTTTTAAACATGATGCATCTCATGCAAAGTATAGGGAAGCAACAGATTTCCAGAACTCTTCACATAGGATAAAGGTACCTTAAACTGTTTTATCAAATGTACTATAAGTAATCTTACAGGCAGAACTAGTGAGTTGTGGGCCCAGGTGCAACAAATATGCTTTGGCCCTGATGATATCCCAGGTAACCCGGTGGGAGCTTCGGCGGTGCGGTGATGGCGGCTGTGGGCCCTTGTATCAGCATGGGCTCCGGTGCCGTTGCAGCTGTTGCACCAATGGTAGTTCCGCCTCTGCTTACCCTGTAAAACAAAATCTTGCCTGCACATGTGCATGTATCTACTCAGCACCTGCCATAGCTTGGTACCAGTTTTGCACCTCTGCAGATCTTGGTATCTTTGGACAGGATCCTGATTTTATAGGGTCCTGCTAGCAGACTTCCAGCTGTGGAGGTCTGTATGATCACCATGATATCCTAGCTTGCAGAAGTGCGAGGGGAGAACACTCTCATTGCACTGATGCCTTTCGGTGTGCAATACCCTACTGTATTATTTACACACTGGCCGCACTAGGCCACTAGGTGCATAAAAGTGAATCGTATATAATGCGGAACTACAGTGCTCAGTACTCATACATGGAGAGCCAAGCGCAGGTTTAAGCTGTCAGCGTCTCCCTCTCCTTTGGCCCCCGTAGCAGCCACACCCTTTGTACACCCTGTAATCACGCCCCTGGACGTGCATAGTGATCCAGACTTACACAACACCGCCATTTTTACATGAAGCATTCGTAAAAGTTATGGTGAGTTCTGGTATCGGAAGTCTGTTTGTACGAGGAGAGTGGTTGGCAGTGAGGATATTGTGATCACACAAGATTCGGATCCTAGGTTTAGTTTGGTATGGTAGGGATTGATAGGGTGAAATATGTCTTCTTAGCTGTAACAGCAGGAAGTAATCAATGGTTTTCTCAGGCAGCCTGCTTACCAGGTGGAACGGGTGATGCAACCAGGGTGGCGGAGGGTGAAGGCTATATAGGGCCTGGTCTTCAATAGAACCGCTGATGGTGGGGATACCTGGCTGCAGGATACCCAGCAGGACGTGGCCCCTGGACCCAGCAGAAGCAGAATGGAAGCAAGGAAGGAGCAAGTGGAAGACATGGAGAGAAGACGGAGAGAAAGAGGGATAAGGAAGAGCTGGAAGGGACTACCTCTGACAAACAACGGGCGAGATTACATATACAGGAACCCAGCTGCCATAGAGAGAGCCGGGTAGTAAACAACACTGGAAGCATGCGCCCGTTGGCACTTCCCTTCAGATACAGTATGCATGCCGTCATGTGGGACCAGAGGAAACTCGCTGGGGTCCCACGGGCAGCAGCGGGAACCCTACAGGTAACAGCAGGGAGGACCTTAACAGCATTAAAAGGTGACCTTGTAGATTCAATAAAGCAGGTTCTTGACCTTCACCGTAATGTATTAATTGCCAGTTGTGTGTGAGTGTTACAATGGAGGAATCGTTCACAGATGAATACTTGCTTTCTCTAGGTGTGGACATCTCAAGGTTTAAGTACAGGCTTTTCAGAATAACTCCTTTCAGGTGCCCTCATCCCAGGTTTTCCTGCCAGGAGGGGTTTGCCTGTAAAATATTCCCATCTGGCATCTGAAACAACTACAACCAAGAACTCCATTTATTTTAGGTAAAGGCTACAGAGAAAACAGCAGTTTTTATTGGGATGCGGTTCGCCGCTACGATGAGCTGGTTTTCGATACATCGTGTCCCGGCAATGCAATGGCAACAGTGGTGAATTTTCATCGGTTCCCAAACAGACAGCAGGGATACAACGATTAATCAGGGTCTGAATGCTCCAACGGCAACAGTAGTATTTTCCCCTAACCCTCACCCAATCCCTTCCCTTCTATAGTACCCACATTGCCTTGAGTCTGGAACTGAAGGTCAGGCGTCAGCGTTGAGTCTGAAGTTGTCAAGAAGACATTATCAAGTGGGTTGTCAAACGGGTGTCTGCCGATGCAGTGGTGGCGAGCAGGCATCTGTTGGACAGGTAAGCATATGATATGCGACCATGTCCTGTGTCATTGATTTGTTATTGTTTTTTATTAGTGCATAAAAGGTGGCAGGAAGTCCCTGTTATTCATGGATATTGATAAACAGGACTACTAAGTCTACATAACTATCGGAGTACCGATTGGAAATCACATAAATATCATTCACGGACTCGTTTTCCAGGTGTTTACCAGACGCTTCAAGAACAGTTTAGAACGTTAGAGTCTGGTGATAGCTATGGTGGTTTTATGTGAGCGTGGTATTAGAATCAGACATTTAGATGCTGAGGTTTTCCAGAATATCGAGTATTTGGATGACTTCACCACCCCCTTTCTTTGACATTAAAGGTTTTTCCATCAGAAGGTTGATGTAGCGTTTTACTTTAAGAAGATTGTCATTACACATGATTCCTCTCACTTTCACCATGATCTGAATACACAGAATCCAGTTTGAAGATCTTTCCAACAGCAGGGCAGGTTGGTGTGGGAAGTGTACAGTGCCTGCCCTAGGTGGGAGGGGGAAGGTATTTCACGGTTGCCGACTCCCCCGGAATGTTCAGACAGTTCTCTGGGAGAGTCAGCATTTTACGTGGTCCTGCTATCAGAACTCCTCGTGGGTGAGGGAGTGGCCTGGAAGCCAACAGTTTCACCTCCTCAACATGTCCCATTCGACCAGGAACAAAATACTCTGTTCCTGAGCCTCTGTTTGAAAAAACATTTTGCTCTTCAGCACAGGTGGTTACCATGGTAACTGATTGTTGGGAGCTCAGAATCTGAATATTTTACCTGGTGGAATGGGTCATGTTGGAGGGTCTGGTGTGTGTGCATCGGTTTACATGGAAGGGGGTGTAGGAACAGGGTGGCCAGTTGCCATGCCCCCAAAATTTGCCTTGGGTGGGCAAAGACTATGCTTTGCACCCCAACCCCCATGAACTTCTACACAAAAGTGAATGGGGATGAATGAAATGAAAATGGGGATGAAACGATGATGACTATTTGAACATCTTCATGTTTGTTTTTATACATTTTCTTCTTGCAAATAAAGAAAATGAACCCCTACTAAAAAAAATTTTACCCCATTGATATTAGTAAATGTAAAAGATAATACCCTTTTTTTTTTTTAAATAAAGCTTTATCAGTATGTTACATTATATAAACCAATGATGGCCACCATAAATAACAAAACAAGTGTCACTGTCATTTCATTGAGATAAATATGCCCAAATAAGACAACATACTGATGGATCTCATTACCACTGTCGGTACATTAAAATATACAGCTAATAGGAGAAAGTACCATTCCAGCTGGAAGCCAAGTGGATGCTTTTACACCCGCTTGATTTAAAATGAGGATATACATTTGAATATTCCCTTTACAATGCTTTGCACACTCCCTCTCACCCCTCGCGCTCCCTCATATGTTTGTGCTTTTGTATGTTGTCTTTTCCATTCAGCCTTTTGTAGCTGTGTATACAAATCACAGTGTGCAGGTCATTGTCTTGGGAGGTAGTAGTATTACATAACATGCTTTTCATTCACGCTCCATTGTTCAAAGAATAGATAAGCATATAATTTTCACTGTAAGGTCTCTTAATATCTGGTTTTGAATTTCAAAGAAAATTCGGACTTCCAAAGTAATCCATACCACTGTCTTATATTGCAAAGGAGATGTTCTACCTCATCCCTGCTGCTGGAAAGTCAGCGGTCATTGTGAAAGTTATTTTATAAACTGCTTAAAACCGTCATCTTATTTTCCTTTCTAGATAACAGTTATTTAACAATGGATATAATCTGCATGTTTAGTAAATGTATTCAGGCTACAAATTAATTATAACATTTTTGTTCCTTCAGGGACCATGTTTAAGCTTTTCCTGTTTTTTGTTTTTTTTTTTACATTTTTTTAATGTCTTGTGTCCCTTTATCCCCCCTTTTCCTTTTTTTCTTACAGGCTGTTTGTAATCTATTCCTAATCCTTTTTATTCGAATGAAGAATTAATAAATGCCAGTTTGTGGTTTTGGGTGCGTTAAGATGAACCGTCTCAATGCTGCCAGGATTTGCCATCTGCCACCTACAAGTGCAGGTGCCACGCAGTCTCTCCTGCATACAAAACGTGATAATATAGCACAAAGAGCCAATGTGCGTCCATAATTGCTAAACACACATAAAGGGAGAGCAGAACATTTTTATGAAAGTTTACTTAGTCTGTAGAGATTTGCATACAGATGGACAGGTCGGAGGCTTGTGTTTGCTGCCTGGCTTGCTGTGTGTAGGGCTGGCTTCAAGCAGTCTTTATAAGCACACACGGCTTTCAGGATAGCGTAGTGTGGTGGAGAGGCCTCATTCTGCACACACTGAATAGTCATTCAAGTAGTTTGCTTTGAAATAAAAAAAAAGGCCTTGGATATAGAAAAAAAAGGGAATTCTTTTCTTTGTGAAACAGAGCAGTGTTGGGATAGAGGCCAAGGGACCTAAAGAATGTGGGTTAGCAATGAGGAATTAGAGGAAAAGTTTCTGTGGAGACACATTTAGAAATGTGGCATTCAGCTTCTTCGGGTGACCAAAAACATTATGGATATTTCAAAGGGTTCACGGAATACGTGGTACAGGGAGACCTGACTATTTTACCGCTTGCTGAAGATGCAACTGTCTTAAAATAAGCCAGATCATAAGATTAAGCTTCCTGATTTTGAGCATCTGTCTCTGGTGGTTCTGACATTTAAAAAAAATAAAAAAATAAAACACATTTACTGCTGTTCTGTTTAGGAAATTTGACACAACAACTTATTCTTTTGGGTTGGGGTTAGTTTAGCTGCTCACCTTTCGGAGCACTGTGTTCTGTGCTCTGGGGATCGATTGCTATGCCTCTTCGAGGCATAAACAATCGATAGGAGAGAACGACCCTATCCAAATAGGACAGTTCTTTGCGGAGACCCACACCCAGTACCAGTTATCTACTATGGGATCATATCAAGGACCACTTTGCATATCATGTTAACGACCCATTAATTATGGTTTTTTTTTTTGTTAATTGCATATTTTTGCAGTGATTTTAAGGTTCATTTACTACATTTGCCATTTATCCCAAAGATATTTTACAACCTTGCCCAGTTGCCCTGAGTACCTCCTGATAGTGGTTCAAGTACCACCAATGGTACTAGTACCAATGGTTGAGAACCCCTGGTCTAGAGGGTAAAAACCTTTACTAATTATATACTGTAAGTCAAAGCTATACAGACATATCACTCACATGCTATGAAATATTGATACCTATTAAACTCTATTATGACTAATTACAGAGCATACAGAACTCCCCAGGGGCATGCCACATATGTAACACAATATAGGGAATATTATTTATTCTTGACTTGATGAAGTGATATACAATAGGGCAGTGAAGTTGTTTTACGGTAACATTTGATGTAGACACAAGATGACATACAAGACAGTTTAATACGTGTTGTGGGAAGAGAACATAAAAGGGTTCACCCCCTTGAGATAAGGCTCTAATATTAGCAAGAAGTTTCTGTTATTTCATAAAACCAGTAATTCAGTCTCCCTGGATTTATTGAACACACTGATTATTAAGTGGTGATATAATAAACACTGAAATCAATATTGTATAATCGAGAGAAAATGGGCCTCCTAATGTGTTAGTGGACATAATATTCTTGTTGTATGTTGTAGTTTTCCATAGCTCATGGCTAGAAAACAGACACTTATTATTAAGTAAGCTTTCAGTTGTAAACACTTTAGGCCTATAGCACCTCTTGACCAATAGGGCAGTTTAAAACCTTGCAGGTTGTTATGTCAACAGTGAAAATGTGACAGTTGAGTATTATGTTAGTTGTTAGTATTACATATATATATTACATATATTACCGGGGCACAGTTGTGCCCTAATACAAAGGTTGACTATAATAATAGGCATTCTGCCATTCAGAGAGGGGGAATGGTCTTTGAGGGGCTGTAGCACAGATAGTATTTTATATATTAATATGACATTTTCAACCATCCGTAGAGAATCATCTTTTGTTGCTACATGACTAACGTGACCATATGTCCCGTTTTGAATGGGACAGTCCTGTTTTGAGGTGTCCTGTCCCATTGGGGATGCCGAAATGTCCCGTTTTCAGAAAGCAAAAGGTGACATACTGTATGTCACCTGTTGCTCTCAAAAGACGGGACATTTCGGCATCAAATACGGGCTTTTTTCCCTCCCCCCTGCAAGCCCTGGCCCCCACTTACATTGATGGCAGTGGGGATGGCAGCTATTAAGCCCCGCCCCCCTGTCAGGCTCTGCGAGCAGAGCCGGACGTCCTAGGAACGGAGCCCGTGGCGCCGGCAGCCCGCCCACGCTACTGCCGGCGACCACGCATGGGATGCTGCAAAGGGGGCCACTCACCCACTGCGGATGAGGAGGCCCTGCTGGCTGGAGACAGCTGCCGGCAGAAGTGCTGGGAGGCGCTCTGGCGGAGAAGGTCTCAGCATAGCGGTGGGGGATGTATAAGGTACGGAGTGGCCTGGACATATTGGGGATGTAAAGAAAAGGGGGGGTGGAGAGTGAGAGAAATCGAAAAATGGAG
>WWET01000788.1:93761-135000 GCA_011038615.1 Limnodynastes dumerilii | reverse complement strand
ATGAGTATTTAGATAATTCTTTTTGCTGAAATTATACATTGCATGAGAGCTGTATTTTCTTTTTATTTCCTGAGAATGTGGGTTCCTGCTAAAAAAAAATGGATTCCATGCATTTAAAATTTGTTATCTGTTGTAGTATGCCAATCGGGCTGGAACTCTCTGTTTATGCTTCATGCTCAAGTGTTAAATGCTAGACGTTGCTGTTCAGCTACATGTAATGTTGGATGGATGTATTGTACACCCGGTTTTCGGGTAGCAGATCCACAGATTTTGTGTTTATGTCACTTTATCCTGGAAAATCAATAAAAAGTTTAAAAAAAAAAAAAAAGAATGGTAGTGATGAACCAAACAAATTGCGTATAGACAAAGTGATAGCCGTGACTTAGACAGCAAATAATTAGAGGAGGAAGAATATATAAATATCTCTAAATGTTGAATACAGTGGTTGTATCATCCACTGTATTCAACATTTAGAGATATTTATATATTCTTCCTTATCTAATTATTTGGTGTCTAAGGTGCGGCTATTACAAGATCCCTGATATTTCCTTCATATATTTACAAGGGAACTATGAAATTGAAAAAAAAAAATTTAATGGACCGTATTCAGACTTCTGTCGGTGATCAGGCTGCAAATATACGCAACTAAGTGGCAGGTCGAAGCAGGTTACACCCAACAGTAAAAACAGTCACTCCCCTCGCTTTCTCCGGCCGGACCTAAACTTAGACCAGCATTGACTTGCCCTATCTGGCCGCAGTAACTTCCGGCCTTATGTGTATTAGTTGCGTATATTTACGGCCCTAATCCTGTAAGCGCGCCCACTTTCCCTCATCTCAATGCCTCCCCCTGCTCATTTCCGCCGCACTTAGGGTCGGATTCTTCCCAATCCGATTCACAAGTCCGACCCTTAGCTATTTCTGACCTTAACTTCAGCGTAGACTGCGTATCACTATTACTATGAATGCGCAGTTGCTGCAAAATCGATCCGATCCTAAATATACGCACGGAACTTTCATTCATTTTGGATCTCTGAATACGGCCCAAATAGCATTAATGAGAAGTTTTTAACATTGAAATAAAGAGGAGCTTTAAAATTAAATAAATAAGACAGAATAACATTTGGGGGAAAAAAAACATCTTGAATCATGTGTATTAAACCGGTTGCAGCCCCTGCTCCGATGGACTGCCTTTAGAAATAGAGACAGCCGAAAGTTCCTTTTCGGTTGTCCTTATTTCGAATGGCAGCCATTATAGATTTTTTTATGAATGGGTCGGTATGCGGATCGGCATACTCACCCATTAATCTTTGCCGGACCGACATATCCGCCGCTGTCAGCTGCAGAGAGGTGAGTAACCTCTCTGGGGAGTTTTAGTGTTGGGGGGGTTAGGGCCTTAGGAAGGGAGGTTTAGTGTTAGGGCCATAGAAGGGGAGGGTTAGGGTCAGGCTGCGTGGAGGTGGGTCTTAGGGTTAGGCTATAGAGAAGGGAGTATTAGGGTCAGGCTAGGGAGAAGGGAGAGTTAGGTTCAGGCTAGGGAGAAGGGAGAGTTAGGGTCAGCCTGCGGGGAAGGGAGGGGGTCAGGCTGCGGGGAAGGGAGGGTTAGGGTCAGCCTGCGGGGAAGGGAGGGTTAGGGTCAGGCTGCGGGGAAGGGAGGGTTAGGGTCATCCTGCGGGGCAGGGAGGGTTAGGGTCATCCTGCGGGGCAGGGGGTGTTAGGGTAATGGAAGTGGAGAGTTAGGTTCAGAATTTGGGAAAGGGTTGGGGTTAATTTTACACTTACCTATCAGAGCACTGTGTTCAGTGCTCCAGGGATCCATTGCTATACCTCATCGAGGCATAAGCAATCGATATCCCAGCCAGATCAAAACTGCCTGGGAGAGAATGGCTCTATCGAAATAGGGCCATTCTTAGTGGGGACCCACACCCATATTAAACATACTCTCCTATAAAGTATATCCTGAAAACATAACCCATACATATGGGCATAGGCACTACAAATATGGTTTATAGAATTCTATTAATAGCAAAGGACCTGATCCTGCAGATATAATGGAAGCATTTCTGATGGCAGTGTGGGAGGAGGAAAGTTTGATAACTGTACAGTAAGGGCTCGGTTAAGCCCTTACAAAGTATACAAATTTCTGCACCATCCCTCGTATGCACGGGAGTTTAGATCCAATGGCAATCCGGCTGCCTCTGTGTTTGGAGGGTTTTTTAAGATGTATTTTAATTCAAGTCAGAATTGTATCATTTGTTTTAATTAAAAGCTGAAACCAATCACTTATTGTTACTTCTGTCTACTGTTTGTTATGGGCTTTTTTATTTTTATTTTTGTAGGCAAGTGGGTCCTACTGTATTTCTAGGATTGTCAGCACTGACAAATATTTTGTATTCTTAACCGTCAAAGTTTGGTTAATTTTGCTCGGTGTTATTGGAATGGTGTTTATACTCTGCTGAATAATAATAATATGATATATAATGTAGTATATAGTGGTTCTCTTATAAAAACACATGCTTTTTATTACAAATCTAAGCAGCAAAACTGCATTCAGATGGATACACAGATATATAAGTATTTTATATGCATGATAGTGGTGATACTACCCTGGAGATGGTGTAGTCCAAATAAATGCTTGATATGATTATTGTTAATGTGGTATGGTTTTATCTTGATTGGTAGTTAGTTTTGCAATGGTATTCACCCTTTTTTGAATAGACTAATAATATGAGCTCTTCCCTAATAGTGGCTGTCAGAGATGGACCTGGATGGTGGAAGTCTATGATCTTCTAGAAGGGGGGGCCAAAATATTGAAGGCTATGGGAAAGCACTGAGCTGGGATTTCCATTCCAAAAAAATTCAGTGGTGATTCTTCTTCCAACTTTGGACAATAAACTTTTGACCCACTGGCAAGGACCCAATGAGATCATAGAACGAGTAGCTGAAGTCAATTATAAGATAAGTCAAGACTGATTTACCAATTAGATTTTCTTAAAGCTCTAAACACCTAGAGAAAGCCCACTAATCCTTTCATGCTTTGTAGTGACAGAAGCAGTTCAGGAGGAATACTGACAGAAATATAAGTAAATTCAACAATAAAGTCTTAAATAAACCTGAGGAACATAAAGAAGTAGCCACTAAGAAAAAACCGTGGATGCAAGAACTCAAAGGTCTAGAATTACTGGTATTTAAGCCGAGCTTCAGTGGCTGACAGTAAAACTACAGTAAGCCATGGTGTTGCTGAAGCAGAAAGTCAGACAAAAGCAGGGGTTCAATATACAAGTGAGTTATCAGACGGAACCAGGGATCAATACATGAGTGGGTAGTCTATTACACCAGAGATTGGTACACTAATAGGTGGACAGACATTACCATATTTAGAAGACAAGTCTGTGATCCAATGCAGAGGGATGGGCCATAGGACTTACAGGGAATTTTCCTGGTAGGCCGATGGCCTCTTGAGGCCTTTTTTATGGTAAGAAAACTAGGTCACTAGGATGCTGTATGTACATATATTTCCACAGCTTGACATTAAGGTTCTTTATTCTGTAATAATTCAGTATACATATATATTAACACGTAACTGCAGGGGGTACAAGGGGTATGGCTGCTATGGGACCTGGAGAAGAGGGGGAGCTGCTCCCCCTGCACTGTAAGCAAGCTGTTGGAGGCTGACTGCTCCATGTATGAGTGCTGAGCGCTATTTATAAATACATTGCGAGCAGCGGAGCTCAGCACTCATACATGCAGTGCCAAGCACTGTTTCATATAGTCCCGTCCCAGTGCCACCTAGCTCCATCCATCCAGACCCGGATCCCGCCTCCTAGCTATGGGGTCCGAGCTTGTCACATTCCATTCCTCAACCTCCTCTATAATTTATCCCAACCAAAGACTTTTTCTACAGGGCCTATTTAAGTTCCCCAACCGCCCTTGATCCAATGTGATATATTGTGGATTTTTCACGCATATATATTTAGGTAAGTTCGTAATTTCACTCTTAAGTGTGAACACATCCACTATGTTTAATCAGTTCCCTGCATTTGCAGTGTGTGTGTTATGCAGAAGATACAGGCCCATTCCTCGTCTCTTGGGATGCTGATGAAGTCCTGTTTCCAGGCTTCCATGTAACTGAGGAGGGTTCTGAACCTATCACCCATCACTAATTTATAAATACCAGAAATGACATGTCTTGGGGAGGAGATTGGGTTGCCAGTAATTTGAAGGGGAAAGGGGCCCATCTGAAGTGATCTTAGTATTTAGGTCTTGTTAGAAAATGTTGTAGCTGGGCATACAATCTGTCCAGGATTCAGTTGAAGCTAAGGAATATTTCCTTTGCAGCTTTTGAAAAGTTAGCAAACTTCCATTGTGAAAAAGCTGACGCTCTAATTATGCCAACCAGGGCCGTAACAAGGATTTCTGGGCCCCGGTATAGCCCCATCCCCCCATAGTTGATTAATATGAACACATTTGTGCCACCACACATAAAATACATACATACATACATACATACATTACACTCAGACACATAATTTACATGTATGCATTACACTCACACACATAACATACATACACACAGACATACATACATTACACCAATACACATAACTTACATACATGCATTACACTCACATACATAACATACATACATACATACATACATACATACATACATACATTACACTCACACACATAACTTACATGTATACATTACACTCACACACATAACATACATACATACATTACACTAATACACATAACTTACTTACATACATACATTACACTCACATACATAACATACATACATACATTACACTCACACACATAACTTACATGTATACATCACACTCACACACATAACATACATGTATGCATTACACTCAAACACATAACATACATGTATGCATTATACTCACACACATAACATACATGTATGCATTACATTCACATACATACATACATACATACATACATTGCACACATAACATACATGTATGCATTAAACTCACATACATAACATACATGCATGCATTACACTCACATACATAACATACATGCATTACACTCACACACATAACATACATGCATGCATTACACTTACACACATAACATACATGCATGCATTACACTTAAACACATAACATACATGTATTACACTCACACACAGAACATACATGTATGCATTACACTCACACACATAACATACATACATACATCACACTTACACACATAACATACATGCATACACTACAATGACACACACACACACAACATACATGCATGCATTACACTTACACGCATAACTTACATACATGCATTACACTTATACACATAACATACATACATGCATTATACTTACACGCATAACTCACATGCATGCACTATAACAGGGTTGCCGACTCTCCCGGGTATCCTGGGAGAGCCGGCAAAGCTCCTGCAAGCCCCGACCAGCTATAAATTACTACTGTAATCCCTAACATTACTAGGGATGATGTCATCAAGCCCCGACCATCCCCTGAAGTGTTAGAGATTACAGGAGTGAGTGACAGGGGGCGGGGTCTAATGATGTGATTTGCACAAATCACATAATTAAGCCCCACCCCTTGCAGAAGTCTATGGCTTTCCTCCGGGTTCCAGAGGGAAGCTCTGAAAAGTTGGCAACCCTGCACTATAATCACACACACACACACAACACCCACACCTTCTTGTCACAGTGAACCAGAGAGTAAATACAAATATATATTTAGATTAGGAAACACCAAAAGTCTACCCCAAGGACACAATAGAATGGAGATCTCCAGGGTGGATAGAATAAAGACAGTGACTTTTATCCCAAGACATTTGCCAAGTCTACTAGGGAACAAAGACACAGTATGCAAGCCGTATCTGACCTTCCTCCCATTCTTTGGAGGAGAAAGGGATTCAAACATATCTTACGGAGAGAACAGGAGAGAGTAAAGGTGGACTTGTTAAAATCATACTAATGAAGTAGCTGCTCTGAGACTTCCTATCACATTAGACAAGGAGTCCAGTCCTGAACAGAGATTGGAAAGCATGGTACAAATCTAAGTATATCAAATCTAAGTATATCAAGAGTATGAACTGGGGACACCAATGGTAATGGGGACACATTTGTCACTGGCCCAAGAAACTCAACACCTCATAAGAAATAAGTTCCACCAACTTACGGTTAAGCCTGAGTGGCGTGTCTGGGTCCCAGGGTCCCTAGTTATTGTGCAGACAAAGGCCAAGATCTTACACACCTGCATGAAAAATCAGGCAATGGATCTATTTCCAAGTCAAACAAAGAGAGGGTATTAATATGAGAACAGGATCTCTCATTGATTTGACAAAATAACAGTTAGATGTCGAGGGAGAGGCTCTCAGCCACTAATTAAATATCTCAGCAATTCAGCATAATAAAATTGGAGATTTAAGAGGACCAGGCCACCAGTCCCTAGAAAAGAATATCCAGTGGTAATCTATCAGTTCATATCTGTCAGGTCTAATGATGGAATCATGAGGAAGCAGGCATGTAAGGCAATGATTTATTAATGAAAGGGGGTAACAAAGAATGGGGAATGGGGCTAACAAAGAATACCGGAATGCTGGGAAAGATGGTGACTGTTGTAGTACAGGGTAGATGCTGGAAGCTCTGGGTTGCTGGAGCGCTTGGAGAGTGCTAGCACTTGTAGTGCAGATGAGTAGTGGAGACGAGTGCACACACTGTGCAGGAGACACACTGGAGGGCTTGCTGGCATTTGGAGTGCAGGTGAGTTGCAGAGAGGAGTGCACACACTGCGCAGGAAACAGACTGGAGAGGGCTTGCTGGAAATTGCAGTGCAGGTGGGTTGCAGAGAGGAGTGTGCACACTGTACAAGAGACAAAATGGAGGGCTTGCTGACACCTGCAGTGCAGGTGAATTGCAGAGATGCATGCCACACTGTGCAGGAGACAGACTGGAGGGCTGCTGGCACTTGCGGTACAGGTGGGTTGCAGAGAAGAGTGAACACATTGTGCAGGAGACAAACTGGAGTCATAAAGTAGAAGGATGGAGAACAAACCAGGAACAGAGACCAGGGGGCTGGTACACAGCAGCAGAAAGCAGCCAAGAAAACTGACAACCAGGGTTGAAGACATCAATGATGACTGGAGGTTTATATTGGAAACCCACCGGTGTCAGATAATGGGCTGGAATCAGCTCAGGTGCAGTAATCAAGACTAGAGCTACAGATAGAAAACTGGATGTCCTCTGGTTGTCAAGACAGATCAGAGCAGACCTGTCACTTTTCCCAAAGCTGGGGGCTGTTGAGAGTGAGGTATTTTGTGGCTTTAAATCTATAGCCACAGACTCAGAAATTGACTCACTTAATGGGATTATTTAACTAAGGAGGTGATCCAAGTATTCTGTTAATCCCAGACACGGAAGATTTTTGTGTTTTCCCCTTTTTATTTAATCAGAAACTGTTTTGTATATTGTATTTCAAGTTTTTATTCTTTTGTAAATATGCATTGTGATTTTTCATATTAAATATCAATTAATAAGTTCAAGTCTCTGTGGTCTTACGGATTCACGTGTCAGACCAGATTGGTTAATAAACGCTATATATTTGTAACAGAAGAGATAATTTTGAGTTGGAGATGTTGCCCATAGCAACCAATCAGTTCTCACTTTCCTATTACTTTTTCTTCCGGCTTAGTAAATCTGGCACCTTGTTTTAGATATAAGTCACAAAGGCCTCAGGTGAGGTCATGGTCGTGACAATGAATATAACCAGGTTAACATTAAGCAAAACGTATACTGATTGCCTTGCCATAATCCATATGCCCAGATATTAAATATGGTTGTCCCTTTCAAGGGGAGGGCAGAGTCAAGCTAATCCGGAAGAACCCCATTAAGAGAAAACAAACTGGATTTGTATCAGTTGATGAGATCTAAAAAGAAAAAAAAAAAGGCAAAATATGTGCACACCATCAAGAGCCTAAAGACTAAGCCCAAAGCATCCACAAGAAAGAGAAAATCTTTAGTGTATAAAGCTATTCTATCAACTCCATTTCCCAATGGAGTATACCAATGGTCCTGTTGGAAAAGCCATGCCAGGGGCTCCACTGTCAGCTGTTCTCTCCAGTCCACTTTCTTGTAGGCCCCCTGGAGCTGTAAAATCTCAATTTTGACCGACCTTTATGGGTGACTTGTTTTTAGGATGAAGAGACCCTGCAGGACCTGCTGTAGTATAAAGGTTTCAGCAACCTCCAAAACAAAGGGATACCAATCCGGCACTTGGAATCTTCTGGGCGTTGAGGTGGATTCCTGGCTACCAGCAGATGAGTACCCATTGAAGTGCTCCAATTTTTCAGCTACTGTGGTAGCATTATCCACATTTTTTATTATGCAGATTAGTGGGCCATCTAAAAGCTAAAACATATAGAAGAAAGGAGGAAGCGGAAAGTAGGAATACCAGGAAGGGTCCTAGGTGGTTTATGCAGGCCACGCTAGAAGCTTGTCATATTGTTATATATATAAGAGTGGATGTGGTCAGAAGAGAGATTTGTGTATGTGCCTTGCAGATCAGTGATGGGAAGGCTGATAATGCAGGATCGAGATCAGGGGAAGATAAAAAGCTATACAAGCCTCAACTGTGTTTCCCAGGCTTTGCAGATGGCAGATGCAGCACTGCAGATTCCAAAAAGGTGGTTATTTTCGCCAAACTCTGCTCCCACAGAGGACCTACATGGGCCAGAAGCCCCTTTACTAGGCAGCACTGGAACCTGGCCCCACTCATGGAGAGAAGTAGAGCACATAATTTCAAAGTATTACCCTCCCTCCTCCCCCACACCTGTTGGCTGGACAGGATGTCCAGTGCTCAGCAAGTAGCAAGGGAAGCATCAGTAGGGTAACAGTATATATTAAATGCTACAGATGTAGCAGAGGAGGTTAGAACAAAGTCCTACTTATTTACTTGCAAGGTAAAACCCCTAACATTTATCACACTTATAGAACTGCCCTGGATAATGCCAAACAATCTTTCTTTCAAGCTATCATCCACTCAGTGTCACGTTCAGGAGAAGGTTGGGATCGGTTCCGGGTTCTAAGGATTGAGACAACCGAGATGGTGTGAAGTGAAATTGAGCAGGTTTAATCGGGGATGGGTGCATACAGATAAATAAATAAAATAGTCCTTTGAAAGGCGGTTTGCAGCAAGATAAATGGGTACTTGATGATTAAACAGTTCGTGAGTAGAGACTTATGATGATGGGAGTGATGGTGAGAATGTCCAAGTAGGGTTGAACAAAGTCCGGGTTGGATGACGGTAGCTTGGGACAAGTAGGACGAGAGACGGCAGAGCCAGAGGCAGGGGAACCGGAGTCGGCGGGACCAGAAGTAGCAGAATTGGCGTCGATGAGCACGATGAGACACAGCGGGGTCTAGAGGCAGTAGGACTGGAGTCAGCAGGGTTGAATCAACTTGACCACAGAACTGGACCGCAGGACTGGACCTTTGGACTGGACCTCAGGACGAAACCTCAGGACTGGACCGCAGGACTGAACCTCTTGGACTGGACCCACTGGACTGGACCGACTGGACTGGACCGACCAGACTGGACCGACCGGACTGGACCAACAGGATTGGACCTCTGGACTGGACCTCTGGACTGGACCAACTGGACTGGACCAACTGGACTGGACCAACTGGACTGGACCAACTGGACTTGACCTCTGGACTGGACCAACAGGACTGGATCAACAGGACTGGACCAACAGGAGCAATATCAGAAGTACCAGGCACCTAGGAGACCTAGTTGTTCTGGCAACGTTGGAACATTGCACAGGGTTTAAATAGTGTGCCCTGTGCACTGATTGGCTGGAGGACCGGAGAGGCAGCTTCTCCATTGGTGGCTCAGCACATGTGACTTTATTCAAGATGGCGGCGCCCATAGGGCGAGGATCCCGCGGCGCTTTGGCGCCCGAACACACGAGGGACGCCGGACCAGGTCAGCAGCAGCATCGGGGTAAGTAGCAGAGTCTGTCACTGTAACTGTGACAGACTCCAAAGGAAAACAGTGCTGGAGCCCCGCACTGCAGCCAGACGACGGACGGGGTAAGTGCGGCACTTGCCGCGATTTGTGACAATATTCATATGCAAAAGTTGGCAAGTATGAATATCTTGTGTTATCAGTATTCACAAAAGAGTTTGAGGGTCTAAAATAACATTAATGCTGCTGTAGATTCATGCTGGGAAATGCTAAATAATCAGATTACTGTGTAAACAACGACTGGTAACAAAAAAACATGTTTGATTATAGTGTAAGCGATTGCTGTTATGTAATAGTTAATATTGCAAATCTGTCGGTAGGACCAAAGCTGTTTATGTGTATGATGCTGCTGTAGATGATAAAGCACATTATTCACAGGAACAGATATGATCGTACAGCGCTCCCGTAGGAGGTCCTTGCATCTAGGGACGGAGTTGCCGCAAAGAAATGGTCCTTTTCCTTAGAAACAGGCAAAAGTTCATTTTCGGCGGCTGTCTCTATTTTGAAAAGGCAGCCATATATTTTTTTTTGAATGAGTAAGTATGCAATCGGCATATCACATGCAAAAGTTGGCAAGTATGAATATCTTGTGTTATCAGTATTCACAAAAGAGTTTGAGGGTCTAAAATAACATTAATGTGCCTGTCGCATCCTGCACCCACCGCAGACCCCACTGGAGAGGTGAGTAACACTCTCCGGAGAATTTTAGGGATAGGCTCTGGGGTAGAGAGGGTTAGAGTAATGAAAGGGGAGGGTAAGGGTTAGATTAATGGAAGGGGAGCGTTAGGATCAGCCTGCAGGGAGCTGAGTCTTAAGGTTAGGCTACAGGCAGGGGAGTCTTAGAGTTAGGCTACAGGGAGGGTAGTCTACGGGTTTTGCTGCGGTAAAGGGAGTCTTAAGGTTAGGCTGCAAGGAGGAGAGGGTTAAGGTTAGGGTAATGGAAGGGGAGAGATAGGGTAATGGAAGGGAGGGTAGGGTAAGGATAAAGGTTAGAGTAGAAAAATACATATCATTGGGTAGATAGGCTTTTTGCACCCGGCAACATTAATTGCTTCTCCTCCTCGAGGCAGAAGCTATCGATTTCTGAAACTATTCTATATACAGTGGTATGAAACAGCCCTCTCCAGGGCCATTCGTAACGGTAAACCCACACCCTTGCATCTGCATTCAGTGTTATTCCTATACTGATGGTAGACAGGCGAGAATAAAAAATAAAACTCTGGAAAACACTACTGCTGCTCTTACTGCAATAAACTGTATGAAAATAAAGAAGGAGTTTTCTTTTTTTTGATATACAGAGTTTACGTCATGTTAAAATGTTTTACAAGTCTCTGAGTGGAGCAGAAATATAATTAGGTTGGAGGCTGCATACCAAGACTAGAAAACTTCCACATAAATAATTCTTTCAGCTGTTCAGGGTTTTACGTTCAATGCCCTCATAGTATAAAAGCTCCAAATTGATGCCAGGTATTTTCCGTCCTCAGACCCCAATAACTTCAACATATGTATCGCACAACATTGGATAAGATGTGTTAATGAACCTCTCTTAATTAAGACATGCTTACTGGACTCATTTTGTATAAACACACTCTAGAAGCCATTGTTAACTGTCTAAAATAGTGGATTGCTATAGCTTTTTTGTGGGGGGGGGGGGGCGGAGGGGGAGTTAATGGTCAATTTAACCACTCCCCTTTTTATATTTGACTCCTCCCCTTATTATTTTTACCCAACCCATCATCATACTCACTAGAGGGAAGAGTGATTTCCCCAATTGCTACCTCTAAATCTACCACTGGCTAGTGATAATATGATATCATAATTGTGTGTGAGGGCACAGGACACCCTTCGCCCGTAAAATGTCTCATATAGCAATGTAATGTGTACCTACAGATTGTCACAATGCAAATTATAAAAAAAAACGTATATAAAGTATATACCTATATTGTAACAATGTGAAAGATATAACAATATAATGGATACCTCTATATTATAACAGTACAAATGTAACAATCTAATCTATCCCTTTAATATCCAGATAGTAACATGAGACTGCTAATCACTATCTCTGAACCTGTTGGCTACACATCTTTCTGAGTGCAAGGTCACCAGACACTATTTTTTACAGTGTAATTTGTGTTGATGTATATACAGCATTATATGTATAAAAATCAGAAGTATAGGGTCAGCGCTACAGATAAAAGTTTGTGCAGCATATACACTGATGGTAAGAGTATGGGAGAAACTCCACAGCACTAGAGAATATATAACAAAGCAACAATCAAGTATTAGCGCTAACTTCAACAAACAAAGAAGGGGATTGTAATACAAGATGATAAAAGTCCTTAGGCAAAATGAACAGATAATAGTTTCTTATCTACCAAACACTATGGGCCTGATCCAGACCTACACCGATGCGCTGTGCTTAGTAAAGCACAGCGTATCGGCGTGTACTCCCCCCTGTGCGAGCGTTGTTTCCCTTGCTTATGCCGGCTGAAGGCTACCCTAACTTCAGCCGGCCTAAGCAAGGGAAAATACCTCCCTTCCTCCCTCATTAAACTACCTCCCCCCGCCCACCTACACTAATATGAGTGTAGTAATGGCGAGGGACCCCCCTCAGCTATTACTACAGTGATACTACGATCAGGCGTTTCCGTACTAACGCTGGCGCTTGGAGCTCTCTGCAGAGAGTTTTCATTCACTCCCTGCAATAGGGCTCTAAACTCCTCCCACCAAATCATTTGATTGGTGCAGAGGAGGGTTAAGTCGCATGAGGAATCATGCTGATTCCTTCATGCGTTTTGCAAACTCCCTGAGCCACCAATGTTTTCTCCCCCTTGATCTACTGAAGCACCAATGCTCCCTGAGCCACCGCGGCTTCACTCGCAGGACATCGAGAGCCTGCGCAACGATAGGGCATTTTTTAAAATCTGGGGAGGGAAGTGTCCAGGCTCGCTGCGATGATAAGCGACCCCGGATCACTTTCACTCTCCAGATTTATATGATGTCTATAAATAGAGCCCTTAACCTGCATTCTTGTTTGGAAGCTCTGTGGAAGGAAGGGTTAGGGTAATGGAAGGGGAGGGTTAGGGTTTGGGTAATGGAAGGAGAGGGATAGGGTTAGCCTGCATGTAGGGGAGTCTTCGGGTTATATGGATGTGACTTGGTCCAATGGGTTATTGGGAGAATGTTTATATGTCTCAAAAGCTGTAGTTGGGTGCCTGTAGAAGTGAGCACTTTGTTGTCATTGGCCTTGGTAAGTCTTAGACTTTGATCTTAGACTTTTGTTCTATATTCTTCCGTCATCATCTTGTTATCTATTATTGTTATAATCTTGTTATTAATCTTATTGTTTTTATATTTAATTTGAAATAAACTTATGGATTCAGTTGATTCCATTTTACCAAAACAAGTCTAGTTATTGGGGTAAAGAATTGGGGTAACGCTGTGAGGGTCAGATAATAACACCAAGGCGACGGACTCAACCTTAGGAAGTCTAGATCGCACATTTTACTTTGATGCATATGGTAGTGAGCAATGATTAAACTATTGAGTTCATTATACCAGTATTATGCCTATTAAAAGCAGATTTATAATAAACTGGGAATGGAACCTGTGCAGAGAACATTCCATAATTCCTTTCTACTGCTGACAGGGCTGGCGCTAGCACGGTAATGGCAGAAAAAGAAATAAAAACAGGAGACAAAGGAAATCACTAAGAACTTGACAAGTAATTGTTTCCTGACCAAGCAGCTATGGGGTATACAGGTCATTTCTGATGTACCATTGAATTTGGGAATGTTAATTCATGCTGACTTGTCAACCTTAAGGCCAAAAGGCAAGGGCAACATTTAATAACATTTGGAGGAATGAGTTCTAAAGACAAGGTAGGAAATCATGCGAGGCCTGAGTGCTGCATTCTGGGAAAATTATTTCTGCCAACAACATGTGAGGTTATGTGAGGTATGCATGCTACATTTATATTAATAAGGGGGCACAGTTTCGGCTTACGGTTGCTTAAATGATCTGTTAATGCAAATCAGGATAAACAGAGTGTTAGAGAAGGACTCAATTCATAAAACAATGGGGTAGATCCAGAGCTGCGTACGACAGTGAATTTACGCAACCCAAATTCAATGTCAGGTAACATCTGCGCGCGGCAGATATTCCTTTAGCTTAAGTACTTACGGGGAAGGGACAGACCCTTCCCTTACGATGGCTTAATCCCCGCCATAAAGGCGGAGATAGCCATTTAAATGAGGTCTACAGGGCCGCAGACCTAGTTGTAATACTTAAGGTAAAAATCTGAACACGTAAGTGTCCAGATTTACTACCAAGGGCAGGGAGTGCGGGGGGGCATGCACCCCCCCATACTTGCATGGGCTTGGATCTGCCACAATATATTTACTCCACAAAACTGGTAGATGTGTGTGTGTGTGTGTGTGTGTGTATGTGTGTGTATATGTGTGTGTGTGTGTATGTGTGTGTTTGTTTGTGTGTGTGTGTGTGTGTGTATGGACCTGATTCACACTTAAGAAGCTATGGCTTCTTAAGTGCGGAATCTCCCGAAATTACCTACTACTCATGCATAGTAGGTCATTTATGCGGTTTACGTGCCATTTAGGTAAGTAGATTGACTCAGTGCAGTCTTTAAAGTAGTTTAGGAAGAAGGAGGCGTTTTAATGCCTCCTCGGGAAGGTTAGAAGTAAGAGGAGGAGGAATTTAGATTAGCCAGGGAGAGCGGGTAGAGTTGTGTGTGTGAATGTGTAAAGAACTTTAGATGGACTTTTTATCAGTCAATCACCCTTTTGTCTATGCACTAGTCCCGCAAAGGATTGAAAGCACTTTGGTCCCTAAAGAGGTTTTGTATATTATTAATTAATGTAGCATTTAGTGCTTTTTTGTTTTTTTTACTTTTTTTTATTAAACATACCGTATATGTGCTTTAATCCAGGCACACGCTATACAATAAACGGGCCTTCATCCACCAACTGGCTAATCGCTTTTCACCAATAATCAGATTGGCCGATTAAAATATATAATCCAATAGATGCTGTGCCAATGGGCCTGATCCAGAGCTACGAAATTTCGCACGGCGGGCGAATGCGTACGTTCGACCGTGCGAATAAACAAGCACGCCCCTAACACTCCCATAGTAAAGTACCTGCTTACGGCGGCTATACCCTACACTGGGTACGACCGCCGGCCGTACGAATTTTCGCACATAATACGCTGAGCGTACGGGCTTAGCACGCCCATACTGTACAATTTAAATGGCTATCCCCGCCTCCCTGTTGTAAAACGAGCGCCCAGCCGACCGTCGTACTGAACGCACGCCCCTCGAGCGAAAAATTCGCACACCATACGACCGCTATACGCTCATGTCGTCCAGCCGACCGGAAGCTGTCATACTGGGCATGCGCAGTGCGAATTTTCGTACGAAAATACGCAAAAAACCGTCGTACGCTCGCCCGTCGGACAGCAATTTCGTAGCTCTGGATCAGGCCCAATGATACAAGGTTGGTACAACATGGCTGGGAGCTCAGTCCAATCAACGGGTAGTGAGTACACGCAAATCACAGCCAAGGAAAATGTAAAAATGTATACTCAGCATCACAGCCCTAGTATCACAAAAGAAACCATTGACAGATGCTGTAGCTCAGTGTGGATGTCCATCAGTCGTTCTTTTCAGAGGGAATGTCTGCTCAGTGGCTGAAAAGAATAACTGTGAAGAAAAAGTGGTGAAAAACCGAAGTACATTGCAATAGGTAAGTTACCTAAAAGGGTCCCAAAAAGTGTTTTTGGACATCTTTGTTAGGAATAACTATTTTAGTAAAGTGTGAATCATTGCCACTGAACCCTTTCATCAACCTCTATCCTCATATTACATCTTGGCCTGCATGAAAATGACCAACCTCAATCCATGGAGACAGGACACAATTTCCAAATTCTGTAATCATACAGCAAACACTTCAGGGAGTCAGGAAGATCACCCACTCTTCAGGAAGTCAGGAAGATCACCCACTCTTCAGGAAGTCAGGGAGATCACCCATGCTTCATGGAGTTTTGCTGATATTCTGGTAGAGTTGGCAAGTTTGACATACAGTTAAAACTCAGGAGGCAATAATAGATCTCTTATAAGCCTGTACAATTCTTCAGCTGTGTATACAACTATACAATTATCAGGCCAATTGTACATTTCCAGAACATTCTGAACATGTTCAGTCCTACGATAATGATTTGTAATGATAATACAGATTGCGGGCCGTATTCAGAGATCCGTTTACGAGTGGAGTTACGTGCGTATTTTTAGGACTGTGCATGCGTAGTAAATTTTATTTACGTACTTTATGTAGACTATATGCACGTAACTGCCTAACGGACGTACATATGAATCGCACTTCTGGACATGCGCACATAAATCTGACACACGGGAAAATTTACATAAAAGTGGGTGGGGGGAGGCATTTAAATGAACGCATGGAGGCGCGGTTATCAAGAATCGTACGGACAGAGCACATATACGCACGTAAGTACACACGTAAAGAACAGAGTGGTCTGGGGACTCGTAGTCACCGGCCGCACGTCCAGGAGAGGGGAGTGTCGGTGTAGTTGGTGGGTGTTTCCTTGCTCCGGCCGTGCGTATAATTGCGTACATAAATAACCCGGTTCTCTGAATACGGCCCTAAGTCTGATCATTTATTTATTTATTAACAGGTTTTTATATAGCGCCCACAGATTACGTAGCGCTTTACAATTTAACAATCAATATAAACAAGACTGGGTGGTAACAGACAGATTGGGTGGGTAAGAGGCTGTTTTCTACCAGCCAGTTTCGAACTGGTTGGGATTTCGATTGCATATGCCTCGATGAGGCCTAGCAATCGATCCACAGAGCACCAAAAACAGTGCTCCAAAAGGTAAGGCTTTTAACTACCCCAACCCTTCCTCTAATTCTAACACTAACCCTTCCCTTCCATTACCTTAACCCTCTCTTCCCTGCAGCCTGACCCTAATCCTCCCTTCCCTGCAGCCTAATACTAACCCACCATCTCCTGCAGCCTGACCCTAACCCTTCCTCACCTGCAGCCTGACCCTAACCTTCTCTCCCCTGCAGCCTGACTCTAACCCTCCCTCCCTTGCAGCCTGAACTAAACCCTCTCTTCCCTGCAGCCTCGCCCTAAGCCTGGAAAGGTTACTCACCTTTTCCATGGTCCGGGTCCTGCGGTGGCAGCGGCATTTCTGATTGGCATACTCACCCATTGTGAAAAAAAATTCTAAATTAAAGGGGTATATTCGAAATAGGGACATTCGAAAAGGAACTTTTGGATGTCCTTATTTCGGAAATCAGACTTTCTTAGCAGGGACTGAAACCAGTGTACAGAGTCCCAATAATTCTTCTCAGATGGTCAGGAGAGATAAATATCTTAGGTCATGGTTGCCGACTTTTGGCAGCTTCCCTTCGGGAGATCCCGGAGAGAAGCTAGCGACGCATGCGGGGGCAGGGCTTAATGACATGGATTATGCAAATCACGTCATTAGGCTCCGCCCCTGGCTCATACTGCCCCGTTTTTACTTGAAATAGGGGTCGGGACGGGGCTTGATGCCGCAAATTGCGTGATCAAGTCCCTTCCTGTGCCTAGCAACACTAGTATACTAGTGTTGCTAGGTGTGCCGAGCAACACTAGTAGACTAGTGTTGCTAGGCAGGGGGGCAGGACTTGAGGCCGTGGTTTCAGTGAAACCACGGGCCTCAAGTCACTTGCGGGAGATTTGCTGGTTCTCCCAGAATTTCGGGAGTCTCCCGGACATTCCGGGAGAGTCGGCAACCCTGTCTTAGGTATGCTGGTAAATTGGTATAATTTGTACACTTAAATCGGCTGCTCGTCAGGACTTGTAGTTGTCAGTGAAATAGTAAGTACCATTTCATCTCATGTATGATTACGTAGGTGTGTATCCAGCTTTAGTCTTGTAAAAATGACGGTTGCTCTAAAATGTTTACCGTGTGTTCTTATATCCTAATGCAAATATGGGGGTTGGTCTAACGTTCTTAAATTCCAACACACAAGGTTTTCTGAGCTCTTCAAGAGTAAGGACTGAAAAGTATACATTTATGGGACAGTTCCTTTGAAAGGAGAGTTAACTCAAACAATGCAGTAGACCTAGGGAGGGAAGGTGACTTCACATGCATGTAGGACAACTGATAATGTTCGATAACTATTATCTTGTTTGTTTGCAGTCTGATTTTAAAATCACCTCTACTTAAATCTGTGTCCGATGTAAAAAGCTTTCCTGTCATCAATGAAACTATTGAGCACATACTGAAAGATTGAGAGAACTGTTTGTTTAAATAAATCCATTGTTGAGACATGAAACCTTAGTTAATAATCCACTCTACAAAACGTGTTCAATTTGAAAAGCCGGCTATCAAACTCCAGGCTTTTTTCACAAACCTCCCTGACAGCTAGGTTCAAGTCAGACAACACACCTTTCCATGGAATGAGTCAGCAACATGTCACAAAGACACACTGAAAGAGTGATCTAACCTTTCAAGATAAAATAAAACCTGAGGATATATGATGTTAATAATGAACAATAATGATCAATTAATGATAATGGCCCAGATCCAGACCTACATTTCCATTACATTTCATCGCGTAGCATATTTATGCTAGCGTATTTTCTATGCACTCCCCTCGTCCATACGTACTTTGGCCGTTTTACACTCGCCAAACTCCACCTTAACTTTTCACAGTGTAAGTACTGACATAGTACTGACATAATGGCTACACGTACATAGCTGCCTAAGCGCACCCATACTGTATAATTTAAAAGCCTCACCCCGCCTCCGAAGCGTAATTACGGGTGTCGTATGGTTGGCGCACACCTTCGTTCATAGTTACGCAGTTGATACTAGGCTGGTACGTGCGTTCAGAGTTATGTCACATGTTGGTATAATATCTGCCCATGCGCAGTACATACAAAACAGCGTAAATACACTAGCGCACTTACTTCTGGATCTACCTCAACATTACTGTGCAAATTTATGGAATGCTTTTAAGTTATTATATATTTTATAGTATAATATAAATGACATTTATACAGTAATCTTGGTGTGATGAATTATGGGATGCAATTCCTGGCCCAGCCAGCCCTATTTTGAACATGATATAGCGGTCAGCTGAATGGCAGTTGTTTTATTGTTTGAAACAATCTAGAAATAGAAAATGACTATTGGGAACCTATTTCCTTGCTCCCAATAGCTACAGGCTGCATATATTAGGGTTCGGCTGTGAAGTATATATGGTTAGGGCTAGAGTTTAAGTGGGCTTGGGTTAGATTGCGTGGCATGGAGGGTTAGGGTCAGTCTGCAGCAGGGCGCCGCCAGATATTTTGGGGACTGGGGCACATCTCTGTGCATGGGGTTAGAGAAGGGTTTCTCTGAATATTGGCCCGCTCTTGTACAGCTCTAAATAGCAAGTATCAGCGGTAATTTACCACTGATACCCGCTTCTGTAGAGCCTGGTAGTATCTGCAGGCCCCATCAGCTCCGGGGCCTGGGACAGTAGCCACAGCTGTCCCCCCTGATGGAAGCCCTGGACTGCAGGGTATGAAGGGCTAAAGGTGGCCATACACTAGAGCGATCATCGGCCCGATCACCCCATAATTGGGTGTAGTGTATGGCCAAGATCATTTTTTCAAACACCAAATAAACGCACCAGAAATGCTCTGTATGATTATTTGGTCTTCTAAAAAGTTGAATTTTTTTAAGGGAACCAATCAGCAAGCTGAAAGGCTGCCTATTCCTGCTCTATATCTATTTACAAAGCTGCTCTGCCAGCTTTGAATTATACCTTCAAAGCTCTCAGAGCAGCATAGTACATAGATATACAGAAGCGGCTATTGCAGGGAGTAGTACAGACAGGGATCAGCTGGAACCGCGCTGTGTGAAGCGCGGCTTCGGCTGATTCTTATCTGTATTACTGCCTGCAATAGCCGCTTCTGTATATCTATATACTATGCTGCTCTGACAGCTTTGAAGGTATAATTCAAAGCTGGCAGAGCAGCTTTGTACATAGACATGGAGCAGCACCATAGAGAGCCATGCCTCCCCCACCCTCTTCTGCTAGGATTATCGGTCCCAGCAGAGGAGGTGTATGGTGCAGATAACAGGACATTTCGTCCTGTTTATCGGGCCACCCCCTGCTGGGACCGATAATCGTCCTAGTGTATGGTCACCTTTAGGCTGAAGAAGGGGAAGGTTAGGGTTAAGCTGCGGGAAACGGAGGGTTAGGGTTAGTAAAGAAATAAGGATAGGGTTACCTTAAAACACTTACCTTTCAGTAGATGTCTCCAGGGGCCTCATTTGCTAAGGTAGATTTGGTCCAAATCGATCAGGGGACTTGGGCGGCGATTATGCAATCACTGCCTTTGAAAAGATTGCCATGGCAAACATCGCCATGGCGATTTTTTCAGTGTCAGACATAGCAATCGCCGGACTTGCTGTTAAAAAGCACCATTTAAAAGTGCCTGGTGTGAGTGTCGCTTTTCAGCAAAATAGATATCTAATTCCAACAATTTAGGACACTTTCCTTTTTTTTAGCTTGGAAATCTGTCTCCTGGATGGGACCAGTGTTACTAGATGACAAGTCTGCACACATGACCTCGCTATGTTTATGGGACACGGGAAAGACCCTGTAACAGCAGAACGATACACTCACATTGGTGCCTTTTCTAATTGTCTTTAATGTTTCCCATTCAATGCGGAACTAAGCTGCCGGGCCCCTGCTCTCTCCCATCACAGAAGTCATTTGTCGATTAGATTCTGGCGACCATGATGAAAACGCTGTTAACAAAATAAGATGATTTTTTAGGGTCACGCAGAAAAACATAAAAGGTATCTGGTCGTTTTGGTAATTAAATGTAACACAGATTCTCTGTTCAGCAAAGCCTTTCATCTGCTTAACCCTAAAGGTTAACCCACTGTGACCTCTGTCTTGCTCTTGCACCAAAGCCCTGGTTTTCGGGTCAACTCCTTCATTGTTTTCTTCATTGCACATTAACTTCAAATGAAGCTGCAGTATTCCTGTGCACCTAGAACGTTCACCTAATCTTCCTGAAGGTGAAGGCTCATTGTTATGGAGTGAATCCACTGCTTATTGTTCCTGTCCAGCGTTACAGTCATTTCCTCTCCTGACAACATCCTCTTCTGGCCTCTCAGCATTCTATCATTGCTGACTTCAGGAGCCTTTGATCCTAACTTTTTTTTTTTTAATATTGTTTGTGAAGTTATCCATTTATCCTAAGCCAAGTTGTTTCTAAACCATAAAAGATCAACTCCCTACATCTTCATAACAAATCCCATACATCTTAACCGCCAGATTGTTCAGATTCCCAGTTTATCTCTATTGCTTCAAAATAATCTTTTTATTTCTGAATCCACAGATGTCCTTTGCTGCTCCGATGTTCTAAATCCTGACAGGCAGTTTTCTGTGAGACAGAGAGCCGTATTTACACCTAAGAAGCTTCGGCTTTTTAGGTACGTAGAGTAATGAAATGATCTACTATTCATGCGTAGTTGGTCACTTACGTAGTCTACGTACTAGACAGTAGTTTAGTAGGAAAGAGGTGGCCTAATGCCGCCTTGGAGAGGATTTAGTTAGAAAAGGGGGTGGGTTTAGATTAGCCGGGGATGGCAATGTCCATGCAGAGTTTCCTTCTTAAGTAGGAACCTACGCACAGTTACTTAAGGTAGCCCTATGGCACTCTAAAGTGCTATAAGGTACCTAAAAACAGGGGGCAAGTTAGGGACTGCACTAGTGAATTAGGTGTGGATCTGTCCACACCTAACTCACTTTTAGGTGTGAATATGGCTCAGAGTCATTACAGCGACTTCTATCTTATGGAATATGACCCGTTTGTCCGGCATTACAATAATTCTGGGCCATGTCCGAGGGGGGGATTTAAATTTTACAGTAGGGGCAGGGATTTAACACGACCATGTAAATCAGCAGTCGTATGGAACAATGATCCGCAAATCAGTGTTAAGGCTGCCTTATGACAGCGTATCTGCCCTCAAGTCCGCATGACAGAGGGGAGTGATAAGGGAGCAGAGAGCAGTGCTTATGTCCAGCAATGGAAATGAGACCTGTCTGCTGTGTACCCATGACGAAACATTCCGCTGATCACTTCCAAAATAGGGACTGACGGAACGTCAGCAACTTCCCGTTACCCGTCAGTAACTACATGATCATTTAGAACCGGATCCTAAGATCCATTTGGAGCTTGAATGCAGCACTACTGGGGATCCAATAGCAGATTCCCGCTGGCTCCATGCATCCGTGCAAGTGCTGTGGAGACACTCCAATCGCTTGCACGAGTTTCAACGAGTTTGATGCTTTCTTATTATTTCCACTTAAAATGTCGACGGGTTGCAAGTGAGAATCTCTTGTTCAGCCGAATCTCCACACTTAAGCTGACCACACACTGGTACGATTATCGCTCCAAACGGACCAACAGAATGTGGCCAATAATTGGGCTGATTCTACCACAGGGCCTAGGTCCCAACATTGGTACCACTCAAGTTTCCTGCTGGGACCAATAATCCATACTGGAGTGGGAAGGGCTACAGGGATTGACAGGAGGCCCTTAGGAGCTTGAGTCCAATATGTTTTATGCATGTTATATGATCAAATAATCATACCAGAGCATTTCTGATACGATTATTGGTCGTTTGGAAAATCCATCCTGACCTTACTATGGTGATTATTGGCCTGATCACCAGATAACTGAATGATCATACTGATAATCACGCTGGCAATTGCAGTGAGTTTTACAAATGTTGTTGCTTTAAATACTGTTGTAATATACAAGTTATTACATTATTATTATTATGACATGCTTATTGTCACTTACTTATATAGCACCACAAATTGTGCACAGCCCATTACAGAGAACCTTAGACATTAGACATTTACATCAGACACTGCCTCTATTGGAGCTACATAAGGCCCCTAACACATACATACTCACACACACTGGAGTTCATTTTATTGAGAAAGCAGCCAATTAACCTACCAGCTCATGACCTCAGCGTTCTGAGACACAGGTGCTACTCACTGAGCCACTGTGCTGACCTATCATTGTCTTTAGTGTTGTTGATTAATAAATGTGTGGCAAAAACACACTAACCCTTACCCTAACGTTCCCTCACCTCAACCTCAGCCTATCTGTCCCCTCACCTCAACCTAACCCCAACCGTTCTCTCACCTCAGCCTAACCTTAACCTTCTCCTCACTGCAGCCTAATCCTAACCTTCCCCTCACTAGAACCTAACCTTAATTATCCCCTCACAGCACCCTAACCCTACCCTAACCCTAAAATTATCACTAAAATAATCATTTGGTATAATACTCATCCGTCTGTGTCAAGTTGTGTCTAGCAGGCATCCTTGACAATTTCAGAAGTGTCGAGCAGGTATGACAGTCAATTGAAGAGTCACTTATTCAGCGTCCCTGTAGATCTGGTGTCATGCAATCTAGTAGAGTTGAGCATAGAATGTGACAGCAAATGAGAACTACTTGGCCCATCTAATCTGCCCTTGCCACCCACCCACCACCCTTCCTTTGAAACAACCCTATCTCAAACTTCCAGATATTATACAGAGAACACTTGTCACTAACATCAGTTCCCACCCTCTGTATCCCCTTAAATACTGTTCTTTACAAACTGCCTGGAAATTAGGAAGATAAAACCCCAAACCTGTTATTGTTACAAAGCAGCAGTCCATCAACTTTCTCCCTAAAAGTTTTAAAAGCCAGATGCACTTTTCAAAGACCGGGGAATTCAATAATCACAGACTCTCTTTTTTTGTTTCTTGTTCAAATAACCATTTGTGAATGATCTCTACATATTAATTTCATGAACTATCAATTTAATTGGCACATTGGAAATGTAACATTTCTCTTAACCGAAGCTGTATTCTTTGAGTTTCTCTTCCAAAGGTCCTAAAGACAACAGCTGCTTGAAAGATATTCGATATTTAATGTATAAGTGGATGAAACAGCGGATTAAAGCAGCCTCAGCAAACCTCTCTGGTAAGTGGTGAAGATTTATGTAATACGCATAGGAACTTCAAGAACCCCAATAACAGAGGTCACACCCCATTCTGTGACATATTAGTGGGTCAAAATCAAAATCATGAATCAGACTAGATAACTGAATTCTGAACTATTTTCAGAAGAAAAATACATTATTCATTACAAGCAACACATTCAGGAACCCTGGATAAGAACATCCATCACCTTCCTGTCTTTCCAATGACCCATTTTGAAAGTGTGTGGGTCTCTTTGGGGGCAGGCAAAGTAAAACCTGTTCTATAGGAGACAATTTTGTTTTCTTTATTTCTTTTTCCTTCGGGCATAAAATTCCTTTTGCTGAAATAAAGAGAGATTTATTAAATAAAAAGCTATTTATGCCTGTACTTTTTATTGTCTCTTTTTTTCCCCTTCTTTCTTTCTTTCTTTTTTTTAATATCGTTAGCATTGAGTTCAGGCAAAGGATAGCAACGGCAATCTATAAAGACGTGAACAATGAACTTACGAGCGGAGTAAAGACCTTGACCCAGTGTGCTTACACTCTAATGGAAGCACTTTCACAATAACGGGAGGAGTGGAGATGAATTGATGGAAGAGTTCAAGGAAGGAGTTTCAAGTGCAACTGCATTCCATGCCGTGATGAATAATTAAAGAGGGAGATCTTGCAATAGTGACTTTTCTCAACGTAACGATTGTTTATTTATCAGTTGTATGGTTCAGGCAGAGTTTATTAGAAAGCACTTTGGATATACAGTATATACGACATGGATAAATGCAGGCAGGAAAGGAAAGATGTTTTTAAAATGCAGATAAAAGGTCTGATCCATTCTGGAAAGCACCTATAGGGACCAATTCAATTAGCTTCGCTAATTAGCTTTAGTTATTTGCTAATTCCGCAAATTTCTGTTTGTGGATTTTTATATGCAGCCCATAGAGGTGCACATAAAAATCCGCTAGTTTTTGCACTGCGAGCTTTTTCCCGTCATTGGGGTAGATCCGGACCTAAATGCTTGTTACGTTTCATCGCGTAGCGTATTTTCTATGCACTCCCCTCGGCCGTATATACTTTGGCTGTTTTACGCTTCCCAAACCCTACCTTAACTTTACACAGCGTAACTACTGACGTACGTAACAGCTTCACGTAGGTAAGTGCCTACGCACGTCCATACTGTACAATTTAAATGCCTCACCCCGCCTCCGAAGCGTAATTACGGATGCCGTATGGCTATCACGCCCCCTTCATTCGTAGTTACGCTGTTGCTATGTGGCTGATCCATACGTTCAGAGTTACGTGGCGTAACATCTGCCGTGCACATGCACAGTAAACACTAATGGGAGATTTTACGTCAGCGGTTACTGTAAAATCGCTTGTGTACGTAGTTTAGGATCTGGCCCATTGTGGCTAATTAAATCAGGCCCTTAATGGCATAACGTATCTCTGCGTACCTTCACAATCCCACAACAAATGCTCATAGTTATGGCGAGACCAATCCAGACCCTCAGAGTCCAGGAAGTTGCTGATTGGTCGAGACTCTACAGCTATGAGACCATTACTGCATTATTTTACCTTGCAAACTCAACGCTAAATCTATGGAACTGCTGTGTATTCACTGTGCTCTCTGTTGGTTTTTAAAAAAATATAATGTAATACTAATTTTGCTCATGACTATGGACCAGTTCTTCAGTTAAAAATGATAGGTGACATAAGGGCCTGATCCAGAACTACGCCCGCGAGTGTAGCGTATGATCGCCCGGGCGTATAAACTTTCACGCCCATGACACTCCCATTGATTGTACCTACTTACGGCGGCTGAACCTTACCCTAACTTTTTCAAGCGTCCGTGCGAATTTTCGTACCGATACGCTGGTCGTACGGGGCTTAGCACGCCCATACTGTACAATTTAAATGGCTATCCCCGCCTCTGTGTAGTAACTCGAGTGTCCTGACTATCGTCGTACAAAACGCACGCCCCTTGGGTGAAAAATACGCTGAAAAGACGCTCGCTGTATGCTCATGTCCTTCGGACGACTGGAAGTTGTCATACTGCACATGCGCAGTGCGTTTTTTCTCCCGTTTTTACGCTCCCGTCCGGGGTACGGTCGCTTGCGGTCGTAGGTCTGGATTAGGCCCATAGGAACGCTACGTGTGTAAATCACCCACCAGTTTGTATTGCGCATGGACGGTACAAGGTATTCTACATCTGCTACACAGCTGCTATTTTTTTTTACATTCACATTGTCACCTAACAGCTGAATACTCACAAGGGACAGGATCCACACCCCTGTATGTTTTCCATACACGCGGGGAGTGTTTAAATCCACAGGAGAGAGGGGAGTGAACTCCCCCTGTCACTCCCATCTCTCCTCCGTGAGACGTGTGACTTATGCTGCCATAAGGAAGGACTTGTGGATCAGCGTTCCGTCCAACCCTTGATCCATGCGTAAGTGGAATACCCATCACACACTGTAAAATTGAATTGTTCCCACCCATTGTCCACCTTTGTGGACAGAGAGGAAGCACAGCCTCTTTGCTCTTAAAATCCATCATACGGAAGTTAGGTTTCTTCTTTCTTGTGTTCTCAACTTTCTCCTCTCTACCTGCACACTCCTACAGCTCACTCTGCTGCCTCATGCCACATACCTCTGTCCCTTACTTCCTGCAGTCCTCTTGCTTCCATCCTACCCCTATACATATCTTTCTCGTGCTTCATTTCTCCACCCATCTTCTTCTAATGATTACCGCTCGTCAGTCTGTCCTTGTTAGCCAGATTTGCTTCACCATGTGATCATGTGATCCTTGCTTGTTAGTCTAGTTTTAGTCAATCTTAGTTTTTACCTTATTCTGTTTTCTCCTCCATGTTGTTATTTATGTCTTTATTGTTTATGCTCTGTTACTCTGTAGAGCGCCACAAAGTGTCCGCAGCGCCATACAAAATACAGTACAGACATACAGGGTAGGGATGGACAGCATAGTACATAATAATATACAGTACAGACATACAGGGCAGGGATGGACAACATAGTACATAATAATATACAGTACAGACATACAGGGCAGGGATGGACAACATAGTACATAATAATATACAGTACAAACATACAGGACAGGGATGGACAGCATAGTACATAAGAATATACAGTACAGACATACAGGGCAGGGATAGACAGCATAGTACATAATAATATACAGTACAGACATACAACACAGGGATGGACAGCATAGTACATAATAATACACAGTACAGACATACAAGGCAGGGATGGACAGCATAGTACATAATAATACACAGTACAGAC
This sequence comes from Limnodynastes dumerilii, assembly GCA_011038615.1. Classification (NCBI taxonomy): domain Eukaryota; kingdom Metazoa; phylum Chordata; class Amphibia; order Anura; family Limnodynastidae; genus Limnodynastes; species Limnodynastes dumerilii. Next base: position 107,583 of record WWET01000788.1, on the reverse strand, counting down.
ATACAAGGCAGGGATGGACAGCATAGTACATAATAATACACAGTACAGACATACAAGGCAGGGATGGACAGCATAGTACATAATAATACACAGTACAGACATACAAGGCAGGGATGGACAGCATAGTACATAATAATACACAGTACAGACATACAAGGCAGGGATGGACAGCATAGTACATAATAATACACAGTACAGACATACAAGGCAGGGATGGACAGCATAGTACATAATAATACACAGTACAGACATACAAGGCAGGGATGGACAGCATAGTACATAATAATACACAGTACAGACATACAAGGCAGGGATGGACAGCATAGTACATAATAATACACAGTACAGACATACAAGGCAGGGATGGACAGCATAGTACATAATAATACACAGTACAGACATACAAGGCAGGGATGGACAGCATAGTACATAATAATACACAGTACAGACATACAAGGCAGGGATGGACAGCATAGTACATAATAATACACAGTACAGACATACAAGGCAGGGATGGACAGCATAGTACATAATAATACACAGTACAGACATACAAGGCAGGGATGGACAGCATAGTACATAATAATACACAGTACAGACATACAAGGCAGGGATGGACAGCATAGTACATAATAATACACAGTACAGACATACAAGGCAGGGATGGACAGCATAGTACATAATAATACACAGTACAGACATACAAGGCAGGGATGGACAGCATAGTACATAATAATATACAGTACAGACATACAGGGCAGGGATGGACAGCATAGTACATAATAATATACAGTACAGACATACAGGGTAGGGATGGAAAGCATAGTACATGATATAAATATGAAAATATCACAAGAATACAATAAAGTGAAGCAAGCACAGAACGCAAGGCAAAATGCGAGGTGTCAAGCTTGGAAGATCAGGGAGCAGGGGATAGAGCGCAGTGAGAGGTTGAGAGTGAGCCACCTGGTGGGGATAAGGTAAAAGGGTAGTAGAGGGGGACAAGAGGGTATGAAGTGACGGGGACGAGGTGGAGGAGGGAACAACACTAGGATGGAGAGCCCTGCTCACATGAGCTAACACACTATGTGGGAGGGAAGAACTTACAGAAGACATAAGGAGAGGCACCATATAAGTAGTAATAATAATAATAATAATAATAATAATAATATACATAACAGTAGACTAATGTAGCATTTGCGTTTTGGGTGATTGGAGAAGAGAACATTGGAATCACTTTTCAAAGACTTAGGGCCAGATTAACTAAGCTGCGGGTTTGGAAAAGTGGAGATGTTGCCCATAGCAACCAATCAGAGCTAGCATCTGATTGGTTGCTATTGACAACATCTCCACTTTTCCAAACCTGTAACTTAGTAAATCTGTCCCTTTTTCTTTTTCGGTGTCAACTTGAATTATGTCCATAGTGTGAATTTAAAAAGTGGATTTATAATTACTGAATGCAGGTCTGAAAAAAAATAATGAATTTATGAGGGATAGATGGAAGTAAGATGAACCAATTAAGCACATCATGGCTTGGATTGCAATCTAAATAACCTTGAAAATGTGCTCCATTGTCTACATATGAACTAAGTAGCATTAATGATACAGGACCTCACATCAACCTGGCTAGATGATTCCCTTAATAGAGAATTTGAATGTATCGGATGTAGGATTAATGACTCAATTACATGTGAAACACGTGCTGGTCAGGTTGCAAAGTAGTATAAAAGTCTTGGTGAAATGTTTATCTTCCTGCAAATGTTCTGCTTATCCATATTATATGTAACTTCATCCACTTTCACAGCGTTTAAATAGTAGGATCTTCATCCTAAGGCCACACTGGCTCATATTTAGGTGTCAGAGAAACCCCTAGACATTTCATGTGATGGACCTACCATGTGCAGCCATACTTGAGCCGCTGAGGAGTGTCAGAGGGCATCTGTAATGATGGAGCGATAATAACCTTTACACAGTGATAATTCCAGTTGTTCTTTCAGAAGGTTATGTAATGAGATAAGAGGTTTAGATGGAGGCAATTAATATACTGAGAGATAGTGGTTATGGCTGATAACAATGGATCAGTTCCAGATCTCAGCTATCACTGCGCTTAGAGGTCCGGACGCAGCGGTAGAGGCTTGCGGAAGCAGCTGAACGCGTGGGGATCCTTATCCAGTCCATTATACTCAACTGTCAAAATGATGACCTGTCGACATTTAATACCAGTCCCATTGGATGCTTAGCAGTGGAGTATTGTGTTCTTAATGGAAGGGATCGTGTCGGAGGGTCTACTATATGCCTGAGAAAAATGACTGGTAACCATCCCATCATCATTGCCATTTGGCATTAGAATTGCCCGTGTGTGGGGTGCTAATAGTTTTAGTCACAGTGGGCCGTGCTTGAAATTAAGGACCTGATTCACACTTAAGAAAGTTCTAAAAAGAGGAAAGTTACTCCTGGGCTAAACCATGTTGTTTTCAGGGGGAGTCAATTAATTGTATTCTTTGCATGCGGGGATATATATATTGAATTGCTTACTGCACACAGATACTGACCAGCTCTATTATCACACTGTTATTTAGACGGGCTGGGAAACATCACCTCTCAACTCTAATACTGTTTGCAACAGATGAAATATGACACCCCTGCAATCACCATGGTTTAACCCAGGAGTAACTTTCCCCTCTTAATTTCAGTCTCTGAATCAGGTCCTTAATTTCAAGCTCCTTCTTAAGTCTGAATCGGGCCAGTGACACATATCTCTCAACTGTGTCTCTTTTTGCAGAACTCTTGCAATGCGCAGCCTGCAAAAGGAGCGGGGTTTCTAAGAAAGCGGACCAAAATATGGGCATTTGTGGGTGGAACAGAGCAGAGTTTGGGAAGAACCAGGGTGGGGCTTATGTTGTCCCATCTTCAGAATGCTCAATTTTGATAGCTCTGGTGACACAAATGTTGCATTACTTTTTAGGAATGCTGATATTAGATGATGCATAGGTCATATTAGGAGGTGTTCATAACCTGGCTTGTAAAATGATATATTGGGCCGTGTTCACAGATCCGGATCAGAGTAACTGTGCATGTGTAGTAACTTTATTTACACTATTTACATTGAATTTACGCATGGAAGTTCATTAGGCACATACTTGTGAATCGCACTTGGGGACATACGTGCAAAGGGGCGTTGTTGTAATCCGTACGGACAAAGTTACGTGAAAATGGGTGAGGGGAGGCATTTAAATGATCATTTGAGGGTGCGGTTAGTTACATATACGCACGTAAGTAAGTATTATACGCACGTAAATGCACACATAGAGATAAGGGTGCTCTATGGAGGCGTAAGTCACCGCTAACCCGTCCGTGTGAGGGGGGTGTCATGGGTGTTGCCTTGCAAAATACGTGCGTATAATTGCGTACATTTAACTAACGGATCTGTGAATACTGTCCGTTATAATTATTATAATTTCTTTCTACAAACTTTACATTTCCAATTATTGTAAATCCAGTGGTGTTTAAAACATAGTTTAAGCGTTTTTTGTAAGGTTTGTTTTAAAAATCAATTTTTTATAGCCTTTAATAGATTATTTGGGTCAACAGTGAGCACAATACATATGCATTGCATGCACTCTAATTGCCTTAAAATGCTTACCTATGTTATTATAGATTGCAGAGATCTGCATAGTGCACACATTTTGTAACCTCAATGTGCTTAATGTGTCAAGTAAAAAAAAAAAGTTCCTTGTGCTTAATAGGAGAGATACAGATTTGCTTTTTCTCTAAAAAGGTCAGCACACATGCCAAGGGCACCCAGGTGGCACAATGTCACTGAGCTAATAAGTAGGGCACCAGCCATACCACGGGAGCATATTAGAATTTATTCTAGCTGCCGGGTTTGCTCTCATTCATTTTAAGTATATTTCTATTTGCAATCTTACAATCTGTTCTATAAATGCCAGATGCAGTTATCTAAACTCTGAGCATTTTGCCCGGTGGTATAAAGGACTTGGCTGGATCCTGATATTTAAATGAGCTAAGTCTTGCAAGACATTAAGTATTTTAAACGTGGAAGCTTCTTTTAGGCAGCAGTAAGAAACGGAAGGGACGGCTGAAGAATTGTAACTGCTAAATGCACGTAAAATCAGGTAATTAATTTCAAAGACAACTAAGTGGATATGTTTTCTAATAACCACCCTGTAGTATAAATGTACTGTCAAATTTCATAGGGAGGGTCACGTCCCTCTGTAGTGTGAACCAGCATCAGTCACATATCGGCGAGGCTTAACTTTCCCCATTGGTGCTTTTCTCCCTATCAGAGCAGCGGTCAAAGTGGAAATTTAAAAGTGGCGGTATAGACATTTAGGGGTGGTGGTATAGACATTTAGGGGTTGCGGTATAGACATTTAGGGGTGGAGGTATAGACATTTAGGGGTGGCGGTATAGAGATTTGGGGGTCGCGGTACAGCATTTAGGGGTGGCGGTACTGACATGTAGGGGTGGGTATAGACATTTAGGGGTGGCGGTACAGACATTTAGGGGTGGCGGTATAGACATTTAGGGGTGGCGGTACAGACATTTAGGGGTGGCGGTATAGACATTTAGGGGTGGCGGTACAGACATTTAGGGGTGGCGGTATAGACATTTAGGGGTGGCGGTACAGACATTTAGGGGTGGCGGTATAGACATTTAGGGGTGGCGGTACAGACATTTAGGGGTGGCGGTATAGACATTTAGGGGTGGCGGTACAGACATTTAGGGGTGGCGGTATAGACATTTAGGGGTGGCGGTACAGACATTTAGGGGTGGCGGTATAGACATTTAGGGGTGGCGGTACAGACATTTAGGGGTGGCGGTATAGACATTTAGGGGTGGCGGTACAGACATTTAGGGGTGGCGGTATAGACATTTAGGGGTGGCGGTACAGACATTTAGGGGTGGCGGTATAGACATTTAGGGGTGGCGGTACAGACATTTAGGGGTGGCGGTATAGACATTTAGGGGTGGCGGTACAGACATTTAGGGGTGGCGGTATAGACATTTAGGGGTGGCGGTACAGACATTTAGGGGTGGCGGTATAGACATTTAGGGGTGGCGGTACAGACATTTAGGGGTGGCGGTATAGACATTTAGGGGTGGCGGTACAGACATTTAGGGGTGGCGGTATAGACATTTAGGGGTGGCGGTACAGACATTTAGGGGTGGCGGTATAGACATTTAGGGGTGGCGGTACAGACATTTAGGGGTGGCGGTATAGACATTTAGGGGTGGCGGTACAGACATTTAGGGGTGGCGGTATAGACATTTAGGGGTGGCGGTACAGACATTTAGGGGTGGCGGTATAGACATTTAGGGGTGGCGGTACAGACATTTAGGGGTGGCGGTATAGACATTTAGGGGTGGCGGTACAGACATTTAGGGGTGGCGGTATAGACATTTAGGGGTGGCGGTACAGACATTTAGGGGTGGCGGTATAGACATTTAGGGGTGGCGGTACAGACATTTAGGGGTGGCGGTATAGACATTTAGGGGTGGCGGTACAGACATTTAGGGGTGGCGGTATAGACATTTAGGGGTGGCGGTACAGACATTTAGGGGTGGCGGTACAGACATTTAGGGGTGGCGGTACAGACATTTAGGGGTGGCGGTACAGACATTTAGGGGTGGCGGTACAGACATTTAGGGGTGGCGGTACAGACATTTAGGGGTGGCGGTACAGACATTTAGGGGTGGCGGTACAGACATTTAGGGGTGGCGGTACAGACATTTAGGGGTGGCGGTATAGACATTTAGGGGTGGAGGTATAGGCATTTAGGGGTGGCGGTACAGACATTTAGGGGTGGCGGTACAGACATTTAGGGGTGGCGGTACAGACATTTAGGGGTGGCGGTACAGACATTTAGGGGTGGCGGTACAGACATTTAGGGGTGGCGGTACAGACATTTAGGGGTGGCGGTACAGACATTTAGGGGTGGCGGTACAGACATTTAGGGGTGGCGGTACAGACATTTAGGGGTGGCGGTACAGACATTTAGGGGTGGCGGTACAGACATTTAGGGGTGGCGGTACAGACATTTAGGGGTGGCGGTATAGACATTTAGGGGTGGAGGTATAGGCATTTAGGGGTGGCGGTACAGACATTTAGGGGTGGCGGTACAGACATTTAGGGGTGGCGGTATAGACATTTAGGAGTGAACTCCCCCTGTCACCCCCCTCTTGTGTGGGCTTCATGGCTGCTATGTCATAATGCTGCAATAAATGAAACATGCAGATTAGCGGTTTCCCATTAGTGTGTACAATTTACAAGCTTCCCCTTCCCCCCCGCCCCATCTGCATGTGGAGGGGAAGCACAGCTCTGTACTGCATTTGAAGTTACATGCATATAATACACGGAACATCTGGAAGGCGCATGCACCCTCCAGTCAAAATACCGCACTTACGCACTTTGGGCCTGATCCAGACCTACGCTCGTGTGCGTAGCGTAATAACGCCAGCGTACCTATGATGCACGGCAATAGGCACTCCCCTTGCTCGTACTTAGTTTTGCTTCCATACACTCGGCTAACCCTACTCTAACTTTTCTGTTTGTAACAACGGACATTCGTATGGTCATTACGTAGTTACCACGCTTAGCACGCCCATACTGTACGATTTAAATGCCTCACCCCGCCCTCGGGACGTATTTACGGATTTCGTAAGGTAAGCACGCCCCCTTGATCGTTAATACGAAGCTAATATGCTCACGGCTCATACGCTCAGAATTTCTGAACGTAACATCTGTCCTGCGCATGAGCAGTAAGTACAAATAGACATATTTACGCTAATGATCGCCATAAAAACGCACCCGAGCGTAGGTCTGGAACAGGCCCTTTGCGTGTGTAAGTGGGGTGCCGGTCCAAAGAGAGAGAGGATTGGATTACAAGTCTGAAAGTGCCGGCCTCCTTTTCTAGCCACACTACAATGCACAACCTCTGCTTTCCTAGTCAACAAAACTTTAGAATGGAAACTAAATATAAAAAATAAAAACCCATATTTTACTCCTGAAACAGCATCCTCCCACATGCCTCCGCTAAGTGAAAGACTGTCAGCACTCTGGTGGACAACTCCACCAGCCATCCACCAATCTGCATGATGACAGTCATTCGTTGTCTGGCTGCAAGCTGGGAGTCATGTAGGGAATGCTGCTGTGTGTAATCCACAATCACAGCAGCCTGGGAGCATCTCTCTTCACCTTCCTCTCATCAAGCAGCAATATGCACATGTATGCAGCCCCTATAAGCTCCATAGGCAACAGCCCAGGGGGAAGAAGTCTACACCCACCCTCCCCTAGGCCCAGCCCAGCCCTCTGTATATATCTTCATACTGGGCCTGATCCAGACCTACGCTCGGGTGCGCTTTTACGGTGGTCGTAAGCGTAAAAACGTCCATTTGTACTTACTGCGCATGCGCGGGGCAGATGTTACTCTAATGTTACGCTCCAAAATTCTGAGCGTATGGGCCTTGAGCATAACACCTAAATACAGTTGAGGGGGCGTGCCTGCCATACAAAATCCATAAATACGCACCGAGGGCGAGGTGAGGCATTTAAATCGTACAGTATGGGCGTGTTCAGCATCGTAACTACGCATTGAGCTTCTGGGCGCCCGCGGTTACGATCAGAAAAGTTAGGGTAGGGTTTGCTGGGCGTAAGACGCTAAGAGTAAGTCCAAACAAGGGGAGTGCATCGGAGGTACGCTGGCGTAAATACACTACGCACATGAGCGTAGGTCTGGATAAGACCCATTGAGTGGAAAACACAGCGTGTCATAAATTGAGGTTTTTATCTAGACTGGAAAGTACACACGATGATGTAGTGGATCTCTACGTACCTTCAAGCTATGCCCAGAATAAATGAGTACACAATTACCTCAATCCAGACCTGAATGCCACTCACTGCTATGTCCATCTGTATTCTGAGGGGCCTTCTGTGGGAGTGAATGGCTGAAACGTTCTCTCCTCCTAAGTATGAAAAAGTTCAACTGGTTAGCACCAAAATGTGGGCACTATACGACTGAAACGCATGGATTAAAGGAAAAATATTATTATATATTTTTAATTGTAGAAAAATATTTATTGATAACAGAATAATAAAAGATTTATAAAATAAAAGTCACAAAAAAATCAAAATCATATATATATACATTTTTTATTTATATATATTTTTTTATCCCCCCCCCTTCATTCAGTGATAGAGGGGAGACACTCTGTTAGAATCTACTAACTCACTAACTACCATGCCACTGGGTGGTAATTAGCTCCACAGAAAAGCTGGTAGTCATAATTAGAAGTCATATGTTAATGAGCAGGATTTCACTAGTGTGAAATCCACCCTTTATAAATCATTTCAGCCACAAACAGCCTTTTGTAGCAGCCTCTGCTGCCTGGAGGTGAAGCCGCAGCCTATTCACTCACTCTTGTCTTTGATAGAGACTGTCTATTCATATTTTACAATTAAACATCAAATGTATGCGCATTACCACCTGTTGTTATTAAAATGAGTTGCCCGTTATTTGATTAGTGACTTAAGTCACCATACCAGATCCTTAACCTTGCTTTATTTCATCAGAGAGCAATAGTTCTTGTATTGTAGCTGAAAAAGCATAGAAAATGTCATAATAAAAATGTAATAAAAAAAAGGACATCCATAGGGAAAATGCTGAGACTTTATTATATCTAATCACTAAAAGGATGTTGTATGTGTTCCTAATTCTTTCAGGGCCGTATTCAGAGAACCGTTTTTGCGGGAAGTTCTGTGCATAATTTTACGATCTGATGAACTGCGCATGATTAGTAACTAAATTTACGCCATCAACGTTGATTTTACACACGGAAGTCCCTTAGGCACGGACTTGTGAATCACACATGAGAAAATATGTACGGAGGGGCATGGTTAGGTTAGGGGACAGATAGGTGAAAGTGGGTGGGCGGAGGCATTTAATTTACCGTTTGAGGGTGTGGTTAGTTAGATACGCACGTACGGAAGTATTATTTGCATGTAAGTGCACACGTATATTTAAAGTTGTCATGGGTGTTACCTTGCAACGTCCGTGCGTATAATGGCGAACCTTTCACTGACGGTTCTCTGAATACGGCACTCATTCATAATTAACGGGAAAATGGGGTGATCTGATCATTCAAGCGCACCTTGCCCCTGTAGCCGAAAACCCCCACCTGGAGAAGTCTCAATCTCCAAAAAGAAACAATGTAAAGAAGAGAGGTGGTGGTAATTCTCACGGCGCAAGGGTGATCCACAGAGGGAAGTGTCACATGTAAATAAAATAAAACATTAGACAGAACCAGTGCTGAGGCTATCAACAATTTCTGGTGGCTGATGTATCCTTAGACGCTTCTCCCCTCCCGAAGATAAACCAGAGAGGATAAAACAAATAACATTTAATTAGTAAAAGAGTACATCATAAAACATCTATAAATCGATCAGAAGTTCATACCAGGAAGGAGACTTTGAGAAAAGGCTAAGTATAGCCTGAAACGCGTAAGGCAAAGAGCGGCCAGCCGATTCAGACCTCATCACTCAGGACCTAGCAGCAGTACCGTGAAGCGCCTGCTTCCGAGCATTGCATTCTACGGCAGCTACAGACTTGCAGCCTTGTTACACCGCTTCCTGGTATGAACTTCTGATCAATTTGTATATGTTTTATGATGTAACCTTTTACTAATTAAATGTTATTTGTTTTATCCTTTCTGGACACGAAAGGGCCCATACCTGCACACATCAGAGGGGAGTGATAACAGACCCCCACTCATACGGAAAGCATGTAGGTGTCTGAATATGGTCCATAGACTGTAAGCTTATGAGCAAGGCCCTCTTACTTCCGGTTTGTCTGTACTCAGGAATAGAGTAATATGCTCCTAATGGAATGGGTCAAGTTGACGGGTGGTCTCCCATGCACTAGGATGGAAGCGTAGATAAAACGAGGATCTGCTATTGGATCCCTGCTGGTGCTCCCAATGCAGCACAATTAAAATTCAATGTAATAGCACTGCAAATTCACGCACAGCATGATATAGGGATAGTGGACCGAATCCAGACTTCACATAGCGCTTGAAGCACCAGTGAGCATCTGATACCCGATCCTGGCACTATCCCATTGCTCGCACAGAGTTCTGTCAGGTGGCCATTAGATTTTAAACAAGGAAAGTTCGGAAGTCTGGATAGGGCGGCATGTGTAGGACACGCCTATACTGTACAATTATCATACCTCCCCCCTCCAATTCACACTGATCCCGCCATCAGAAATGCATTGATATGCAAATCAGTACTGCATTATGGATCCTGAGTTTGCAGACATGTAATGATCTCATGGCATGTGTGCATTAAAAAGCAGGTGTTATTTCTGATCCGATATTTTGAAAGTCTGGATCCGATCCAGTGCCCTTGAAAAATCCTTGCGTTATTTGTTAATCAGTCGTCCGTTTCCCCTTTAAATTCAAATATAATGGATTTGATTCAGACTTTGGCCCTCTGAATGTGTTTAAAAGTTTAAAATATGCAAGAGCCACAGATATCTGATCAAAACGTCCTGCGGCTTTTTTAAATAAAGATATTTGATAAAGAATCTCGTGTGGAGAAATTCTTGTCTACGTGGGAAGCATATATGGATATCCTTTCATCCTCCACTAAACACCAAATTCATGCCACATTTCATGCAACCTCCTGGTACCTTCTCAGAGAAATTGCGCAAGATCCTCCTATAAGCTTATAGGAATTATTGCTATAACCCTGCCCATGTTAAAATCTTTGATCCTTTTCAGTGTCTGTAGCTACTCATACTTGACATCAGTCTGATCCATTTTCCGAAATCACTTCTGTTAAATGTACTTGAAATAATAACTTCTAGAATAAACTAACTGCAGAAAATGTTTGAGAATGATAATTAATCTCATAATTGTTAATTACTTGCCTTTATTGTTAATTGGCTGTAATGTATGTCATGATATATTTGTACAATGTACTGTTCTCATGTTGTACTGTGTGTTCATAATAAAAAGACGATAAAAAAAATAAAAAAGAACCGGATCCCGACCCCCTGCACGCTTTCAGTCTGTCTGTCATTCTTAAAGAGTGTGACTTACGCTGCCATAAGGGATTGAATGGGATTTAGAACCCGGGTTTTTGCTGGGCTAATTGCCGTGTAAATAAAATAAAGCTGCATTATAAATCCACCTATAACTCGGGAAATTCCTGGGTCTGACCCTTTCACATGTGCCATGAATTTCCTGTGTCTGCCCTGGCCAGAAACTGTCAATCATCCTAAAGATGAGCTCTTATTGGCTGAAAAGAATGAAGGGGTCTTCACTTTTTTAACAATCTTCAGGACTTTTAAAAATGAGGACCTGAAAGGAAACAGTCGGCATTTTGTAGTACTTGTAGGTCTCCTTTCTGGTCTGGCCATCTGCAGTTCCGGTATTCGCCACTATGAATTTAGAACTTGTATGTCTCCTTTCAGGTTTGCCCGCAGGACCTGTGCAAGGTGAGTGGTTTCTCCTTGCACGCACAGTGCTGAGAATATAACGGGGATCTGGCTGCAGGCCGTTGTCTACATTCACATAATAGTCAAGCAGTGGGTTACACTACTCAAGAAATATAACTGCGCTTTGGGATGGATGTTCTGGAGTAGAAATAGAAATCTGACAATACTCCAGCTGCTTAACCAGGGTTGACCAAACCCTAAAATGTAAACATAGAGAAAAATAGGAAGCGCTCGGAGTATAGCAAATAATTTATTAGAATTGCACCAGATATTCACAATAAAAAATGTATATAATTATCATTCACATCTATGTGTGCATATAAGATAAATACTAACAGCACAATTAACCAAATATCATAAAAAGGACCACCAATAAAATACAAGAGGTCTGTATAAGATTTATAACTCATCCATAAATAGCTGATAATAGTAGGACATCCACATTGGTAACAAGAGTAACTTCATATAGGAGAAAGGATTGTAGTAAAAGGACTCCCAAAAATCTGTATTGATATTTATAAAGTCACTGAGATGGTATATAGGAACATCAGTAATAATGTCTAGTAGAATCAGTCCCCAAAGAGAATCACTTGTATGCAGTGCCTTAACGATGTTATAGGATCCGACTTGGCAATCTTAGAAATTAATATAGTATACAGCTTAATAGACTGCTATAAAGTGTGGGACATTAGATGAATAAAGCAGCAATCAGAGAGAACGGCAAATAAACTTCAGGTCTCCTGATGTTAATAGTTACCAACTTGTGGCGCTCCTTCAGCAAGAGAGATGACTATGCCAGAGACTATCAGCAAGCCGCATGTATAGATGTCCTTCCACACTTAAATATAGCAATCGCCAATATCGGCAATCCCCCCAATGGGGTTAGTGATATCCTGAAATCAATGGACAATACGTTGGAGCCTCGTGTCAGACCAGTCTTACAGGCTATGCAGGATAGTGTAGCGATTCCTTTATCAGCGTGAAACCAATCCCTGGTGAAACGCGTAAGAGGTACTAACTACAACAGCTGATTACCTCAGGATCACCATACACACTGGCTGGATTTTATTCACTGGACTCCCCCACTATTTCACACTGATAAAGGAATCGCTACACTATCCTGCAGAGCCTTGTAAGACTGGTCTGACACGAGGCTCCAACGTATTGTCCATTGATTTCGGGATATCACTAACCCCATTGGGGGGATTGCCGATATTGGCGATTGCTATATTTAAGTGTGGAAGGACATCTATACATGTGGCTTGCTGATAGTCTCTGGCATAGTCATCTATCTTGCTGAAGGAGCGCCACAAGTTGGTAACTATTAACATCAGGAGACCTGAAGTTTATTTGCCGTTCTCTCTGATTGCTGCTTTATTCATCTAATGTCCCACACTTTATAGCAGTCTATTAAGCTGTATACTATATTGATTTCTAAGATTGCCAAGTCAGATCCTATAACATCGTTAAGGCACTGCATACAAGTGATTCTCTTTGGGGACTGATTCTACTAGACATTATTACTGATGTTCCTATATACCATCTCAGTGACTTTATAAATATCAATACAGATTTTTGGGAGTCCTTTTACTAGAATCCTTTCTCCTATATAAAGTTACTCTTGTTACCAATGTGGATGTCCTACTATTATCAGCTATTTATGGATGAGTTATAAATCTTATACAGACCTCTTGTATTTTATTGGTGGTCCTTTTTATGATATTTGGTTAATTGGGCTGTTAGTATTTATCTTATATGCACACATAGATGTGAATGATAACTATATACATTTTTTATTGTGAATATCTGGTGCAATTCTAATAAATTATTTGCTATACTCCGAGCGCTTCCTATTTTTCTCTATGACATGAGATACAACTGTCTTGTTATCCGACTTTATTAATGCTTGTTGTCCTTGAAGCTGGTGTTGGACTGCTAGGCATTCCCTGATGTTGGAATGTGATGCCCTCACCTTCGCCGACCAGTGGCCTTGAGCGGACTGCTGGCAGCATATCGCTCCCCAGCCTGAAGTGCTGGCATCAGTGGTAACTACTATGGCTATATGGTGGGCAAATGATCTTTCCCTGTCCAAACTTAATGGTTGTGTCCACCAATCCAGATCCAGTTTGGCCTTTCTAGACAAGATGATTTTTTGTTTCTAGTCTTTCGGATCTTTGGGCCTGATCCAGACCTACGCATAAGAGTGGAGCGTATTACCGTTGCAGCATAAAAACTTAACTCCCACGACACTCCCCTTACCTTCCTTTCATTATGCCCGCCGAACCCTACCCTAACTTTTCCCT
>WWET01000788.1:44361-65340 GCA_011038615.1 Limnodynastes dumerilii | reverse complement strand
TACAGATGCTAAACACCCACAGCTGTATCCAGGCTCATGATTCATCCCCATTTTAAGGTAGGACGATGATGTAGGGTCAATCCCATTGGAGCTCCAAGCAAGTGAGGGGAGGAATCTTCCGTGTGCTCGCACAGAAGGATGAATCCAGTGAGGATACAAAATCGGTTCCCAGCTTGTTCTGTATTGGAGCTCCAAGTGCATCACAAGTGTAAGTCTGGACTCAGTCCTTAGTGGCTATACTTTTTCACTGAACACATTTTTTTCAGTGTAAGCTAATGAAAAGCTATGAAATTAACATTGTCTTATTAATTAGTGTTACAAATTAAGGGTTTTGCAGTCTATTTTCTCAGTATATTCTTCTTGAAAGCTAAAGTGGCTTTAGCTTTTATTCCTAAAATATGATAACTTCCTGAGTTTCTGATCACATTTTTTATAAGCAACATAATGTCATACCAGGGTCCATTTACAAAGAAGATCACTATGGACTGGATTCAAAGTTGGAAAATAAGAGGAAATCAGGTGGAAAATTACACATGGGACAAACAATGTTACATTTCAGGGGAAGTTAAATTAATTTTATTGTATGCATGCAGAGAGAATACTTTGCTTTTACATTTTGCTCACAGATATTAACCAGCTTCGATTTCACACTGTTATTTAGACTTGGGCTAGAAAACATCACCTCTCAACTCTAATACTGTTTGTAACAGGTGTAACTTTCCACTTGATTTCCTCTTATTTTCAAACTCTGGATCCGGTCCTATAATGATTATTATCTGAAGTTGGAATTCTTTAAGAGACTTTGGGTCTGATCCAGACCTACGCCGGAAGACATAGACGCACGGAAGTACACACTTGAGGCCTGATCTAGAGCTACGATGGTACACTGAGCGTGCTAACGCTCAGTGTACCATCGCTTCACTCCCCCGACACTCCCCCTTGCACCAGCGTATTAACACTCGCTTACGAGAGTGCTAATACGCTGGGACGGCGGCGTTGCTACGCTAACGCCGCCCTTCCAGCCTCATTACCCTCCCTCGTCCCACCTACCTGCACTAACTGCAGCGTAATAACGGAGGGGAACTCCCCCTCCAGCGTTACTACGCTGCTGCTACGGACGCCCAATCCACGATCGGCTTTTAAGACGATCTTACGCTGCCGGCTGGCGACTTTACGACAGCCAGCGTAGGTGTGGATACAGCCCTTAAAGATCAGATTGGTCTATGGAGGTTTAAGTCTACGATTGCATGGCCGAGAGAGGGGAGTGTCGGGGGTGTTGCCTTGCTACGTGCATGCGTATAATTGCGTACTTTTAAAAAACGTATTTGTGAATACGGCCCAGTATTTCAGATGAGGCCATAACAATGACCAATACAGTGCCATTAACGCTTTTCTCTCTGCTACTTTAAGTCTCCTAAAAAAAAGTAACTTGTAGATCCATTTCCTCCTCAATAGTTACCATTTTAGCACCATTGGGCCTGATTCAGACTTAAGAAGGAGCTTGAAAATAGGAGAGGGAAGTTACTCCTGGGCTAAACCATGTTGTTTTCAGGGGGAGTTAGGTTGATTGTATTCTTTGCATGCATGGATATATCTTTGAATTGCTTACTGCACACATACTGACCAGCTTTACTATCACACTGTTATTTAGACTTGAGATAGGAAACATCATCTCTCAACTCTAATATTGTTTGCAACAGATGAAATACGACTCCCCTGCAATCAACATGGTTTAACCCAGAAGTAACTTTACTCTCTTAATTCAGGGTTGCCGACTATTGAAAGCTTCCCTCTGGGATTACTGAGAGGGGCGGGGCTTAATGATGTGATTTATGCAAATTTGCATTGTTAAGCCCCGTCCCTGTCAATCACCAGTGTGATATCTGGTGTTAAATGGGATGGGTGGGACTTGACAACATCATCAAGTCCCGCCCATCAGATTACACGGGTGATTGTTTGGGGTTCAGGGCATTCGGGAGATTTGCCGGCTCTCCCGGGATACCGGCCCAAATTTTGTGAGTCTCCAGGATATTCTGGGAAAGTCGGCAACCCTGTCTTAATTTTAAGTTCTTTCTTAAGTCTGAATCAGGCCCATTAATACTATATTCATTCTTTGAGTTTTCATACTTCCCAACATTTGAAAATTGGAAAGAGGGACAAAATTTTCACGACATGGTAGAGGGGGGGTGTCTTGTACCACCCAGTGGGTGTGTCCAGGGAAGTGGGTGTGTCTTGCACTGCTCAGAGGTGTCTGCCCCTTATTATATGTCCAGATCCATATGTCTGGCCCTTTTTATATGTCCTGCCTCCGTATGTATGCCCATGTTTATATGTTCAGTCTCCATATTGTCAGATCCTTATTATATGTCCAGCCTCCATATTGTCTGACCCTTATTACTTGTCCAGCCTACATATATCTGCCCGTTTCTATGTCCAGTCTCCATATTTCTGCTCCTGTTTTAATGTCCAGCCTTTGCCCCTCTTGTCCAGCCTCCATATTTATGTCCTTCTTGTTCAGCCTCCATAATACTGCCCCTCTTGTTCAGCCTCCATAGTTCTGCCCCTCTTGTTCAACCTCCATAGTTCTGCCCCTCTTGTTCAGCCTCCATAATACTGCCCCTCTTGTTCAGTCTCCATAGTTCTGCCCATCTTGTTTAGCCTCCATAGTTCTGCCCCTCTTCTTCAGCCTCCACGCAGAGCTGGTTACACAGGGCTGCTATGGGAGCCCTGTATGACCAAATCTGTTTCTATGAATGACAGTGACAGTGACTGTCATTCACAGAGACTTCTGTTTAGCCTCCATAGTTCTGCCCCTCTGTTTAGCCTCCATAGTTCTGCCCCTCTGTTTAGCCTCCATAGTTCTGCCCCTCTGTTTAGCCTCCATAGTTCTGCCCCTCTGTTTAGCCTCCATAGTTCTGCCCCTCTGTTTAGCCTCCATAGTTCTGCCCCTCTGTTTAGCCTCCATAGTTCTGCCCCTCTGTTTAGCCTCCATAGTTCTGCCCCTCTGTTTAGCCTCCATAGTTCTGCCCCTCTGTTTAGCCTCCATAGTTCTGCCCCTCTTATTAATGTCTTTCTTACCTGGTTCCTTCTGCTTCCTTCCTCCGCGGTTCTCACGCTGTCTGTCCCTCTCCTGGCGGTCACATGTCCACATAAGCAGCGCTGGTTACACAGGGCTGCTACGGGAGCCCTGTATGACCAAATCTCTTTCTATGAATGACAGTGACCATCACTGTCATTCACAGAGACTGATTTGGTCATACAGGGCTCTCGTAGCAGCCCTGTATAACCAGCTCTGCGTACCTGAAAAAAAAAAAAAAAGCCCAGCCGTATATACAGCGGTACCACGCGGGCTCCATTCACAAAAAAAACCTTTGTCCCGAGAGTCTCTTCTCTCGGGACAAGGTGTCAAGCGGGCGGGACAGCGGGACAGTCTCCCAAAAGCGGGACTGTCACGCTGAAATCGGGACCATTGGGAGGTATGGCTTTTGGAGCCCCATGTGGATGATTTAGCATTTTTTTGTTAACATGTAGTTGTCACACTCTTGACCATTCTTCCAGTCTACCTAGATCGTCAATCATTTTATTTACCCCTCGGTATTTCATATAAAGTATTTATGCTCTCTGCATATAGTTTTTTTATTATATACTATTTAACAAGGAATGTTTTACTAAGTAGATGGGGTCATCTTACAAGAGATGAAACTGGATAGAAATATTCTAATAAATAAAATTTATACATTTTTTAAATAAATATATATATTTTTTTACTTTACAATATAAAATGTCATATAGCAAATACAACAGTTATTCTTCACAACAGGTGTCTTGTTATAATCAAAAAGTCTTACACGGCTCAATTGTCTATTTCATATACGAATTTGTTCACCCTTAAAGTTCACTGTGTGAATATATTGCAACATATTGCAAGTCTTTGGGCTATTTGCTGAGATATTGTGTGACTATTCCCAGTGCATCTGCTCCACTCTAGTATAAAAGTGATCAATGCATATGTGTGTGTGTGTGTTCCTTGTGTTATTAAATTTCTGCCTTCTGTTGCTACTGAATTTAAGAGTGGATTTATGCCTTTAATCTGCTGTGCATGCGTGATCTCCCATCTCAGGACCCTCTCTGTAGGGGACCTTTCCACTCATAGTACCAGTCATTGTACCACCGCAGAAACCTAAACATAGTATACTTGTTACTGACCTGCCATGGCCCTCAGCAGAGGTCAAAGTGTTGATGACCTTTCACTGGTTTCCTATGACCTAAAACTTAGAGGCAGATGGGTTGTGCCCGAGGGTGGTTTAGATTTGTATGTGAGCTTTATGCTGCTTAGATATTGTCTTTCCATATGAGTACTTATGGTGTGTACAGTATTTCATCTAATCCAGAAATGGACAACATTAGGAAGCCAAACTATAATTGAACTACATATCCCAAAATGCCAGCTGCTAATAGGTAATAGATCATGGCAAATAGAGTCCATCTATTATCTTTGCTAGACAAACCTGACCATAACATGGTATTAAACTGTATCAGCAAGGATTCATTTTGCAGATTAGAGTGATTAGAAATAAAAGGTGATGTTTTCCCTCTTCCCCCTTATGTCTCCTGTAAGTTCATCCCTCCCACTTAGGGTGTGAACTCATGTGAGCAGGGCCCTCCATCCTAGTGTTGTTCCCTCCTCCACCACTCCCCCCTCACTTCATACCCTCTTGTCTCCTCTGCTACCCTTTTACCCCATCTCCACCTGGTGGCTCCCTCTCAACCTCTCACTGCGCTCTATCCCCTACTCCCTGATGGGTTTGCGGCTGCGCGCTGGCAAATCCTTTCCTATCCAGTGTATTATTATGTACTATGCTGTCCATCCCTGCCTTGTATGTCTGTACTGTGTATTATTATGTACTATGCTGTCCATCCCTGCCTTGTATGTCTGTACTGTGTATTATTATGTACTATGCTGTCCATCCCTGCCTTGTATGTCTGTACTGTGTATTATTATGTACTATGCTGTCCATCCCTGCCTTGTATGTCTGTACTGTGTATTATTATGTACTATGCTGTCCATCCCTGCCTTGTATGTCTGTACTGTGTATTATTATGTACTATGCTGTCCATCCCTGCCTTGTATGTCTGTACTGTGTATTATTATGTACTATGCTGTCCATCCCTGCCTTGTATGTCTGTACTGTGTATTATTATGTACTATGCTGTCCATCCCTGCCTTGTATGTCTGTACTGTGTATTATTATGTACTATGCTGTCCATCCCTGCCTTGTATGTCTGTACTGTGTATTATTATGTACTATGCTGTCCATCCCTGCCTTGTATGTCTGTACTGTGTATTATTATGTACTATGCTGTCCATCCCTGCCTTGTATGTCTGTACTGTGTATTATTATGTACTATGCTGTCCATCCCTGCCTTGTATGTCTGTACTGTGTATTATTATGTACTATGCTGTCCATCCCTGCCTTGTATGTCTGTACTGTGTATTATTATGTACTATGCTGTCCATCCCTGCCTTGTATGTCTGTACTGTGTATTATTATGTACTATGCTGTCCATCCCTGCCTTGTATGTCTGTACTGTGTATTATTATGTACTATGCTGTCCATCCCTGCCTTGTATGTCTGTACTGTGTATTATTATGTACTATGCTGTCCATCCCTGCCTTGTATGTCTGTACTGTGTATTATTATGTACTATGCTGTCCATCCCTGCCTTGTATGTCTGTACTGTGTATTATTATGTACTATGCTGTCCATCCCTGCCTTGTATGTCTGTACTGTGTATTATTATGTACTATGCTGTCCATCCCTGCCTTGTATGTCTGTACTGTGTATTATTATGTACTATGCTGTCCATCCCTGCCTTGTATGTCTGTACTGTGTATTATTATGTACTATGCTGTCCATCCCTGCCTTGTATGTCTGTACTGTGTATTATTATGTACTATGCTGTCCATCCCTGCCTTGTATGTCTGTACTGTGTATTATTATGTACTATGCTGTCCATCCCTGCCTTGTATGTCTGTACTGTGTATTATTATGTACTATGCTGTCCATCCCTGCCTTGTATGTCTGTACTGTGTATTATTATGTACTATGCTGTCCATCCCTGCCTTGTATGTCTGTACTGTGTATTATTATGTACTATGCTGTCCATCCCTGCCTTGTATGTCTGTACTGTGTATTATTATGTACTATGCTGTCCATCCCTGCCTTGTATGTCTGTACTGTGTATTATTATGTACTATGCTGTCCATCCCTGCCTTGTATGTCTGTACTGTGTATTATTATGTACTATGCTGTCCATCCCTGCCTTGTATGTCTGTACTGTGTATTATTATGTACTATGCTGTCCATCCCTGCCTTGTATGTCTGTACTGTGTATTATTATGTACTATGCTGTCCATCCCTGCCTTGTATGTCTGTACTGTGTATTATTATGTACTATGCTGTCCATCCCTGCCTTGTATGTCTGTACTGTGTATTATTATGTACTATGCTGTCCATCCCTGCCTTGTATGTCTGTACTGTGTATTATTATGTACTATGCTGTCCATCCCTGCCTTGTATGTCTGTACTGTGTATTATTATGTACTATGCTGTCCATCCCTGCCTTGTATGTCTGTACTGTGTATTATTATGTACTATGCTGTCCATCCCTGCCTTGTATGTCTGTACTGTGTATTATTATGTACTATGCTGTCCATCCCTGCCTTGTATGTCTGTACTGTGTATTATTATGTACTATGCTGTCCATCCCTGCCTTGTATGTCTGTACTGTGTATTATTATGTACTATGCTGTCCATCCCTGCCTTGTATGTCTGTACTGTGTATTATTATGTACTATGCTGTCCATCCCTGCCTTGTATGTCTGTACTGTGTATTATTATGTACTATGCTGTCCATCCCTGCCTTGTATGTCTGTACTGTGTATTATTATGTACTATGCTGTCCATCCCTGCCTTGTATGTCTGTACTGTGTATTATTATGTACTATGCTGTCCATCCCTGCCTTGTATGTCTGTACTGTGTATTATTATGTACTATGCTGTCCATCCCTGCCTTGTATGTCTGTACTGTGTATTATTATGTACTATGCTGTCCATCCCTGCCTTGTATGTCTGTACTGTGTATTATTATGTACTATGCTGTCCATCCCTGCCTTGTATGTCTGTACTGTGTATTATTATGTACTATGCTGTCCATCCCTGCCTTGTATGTCTGTACTGTGTATTATTATGTACTATGCTGTCCATCCCTGCCTTGTATGTCTGTACTGTGTATTATTATGTACTATGCTGTCCATCCCTGCCTTGTATGTCTGTACTGTGTATTATTATGTACTATGCTGTCCATCCCTGCCTTGTATGTCTGTACTGTGTATTATTATGTACTATGCTGTCCATCCCTGCCTTGTATGTCTGTACTGTGTATTATTATGTACTATGCTGTCCATCCCTGCCTTGTATGTCTGTACTGTGTATTATTATGTACTATGCTGTCCATCCCTGCCTTGTATGTCTGTACTGTGTATTATTATGTACTATGCTGTCCATCCCTGCCTTGTATGTCTGTACTGTGTATTATTATGTACTATGCTGTCCATCCCTGCCTTGTATGTCTGTACTGTGTATTATTATGTACTATGCTGTCCATCCCTGCCTTGTATGTCTGTACTGTGTATTATTATGTACTATGCTGTCCATCCCTGCCTTGTATGTCTGTACTGTGTATTATTATGTACTATGCTGTCCATCCCTGCCTTGTATGTCTGTACTGTGTATTATTATGTACTATGCTGTCCATCCCTGCCTTGTATGTCTGTACTGTGTATTATTATGTACTATGCTGTCCATCCCTGCCTTGTATGTCTGTACTGTGTATTATTATGTACTATGCTGTCCATCCCTGCCTTGTATGTCTGTACTGTGTATTATTATGTACTATGCTGTCCATCCCTGCCTTGTATGTCTGTACTGTGTATTATTATGTACTATGCTGTCCATCCCTGCCTTGTATGTCTGTACTGTGTATTATTATGTACTATGCTGTCCATCCCTGCCTTGTATGTCTGTACTGTGTATTATTATGTACTATGCTGTCCATCCCTGCCTTGTATGTCTGTACTGTGTATTATTATGTACTATGCTGTCCATCCCTGCCTTGTATGTCTGTACTGTGTATTATTATGTACTATGCTGTCCATCCCTGCCTTGTATGTCTGTACTGTGTATTATTATGTACTATGCTGTCCATCCCTGCCTTGTATGTCTGTACTGTGTATTATTATGTACTATGCTGTCCATCCCTGCCTTGTATGTCTGTACTGTGTATTATTATGTACTATGCTGTCCATCCCTGCCTTGTATGTCTGTACTGTGTATTATTATGTACTATGCTGTCCATCCCTGCCTTGTATGTCTGTACTGTGTATTATTATGTACTATGCTGTCCATCCCTGCCTTGTATGTCTGTACTGTGTATTATTATGTACTATGCTGTCCATCCCTGCCTTGTATGTCTGTACTGTGTATTATTATGTACTATGCTGTCCATCCCTGCCTTGTATGTCTGTACTGTGTATTATTATGTACTATGCTGTCCATCCCTGCCTTGTATGTCTGTACTGTGTATTATTATGTACTATGCTGTCCATCCCTGCCTTGTATGTCTGTACTGTGTATTATTATGTACTATGCTGTCCATCCCTGCCTTGTATGTCTGTACTGTGTATTATTATGTACTATGCTGTCCATCCCTGCCTTGTATGTCTGTACTGTGTATTATTATGTACTATGCTGTCCATCCCTGCCTTGTATGTCTGTACTGTGTATTATTATGTACTATGCTGTCCATCCCTGCCTTGTATGTCTGTACTGTGTATTATTATGTACTATGCTGTCCATCCCTGCCTTGTATGTCTGTACTGTGTATTATTATGTACTATGCTGTCCATCCCTGCCTTGTATGTCTGTACTGTGTATTATTATGTACTATGCTGTCCATCCCTGCCTTGTATGTCTGTACTGTGTATTATTATGTACTATGCTGTCCATCCCTGCCTTGTATGTCTGTACTGTGTATTATTATGTACTATGCTGTCCATCCCTGCCTTGTATGTCTGTACTGTGTATTATTATGTACTATGCTGTCCATCCCTGCCTTGTATGTCTGTACTGTGTATTATTATGTACTATGCTGTCCATCCCTGCCTTGTATGTCTGTACTGTGTATTATTATGTACTATGCTGTCCATCCCTGCCTTGTATGTCTGTACTGTGTATTATTATGTACTATGCTGTCCATCCCTGCCTTGTATGTCTGTACTGTGTATTATTATGTACTATGCTGTCCATCCCTGCCTTGTATGTCTGTACTGTGTATTATTATGTACTATGCTGTCCATCCCTGCCTTGTATGTCTGTACTGTGTATTATTATGTACTATGCTGTCCATCCCTGCCTTGTATGTCTGTACTGTGTATTATTATGTACTATGCTGTCCATCCCTGCCTTGTATGTCTGTACTGTGTATTATTATGTACTATGCTGTCCATCCCTGCCTTGTATGTCTGTACTGTGTATTATTATGTACTATGCTGTCCATCCCTGCCTTGTATGTCTGTACTGTGTATTATTATGTACTATGCTGTCCATCCCTGCCTTGTATGTCTGTACTGTGTATTATTATGTACTATGCTGTCCATCCCTGCCTTGTATGTCTGTACTGTGTATTATTATGTACTATGCTGTCCATCCCTGCCTTGTATGTCTGTACTGTGTATTATTATGTACTATGCTGTCCATCCCTGCCTTGTATGTCTGTACTGTGTATTATTATGTACTATGCTGTCCATCCCTGCCTTGTATGTCTGTACTGTGTATTATTATGTACTATGCTGTCCATCCCTGCCTTGTATGTCTGTACTGTGTATTATTATGTACTATGCTGTCCATCCCTGCCTTGTATGTCTGTACTGTGTATTATTATGTACTATGCTGTCCATCCCTGCCTTGTATGTCTGTACTGTGTATTATTATGTACTATGCTGTCCATCCCTGCCTTGTATGTCTGTACTGTGTATTATTATGTACTATGCTGTCCATCCCTGCCTTGTATGTCTGTACTGTGTATTATTATGTACTATGCTGTCCATCCCTGCCTTGTATGTCTGTACTGTGTATTATTATGTACTATGCTGTCCATCCCTGCCTTGTATGTCTGTACTGTGTATTATTATGTACTATGCTGTCCATCCCTGCCTTGTATGTCTGTACTGTGTATTATTATGTACTATGCTGTCCATCCCTGCCTTGTATGTCTGTACTGTGTATTATTATGTACTATGCTGTCCATCCCTGCCTTGTATGTCTGTACTGTGTATTATTATGTACTATGCTGTCCATCCCTGCCTTGTATGTCTGTACTGTGTATTATTATGTACTATGCTGTCCATCCCTGCCTTGTATGTCTGTACTGTGTATTATTATGTACTATGCTGTCCATCCCTGCCTTGTATGTCTGTACTGTGTATTATTATGTACTATGCTGTCCATCCCTGCCTTGTATGTCTGTACTGTGTATTATTATGTACTATGCTGTCCATCCCTGCCTTGTATGTCTGTACTGTGTATTATTATGTACTATGCTGTCCATCCCTGCCTTGTATGTCTGTACTGTGTATTATTATGTACTATGCTGTCCATCCCTGCCTTGTATGTCTGTACTGTGTATTATTATGTACTATGCTGTCCATCCCTGCCTTGTATGTCTGTACTGTGTATTATTATGTACTATGCTGTCCATCCCTGCCTTGTATGTCTGTACTGTGTATTATTATGTACTATGCTGTCCATCCCTGCCTTGTATGTCTGTACTGTGTATTATTATGTACTATGCTGTCCATCCCTGCCTTGTATGTCTGTACTGTGTATTATTATGTACTATGCTGTCCATCCCTGCCTTGTATGTCTGTACTGTGTATTATTATGTACTATGCTGTCCATCCCTGCCTTGTATGTCTGTACTGTGTATTATTATGTACTATGCTGTCCATCCCTGCCTTGTATGTCTGTACTGTGTATTATTATGTACTATGCTGTCCATCCCTGCCTTGTATGTCTGTACTGTGTATTATTATGTACTATGCTGTCCATCCCTGCCTTGTATGTCTGTACTGTGTATTATTATGTACTATGCTGTCCATCCCTGCCTTGTATGTCTGTACTGTGTATTATTATGTACTATGCTGTCCATCCCTGCCTTGTATGTCTGTACTGTGTATTATTATGTACTATGCTGTCCATCCCTGCCTTGTATGTCTGTACTGTGTATTATTATGTACTATGCTGTCCATCCCTGCCTTGTATGTCTGTACTGTGTATTATTATGTACTATGCTGTCCATCCCTGCCTTGTATGTCTGTACTGTGTATTATTATGTACTATGCTGTCCCTCCCTGGCCTGTATGTCTGTACTGTATATTATTATGTACTATGCTGTCCATCCCTGCCCTGTATGTCTATACTGTATATTATTATGTACTATGCTGTCCATCCCTGCCCTGTATGTTGGAAAATGTAACCCACAAGCTGGGTTTATCCACATACACAACATTTATTTCACTATTTACATTTTTACGCCACCAGTTGGTAACGTAGCAGTCAGCTGGTCCATAACGTCCAGTAAGGAACTGACTTTACAATCCAAACATCTTATATATTTCTCCAAAGTCTGAAAAGAAACAAAAGCCTTTAATCTTTCCAAATTGCGTAAGTATTTATTTTCCTTGTGCAGTGTGAAGAATGGATGTGTTTTATGTGCAATGCGGAATAAGGGCTATTTTGGTAGAAATATTAGAGGAACATTGGTATATTAATATTGGGCATCCATTTCTCATTAATGAAGCTGTTCAGATGCATGAATTATTTTTACATGGTCCCTGAAGTCACATAAAGAACAGCAGCGCAATGACTATTTCAGTATTTTGTACCTCTAGCTCTGGGAGTTTTTATTATTACCTAATGTTTCCATACTGAGTTACTGTAATAGGTCTATAAATGGCACTGTTCATGAGCCAGCTTTCGAGTGGAGAACTGTATTTTTGTAGTGGTATCCCTTTTTTCTGTGCAAATATCCCTTCTGTCTGGGAACACTTACAAAAGCAGGATTTTCCAACACAGAAATCTGACAGAATAAATTGTAACATTGGGTAGAATAGCTGCTGAGAGACTAGATGGACTGACTAGTGAGAAAAACAACAAGACCTGTGACATGTTAACATGGGACCAGATTCAGAGATGGAAAATAAGAGAGGAAAGTTACTCCTGGGCAAAAGCAGTGCTTTTTTTCTCGTCGGACGCACCGGAACTACATTCCGGCAGCTTTTTCATTGCAGTGGGACAGTCCCACTTTCGGGGGCTGTTCCGCTGTCCCACCCGCCTCACAACTTGTCCTGAGAGATTAGACTTTTGGGACAAAGTTGATTTTTTGTTAAAACCCTGTGCGGTCACTGCCATTCTATAAACGAATATGGTTGTACAGGGCTCCCATAGACGCCCTGTATTACCAGTACTGTATCACATGACCACAGTCCAGACCAGGGAGCGTCAGAGAGAGGAAACGCCACGGAGGAAGGGAGAAGACATCAAAGGTAAGTAAGAGAAGACATGGAGGCTGGACATTACAAGGGGCAGATAATGGAGGCTGGACATTACAAGGGGCAGAAAATGGAGACTGGACATTACAAGGAGCAGACAATGGAGGCTGGACATTACAAGGAGCACACAATTGAGGCTGGAAATTAAAACGGGCAGACATGGAGGCTGGACATTACAAGTGGCAGACATGGAGACTGGACATTACAAGGGGCACAATTATAAAAAATTATAAGGGGGCTGTAATAAGGACTGAAACCTATGAGAGGGCTACAATAAGGGCTGAAAAATTATAGGGGGCTGCAATAAGTGCTGAAATTTATAGACAGGCTGTAATAAGGACTGAAACTTATGAGGGGCTGCAAAAAGGGCTGAAAACGTAGAGAATATGTAATAAGGGCTGATGAGGGGTGAGTTTCTGTACCATTTTTCTTACAAAAAAAGCACTGGCCAAAACCATGTAACCAATAACTTTCTTTGCATGCAGGGATATATCTCACAGTTGCTGACTTTTAAAAGCTTCCCTCCGGGAGATCCTAGAAGGAAGCCATAGATGCATGCAGGGGGTGGAGCTTAACAATGCGATTTATGCAAATTGTGTCATTAAGCCCAGCCTCTTGACTATTAATTATCCTTTTTTTAAGTTTAACAGTTAAGGTAACATTATAAGGGATTATAAGCAATTTGCATCATCAAGCCCCTCCCTGTCCCTAGCAACACTAGTATACTAGTGTTGCCAGGTAGGCGGGCAGGACTTGAGGTCATGGTTTTATGGAAACCACGAGCCTCAAGTCCCTTGCGGGAGATTTGCAGGCTCTTCCGGGATACTGGGAGAACTGCCCGAATTTCAGGAGTCTCCCGGACATTCCGATGGACAGAACCTTGGGAGCGGTGTGAGCAAGAGTAAACCCGAAACACCAAAACCCCTGCACACTGGAACCGGAGGGAGCTTCAGAACAGTTCGCCATCGGCCAGTGGAGGGAAACAACTACAGCGGTAAACTTGTTTTATTACTACTGCTCCTTTCTAATTCAAATTGAACTATCCCCTGCAATCAACATGGTTTAGCCCAGGAGTGACTTTAAGTTCTTATTTTAAGAAGATTCTTAAGTGTGAATCAGGTCCTGTATCTTCAATTTGGATAATATGTACCCCGGTCATATTTGTGTCTATTTTTAATAATATGATTATCTATATATGTTTCTTAAAATAAATGTGATTTATTTTAAATCTACTGCTGTTCTCCTTATAGATTATTTAAGCCAACTAGTGCTTTTTATGATAAATTGTGAGCGTTGCCTGAGGAGCCGCTGTCTGTTCTTCTTCAAGGGAGCATTAAAATTCATATTGTGAGATAGTTTCTAAATGTCTACACTAACAAAGGTAATTTTAAAAAAACTTTATTGTTTTCACATTTACATTTCTTTTTCTTCAAATTAAGAAGCTCCCTCACTAAATTTGAATTATCTATGTATAAACATACATAAAAACACATAAAAATACTCTAAATACTCTTTCGCAAAATTGAGCTACCGCAGCACCAGTGGGTGGTAAGGAAATGTTACCATCAACAAAGATACAGCAGTGGGCGGTAGGCTATAAAATGTTGACAACCCCTGATCTCATCTGATCTCGTATGATTTCGTCATTTCTGCACTTTGTCTGGTTGTTCCAGTATTTAGGACAGGCTCCAGCTCCAGACCCATTCCATTAGGTACAATATAATCCGCTCCTGAGCTTCCAACTGTCACTCACCTGGTGAAATGAATTAACTGATATTTAAAAAACTATTTGTCTCTTCAACAAAGGTGGTTACCATAGTAACTGACAGTTGGGAGAAGCAGAGGTGATTACCATAGTAACTGACAGTTGGAAACTGAGAAGCAGAGTATTTTGTACATAATGGAATGGGTCATGTTGAAGGGTATGCAGCTCTGGGCTAGCCCCCCCCCCGTCCCCGTCCCCTTTGTTTTCTATCTAGAGTGTATGTCAGGAGACTGTAGAGGACCCTGCTGAGAATTGCAGAGCCGGTACGTTATACCTTGGTGCTATGTGTCATGATTGCTAGAGACTAATCTAATAAATGGGGCCCTTTGTCCATTAGACTAGATGGTACAGAACATGTCAAAGCTCTCTGACCTGAAGAGCTTTCAATTATTGTTTAACTATGAAACGCACCCAGCTGTGTCTCTACCTGCTTTTCTTTTTCCCCCCCATGAACTATATTTAGCTTTTATTATTTAAGGGCATTTGACATTAATTTCTGCCTTAACTAGTTCCTGTTTGAACAGGCCAAGAAAGATCTGGCTGAGTGCTCCCATTTCCATGGACACAGGTCAGCATTTAATAAGTATAGGAGCTACCTCTGTCTTATTGGCTATCAAAGAATGGCAGTTCCTTTACTTTGTCCTATAGTCACATGGTAGCATTTTACTCATTACAACGGTCTGATTACAATCTGACCCAGGAATGTGGCCAGCAGCAGTGACTGGCGTTAGTAGCACATACAGGTCTAGTTAGGCACAGACAGTGAATTTAAAACTAATAGTTAGCAACAATGGACCTGAGCCAGGGGCAAAAAAAAGTGGAGATGTTGCCCATAGCAACCAATCAGATTCTAGCTCTCATTTTCCTATGTCATACTAGAAAATGTCAGCTAGAATCTGATTGGTTGCTATAGGAAACATCTCCACTTGTTCTTTCCCGCAGCTTAGTAAATTTGGCCCCCAGGACTTACGATGCTGGTCCAGCAAGTCCTGTGCATGTGAGGGGGTAGGCCACTCCCAACAGCAGGACCCTACCTTAAAATTTCTGCTCTGTTCCTATGGAAAATGGGGTTGGTGCATAAATTAGGATTGCATGTAACCCAGCCCTTACTCTACAATCTACATACCTCCACCCTCTCACCATGCATAATGCTGTGCAGTGCAGGTCCCAGTCTGCATCAGACCCCATATCTCCACTTAGATCTGTAGAGCACACTGGACCGGATCCCAAGATTGATAATGGATCTCTGCTGTATCCATGCAAGTGCTCAAGCACCACTTTAGGACCCTGCCAGAGGTGTATATACCCCTTGGCCAGGATGGCAGCCGCCAGGGGCATCAGCAAAAGGAGGGAAGATTCGCCGCCCGGTGATGCCACCTTGGCTAAGAGGTAGTATCGCCTACTAGAACCATTTTAGCATCCAGCCGCAGTCTGGCTCCAGACCAGTGCCGCTGGATGCAGCTGGATGCTAAAATGAGGGACGGCTTTTCTTACCTCTCAGGCTAATCCACCAAGCGGGACTGCGACGAGAATATAAAGTCCCGCGGTGGCCGAGACTGGGAAATAAAGTACCGCTCAGTGGATGAGCCTGTAAGGTAAGAAAACATGGGGGGTGGGGCTGGAGCTGGGGGCACAACCAATAAGTTTTAAATGAGTGGATAACTGAGGTGAAAAAACACTCAACACTCTCCAGACCTGGGGGTTGATAGTGTCAAAGGGACCACATGATGCCAATGTGTTTATTGTGATCATTAACAGCTTTACATAAGGGAGTTGTTAGGGTCCGGCTCTGTGTGCTTTTAATTACTGTGAGCTGCAAGGCACCTGTGTCTTAAGGGATGCAGTTGCTGGTTAGAAATACTCTATTTTGACACAAATAAAGTCGACATCTGAATTGCGACTGTATCAGTGTGGATCTTATTTACAGTCTGATTTTTACTATTGGGAAAATGTACTTATAGCGATTGGCCTTATTTCGTCAAGTACCTGTTCCCAATAGTGAAATGAGCTGTGGTAGCCTGCAGGGCTGGCTTTATAGAAGGAGAAGGTTAGGGTTAGGCTGTGGGAGATGAAGGATTAATGTTAGGCTAATAGAAGGGGAGGGTTAGAGTAAGATTCAGGGGAAAATCTTACCTGTCACTGTTGCACCATTCACATCTTGACTAGTCACTGGATCCACGCTGTCTTCTTTGCATCAGTTTAAAAGTGACTGCTGTTGCTGATCCACTGCCTGGATACGATGTGGCTTACCCTATGTGTGAGAGCTCTTGCTTTTAATTAGCTTGTAGCTGCTATGTAGGTGTGTTACCTGTGCTGACTCACGTTTTAAAGACCTTTTCTAACACTCCATCCAGTGATAGCATTTGCATTCAGTAGTGTCCTGGTTCCAGAGCTCTTGTTCCTGTGTGCTGTTGATTCCTGTTTGGATTTATTTACTCTACAGACTAATGCTCACTTTCACTTCTAATCTTGTACTAGACAACCCCCTGCCACAGATCCTAGTTCCTGTTCATGGTGGCACTTGACACATATTTCTGGCTGTGCATTTATTTCCCTCATTGCCAAGTGTCTAGTGTTCCATTACTGGATGATAAAGACATTCTGAGACTCAGATCCACTTCATCAGCTGCATCCTCTGTTACCTTTCTGTGGTATTCAGCTTCCTTACACGCACTCTGTCCAACATCCTGAGTGAGCATCATCTACACTCTGTGCAAGATGCAGACAATCCATCTAGTGTGGTTAGGACTTATGCCAAATTAACAGTGTGTTGTGTTTATTTGGTAATTCTGAGAGGCTCTGGGCTCCTGGCATCAGAAGAGGATTGCTGTTATTTGCCAGCTGTACTAAGTTGTAACGTTTATATGATCTATCTATCTATCTATCTATCTATCTATCTATCTATCTATCTATCTATCTATCTATCTATCTATCTATCTATCTATCTATCTATCTAATATATGTGTCTGCGCATCATTCTTTTTATTTTCTTTCTGTGCTTATGTGTTATATACTATTATTATTATTATTATTAACCCAACTTTAAAGCGTTAGCAGGGATCAGCATTCCGCCGCTGCCAGAAAATCACCTGACTTCCGCAGGCAGCTTGTGGAAGTCGGATGACGGTATTAGATCTGGAATAAAAATGCCTGCTTAACACAAGTAGCCAGAGGAAACTATCATATGTATAAAGGAATCTTCATTCAGCTGCATACTGGAGAAGTAAGATCCTTTGCTGGAGAATCATATTACTGCAGAGATGTTAGATGTCTAATATCTTATGTCCACGGTAGTATCCTTTTACACTCACATGGATCCTGATGAAACACTGAAAATCATTCCTGGACCTTATTTTTTCCTTCAAGTGTTTTAGTGGGGACGCACTCTCCGGAATAAAAATGATACTTCCACAGAACAGACAGTCGAACGCTCGTTTTCGGTTGTCTGTATTTTGAAAACATCACAAATTGGAAGTTTTACGTAATGAATGGGTAAGTATGCCAAATTTATTTTTTGGCAATTTACACATTTATTGGCTTTCCGAAACCCAGCGCCCGCCGCAGACCCACTGCACTGGACAGGTTAGTGTGTAAGGGGAGTCAGGGTCAGGCTGTGGGGAGGGGAGTCTTAGGGTTAGGCTGTAGGGAAGGGAGACTTAAGGTCAAGTTGCGTGGAAGGGAGTCTTAGGGTCAGGCTGCAGGGAAGGGAGTCTTAGGGTCAGGCTGCAGGAAAAAAGGGTTACAGTAATGGAAGGGGAGGTTTAGGGTGAGGGTTGGGGTTGATAAAATACTCACCACTCTCTGCTGCAGACTTGTGCTTGTCATCTTCGATTGCTTGTCCACGGCAGGGCAGAAGCAATTGATTACAGAGATACTTCGAAAATCCCTGGTAGAAAATGGCCCTTTTCGCAAAACTCACACTTGTTTTAGTGGATATGAATTTTACCATTGAACTAATACCCCATTCACACTGAGCCAAAAACCTGGGCAAGCCCTGACAATCTGAGTCGAGACTTAGTATGAAAGGGTCTAACTGCCTCTAACCCGGACAATTGCAGGGTTATTCCTGACCCCGACCTCTGTAGCCTCCATTATAAAAGGTGAGACCCTGGTTTTTCCTAACCTGGGTTGCACAAAAAGAAAGTGATTGGGGGGATTAGGGAAATGAATCCTCAAATTAATGACTCCCACTAATTGCCAGGGCAGACCAGGTTTCATAAACCTGGGATATGGTAAAAACATTTTTAAAAAAGCGTGAAGAGCAGGTACTCACAGCAATAACCCAAAAATAACCCCCAAAAATTGACGGGCACCACAGTGTGCGGCGGGGGAGCGCCTGTCAGTGTCCAGAGCCGGTGCTTCCCGCTATGCAGGATGTTCCTGTATGAGCTGCCACAGTAGTTACATAGAGCATTGCTTCTTACAGAAAGAGCACCGTGGAGGAGGAAGGGAAGGTAAGGAAAAAAGGGTCTGGAGGCACATTATGGTGAATACTGGGGGTCGGCTGGAGGCATACGATGGGGAATGCTGAGGGGGGCTGGAGGCACATTTTGGTGAATACTGAGGGGGGCTGGAGGCAGATGATGGGGAATACTGAGGGGGCTGGAGGCACACGAGGGAGGTGAATACTGAGGGGGGCTGGAGGCATATAATGGGGAATACTGGGGGTCGGCTGGAGGCACATTATGGTGAATGCTGAGGGGGGCTGGAGGCAAATTATGGTGAATACTGAGTGGGGACTGGAGGCACATGATGGGGAATACTGAGAGGGACTAGAGGCACATTGTGGTGAATACTGGGGGTCAGCTGGAGTCACATGATGGGGAATACTGAGGGGGACTGACGGCACAAAATGGGGAATACTGAGGGGGGCTGGAGGCACATGATGGGGAATACTGAAGGGGTGGGCGCTCCAAATGAGAGGCAAAGACAGTGGGAGGACTAACTTCTGACCCTTCCCTAAAAAAAAAAACTTGTGACGCCCTTGATCAAAACCAGTGCTTGTTTGTAAGGATAAGGTGCCAGAACTCACATCAACTCACGCGCAACTACACAACCAATCACAAGCCTAGTAGTGGCATCACAAGCAGCGCTGTCGAAGTATGATTCGGACTCGACACACATGCAGCCCTCAAGCACCGTTTTAATGATTTTGCCGCCAAAACTTTGAAAACTTAGAAAATCCCTCTCAAAAAAGGTGCGTTCTATGACAAAAAAAGCACTGATCAAAACTATGACACATCTCGTTAGGACACACCGTGGACGTTACATCCCTCTTGTTTGAATATTTGCTTTACAACATTATACAAAGCTCCTAGACTAACAGTCCTAACAAGCACACATTTCAATAGAGGCTCTTATCTTGTACAACTCAGGAGAGCAGGCTCTGGAGTAAATGTTATTCCAATTAGAGGATCAGAATCTTCTATTTGCTTATTTGTTTATTTTTACTAACTGACAAATGACAGAACAGTTTAAGTACATTTTGGTTTGAAAAACTCTATTTCCTGTTTGTTAAAAGGTTATAATACCCGAGGGGCATTTATTCCTAAACAACTCACTGTGAAACTCTGAAAACCAATACTTTTTGACTTCTAGTGACAGTGGCAAAGATGACAATATATTCCCCCTTAAGTGTCCATTAGGATATATCTCATCCATGTAACATATATTTAACAATCAGTCATTTACTGTGTTTTAAACAATACTTCTGACAGCTCTGCTTCATTGATCACAACACTGCTTTCAGTTTCCTGTGTGTGAAAGGACTTGGACTATGTTTGCTTTCTGGAAGGAAATAACACTTTAAATAAACCAATGAAACACCAACAGATGGATCCCATATATATACTCTGTTTAGCTAAAGTAATATAACAGTTTTTCAAATAACACTACATAGGCAGCAGGGGGCGATACTGCTACTGGGCCCAGAGATGGCTGCTTACCCAGCATGCACTGCTGACAGACTGCATCCCACATCAGAAACACAGCAGAGATAACTTCTACACATGTCAATAACTACTCATGTGTGGAAGATGCCATCACTGGGGCTGATCCAGAGGCAAATAAGAACGCAACATAAACGCCGAACCAGCGGGATGCATTTTTGAGGGTGGTACGTTGTATCCAAAAGCGGCCACCGCTCACTGCTATGTGACCGAATACACTGCACAAGTGCAGGTAAATACACAGTACATAGTATTAAGGCCATAAATAGTGCAAGAAATTCATTCCTGATGTATCCCCGTTACACGCAAACAATTTAGTAATTTCTAAAATATATATATATAACTTCTTTAAAAAAATATTTGCCAACAGCACAATACAACCAATTCCCTGCACTAGTGGGGAAAAGGCCGTTCTCTCCCAGCCAGTTCCGAACTGGCTTGGAAATTGAAGCCATCAATTCCCAGAGCACCGAACATGGTGCTCCGAAAGGTAAGCAAAAAATCTAATTCCAACCCTTTCCCTAATCTATACTATAACACTCCCTTTCTATGACCCTAACCCTCCCTCCCCCACAGCCTGACACTAACCCTTCCTT
>WWET01000788.1:24160-34795 GCA_011038615.1 Limnodynastes dumerilii | reverse complement strand
GGCGTTCAGTGAAGGATTTTTTTTTTACCTATACAGCTGCTCAGTGGTCCCTGGATGGCATGCCCTGTTGGGGCACAACATAGGTCAGCGTTAAAAATCCGCACCTCTCATAGGTGCGGATTTTTATCGTTAAAAAACCGGCGTATTTTAAACGCTAAAAAATAATTGAATAAGAAAAAAAATATCGCCCGTAAATTTAAAAAAAATGCGTTAAAAATACGCCGGCGAATAATTTTTGCCTAATTGAATCGGGCCCAGAGAGTTAAGGTTGCCCTATGGTGGCGGAAGTCTGCTAAAATCCATAAGTGTGAGGGGAGTGTCATGGGTGTTGCCTTTTAACTTAGGCGCGTATATTTGCGAATCCGTGTGTACTTATTTCACACTTAAGTGTGAATACGGTCCATGATCTCTATATTCATATAGTGAACGATCTTTACAATAAGAATGGAAGATATAATAGATATGTAGATTTTGTGCATGCAGTGCATATATTAGTCACTGTCCCTAATTGCATTGCTGGTTGCAGGGGGGAGTGGTGGGGTTGGAGTAGATACACAGAGGCCCATCCCCGGGTGATAAGTCCTACACTGTTTGGGATTGTAATATAAATATGTAATAGTAAATTGAATTGATGCAGCACAGGCAACCACAGTGCACATGGATTGTATGAGTGAAGGTCTGGCGTGAAGAGGGCCATTTGGGAGAAAGTGTATTAAGATTTTGCCGCAATGAACTAATACATTAATGGTCTCCTTTTCGTGTTCTGGAATCAAGGACTTTCTTGTCTTCTGTAGCATGGTCCCAGACTCTCAGGCAAATGTAGCGGTGGATTCAGGGTCGCCATCAGGGGGCGATAGCTGGGACTACTGTCCTGGGCCCGCAGCTGATGGGGACCTGCCATCATTACAAGGCAAGGAAAAATTTCCCTGCGCACTGACCAGATGGTAATGCAGGTCTGTGGGGCCCCACCCATGTGACATCACCGATGATGTCACATAGAGGGCGGGACCTCACTGGTGTGGCCTGGGCCCCACAAATTCTTAAGGTGGCCCTGGACGGATCTACTATGAAACTAACGAAGCTTCAGCTTCAAGGCCCCTAATCCTAATTAGGCCCCTAATTAACAAAATTGATGGAGATTTTTAAGTTATGTTATTAAAATAAGTTATTTTAGATAGAGGACTGGATCCACTCCTTGTAACAATTGCCCACTTACGCAAGCAAGTTAGTTTTACTAAAGTAACAACCACCATATCAGATCAATGTGAATGTAAAGTGTACAGTGTGGGTGTCACCACCCACACTCCAGCGGATCAGTGGTCCGACAGACAGCTGACCTGCAAGTGTGACTTAAGGCTGCCTATTAGTCACACTTGCTACAAATAAGAGATGGGAATGACAGGGGGCATACACTCCCCTCTCTCGTACGGACGGACAGACCCCCGAATGTACGGAACCAGACTCATAAGGTCCAGAATCATAAGCCAATGGGTTAAAGTACTTAATATTGACCTTTGAATATGGTCTACACAGAGGAGGTTTAAGATTACCCAGAAACCCAACAGTTCAAGCTTCAGGGCTCCAAAA
This sequence comes from Limnodynastes dumerilii, assembly GCA_011038615.1. Taxonomy (NCBI): domain Eukaryota; kingdom Metazoa; phylum Chordata; class Amphibia; order Anura; family Limnodynastidae; genus Limnodynastes; species Limnodynastes dumerilii. The sequence continues at coordinate 33,208 of WWET01000788.1, read as the reverse complement.
ATGTTGGTCCGCCACTGGGCAAATGTAATATGATTGTGAAGGTCACAGATCCAGTTACTAAAAACCTGCATTAGTTGTAGTCCGTGTGAGGTCTGTTGCTATAGTATAATGAACTTACTAGCGTCACATTATAAATGATATAAACTTTTCAATGGCCCTCTGTAGGATTCTATGAAGATAAATAAATAATGAATACCGCAATGCAATTAAGCAATCGTCCACATTTAATTCTGCCTACTTTCTACTGTAAATGTATGACAAATTAAACTCTCTGGACAAATATATTTTCCTGACTAATAAAAGACTTTGGCTAATCTTTGAGCAAGCCTCGAAAATGAAATCCATTACAAATCAAAGTATGGAAATGTATTCCAAAACTGGAGTATGGTCTGAATTAAAATAAAAGCCACTTAGATTACTGTTTCATCTATTTAGACACTTTCAAATACTAATTGACATCAAACTTTGAAGGGATTTGTGGGTAAATATATTTTAATTCTCTTCTAATTTATTTTCGGGATGGAAGCCTTTTAAAACTATGAACCAATCTTGAATCATATCCATTAGCACTTTGAATGCGCAGCTGAAATTAAAGACAGCTGCCTGGAGCCTTGTGTTCATATAGGACAGATTGCCTTTATTGTAGGAACAACTTCATGGCTTGTTTGAAGCTGAGGCAATTACAGAATGAATGACTTCCTTCACGTCTTCTTGCTTCTTTTTTTTTTACCCTCCCAAATCGATGTAGTGTTAGCTGAGCAGCAAACTGCAGTGATTAGAGGAGGGAAGGGTTGATCTAGGGTGATATGGCTTTTTACGAGTAAAGTAGCTTATGTCCGATTCAGAGATAGACGCGCTACATGTTACTTATAGAGAAACATAAAGCCGAATTATTACAGTGACAGTATGTAAAGTTGTAAGTCCACATATTTAAATAACATAACGTTATTATAATTTATATATAGTGTTGTTCACAGCTTAGATGATCTGTTTTTAGAAAGATTACTTTATGCCACTAAAGGGCCGGATCCTGACCTACGGGCGCTTTACGGCTGCCCTGCCCTGTCCCCGCCCCATCTACTAATTAGCATGTCTATCTCCGCCTTTAAGGTGGGGATACAACATGCGTAATGGGGGGGAGCCCCCTTTTCGTAAGAGCCGGAATACGTAACAAAAGCAGCCGTAGCCCAGGATCTGGGCCAATGCCATTCATTTTTAGCCGTTTCAGAAGAGACAGCGTTATTCCTGCGACCTCTGTCTCTACAAAGTGTCTGGTAGGTTTTGTTGATCCTAACCATCCCATTGGTGCAACATAAGCTGAACCCTCCTCTAACACTAACCCTAGTAAACAACATAAATAATTATGAACCATGATTACACCAATAGGGATAAATCAATGGTTTAGAACAATACATAAGTATAAAAACCAATGAATAAATAAAATGGGATAAATGGTAATAAACAAATAAATAGTAATAAAAATATAAATATATACATATAAAAAAGGAGTGTATATACTATATGATGTGATAAGAACAATGATAAAGTCTTTTGAGATACAATATTGCACTTTATGGAATAGGTGGTAAATGGCAATGTCCGTCTTGGGGGGGGGGGATTTAAAGTCACTGATTAATAGATTTCCATGGCTCTCAAATCAAAAACAATCAGAAAAGAAACACATATTTATTAAGTGCACAGATACACAACAATGAATAATTAATCAATTAAAAGATTAAAATATGGAATTGTAGATAGGAAGAGTCCAGGAAACAATTCAATGAAGATAACAAGCACACAAGAACGGGGACCTCCGGTCCATAGTAAAGTACCTCACTTCCCTTTAAATACAACAGTCCCGGGTAGCTGATTAGATGGTAAAGCGTCAGATTCCAGGCCAGCCAGAACACACGTGGCCCATTCTCAGCCTATCAGGCTTGATCACACCGCCCTTATACCGCTGATCAGAGATCCACACTCACGCTGTGGATATCATCCTGCTACCGCCAAGATGCTGTCTATCCTGTAGAAACCCCACATAAAGGGGTGAAACACATTGATTGAAGAGCTCTCCAGTGACTTGGCGCAATGGAGGAAGCACCACCAACCTCTATATCATGGACACTATTGAGATTCCAAAAGGGAACCAGCCACCATTTGAATGCCTGTGGCTGCACCACTCCACTTCTTGCAAGATACCGCAAGGAGAACACTGGTCCATAGGACATCGATTCATCTTGTGCCCTCAAGCAGCTATTCACTCTGTGATCACTTTGAGAACCAAAGAACTTTACAGTTGTTCAGAACAACCACTGACATCACCAATACAGGGTGTACCCTCATATTATAGGAACCCCTATTCTTACCCTTTCCTTATGTTTGACTTTCCTCAATAAATCTCCCTTTGTTTTATTCCTGCTTGCTTTTCCTTATTTCTGCCTTACACCCCCTCTTCTCCCCTTTTTGGTCAGTGCTAGGTCCATTTATCTTTATTCAGGTTTCTCACCCCTCTGGAGGTAGGGCAGCTCCTCCAATACCTAAGCTGCAGGCCTCCCCCCTCCACCCCCTTTTTCATTTCCATATAGGGGGCAGCGCAGCCAGTCCCCTCCATCGATATTTGTACCACTTACCTTAGCTCTGCCACAGCAGATCTAAGGTAGAGATGCACATTAGCGGACTAGTGCACAAGGAAAGTGCGCATCTGACCGCTGTTAATGCAGGTCCACAGAACTCCACCCCCATGTGATGTCACCTGTGATGTCACATATGGGCGGAGCGTACATATGGGCGTAGCGTCGTGGATGGCGTCAGCCCTGCACGCTCCTATTCCTTCCAGATGGGAAAGAGAACCAGAAGGAGGGTCATGCTGTGACAACCTTTTACAGACACCCTCCAGAAGGGTAAAGGGCAATTTTTCCATAACTTTTCATAAAAAGTCATTGGGCCTCTGCTTCTTAGATGCGGAGTTTTGTGAAATGATCTACTACACATGCATAGTAGGTCATTTACGCAATCTATGTACCAGTTAGGTATGTAGATTGCCTTTGGGCAGTCTTTAAAGACAGCACGGAGTGATATAGTTAGAAAGATGCAGCTTTAAGCCACCTCAGGGTGTGTTTAGGTAGAAGTGGAAGGGGGGAGTGATTTAGGGTAGGGTAGGGGGGCGCTCGGAAGTGTCATAAGGTGAGGTTGGTGTGGATCTGTCCACACCGAACTCACTCTTACTCTCAAACTCAGTCAGCCCAAACTAACAACTAATACAAATGTTTCAAGTGCTTATAATCTATATTAAATTCAGTAATGGAAAAAACTTGAAACATTACCAATATTTTATAAAAATAAATGAGCTCTTACATCTACAAATAATAAAGACAATAATTACTGTCAAAATCATTGTAAATTCTATGACAAAACAAGCAATTTGCGTATCACATTCTATAATACACAAGGTTAGTTGAGGTTGAAGAAAAGCTTGTGCCTAAATTAAATATTTAATTTCTAAATTTCGTGGCATTTCTGCTGGGATTTGGGAACCTCCACAGTGCTCTGTAACGGGGATATATTTCATAAAATAAGAAGAAGCGTCTCACAGTTACAAAGCAATTACATTCAAATAATTGAAAATGGGACTGGAGGAAAGGAGAAGCTAATTGCTCTTATTAGCTATATCAAATTAGATAAATTAGCGTACAAGTATTGCTTTTCCCAGTGTACAAGGAAAGTTCTGTAATGCATTTTTGTATGAATAAAATAATTTAGCATTGGTAATAATTCTTCAGATTTGGTTTCGCAAATCTTCTTTTAGTTAAATCAACAATCATAAAACCACGGCATAAAGACGCAACATTGGTTTAAGACAGGGGTACTCAGATCGCTATCTGGTGGTACTCAGGGCAACTAGGTAGGAGGTACAGTCATACTTGTACTTTAACCAGGTGTGGTACCAGAGGGTAGAAGTTATATTTAATAATGTATTTAGACAGCAGCCACAGCAAAATATGTATGGAAAAAGAGTGTGTGTGTTCAGAGCAGCAGTCCATTGGTGCTACCGAAAATGAATGGGTGACTATACCGATCTGCATACTCACCCATTTATAAAAAAAAAACTATCTGAAATGGTAGCTATTCAAAATAGGGACAGCCAAAAATTAATTCTCATCTGTCTCTACTTCGGAAAGCCAACTATTGTAGCGGGGACTCCCACTGTAGTCAGGTATGTTTGGAATACTCAGTGGTGTTTTCTAAAAACAGCCATTATCGCATACAATCTGTTGGACTGGAGGGCACGTGCACCCTCCAGATGTTACATTAGTTTAGCTAACATTACTACCATTGGGGTAGATCCAGAACTATGTTTGCCGTACGTTTATTCGCGTAGCGTATTTTCGTGTGCGTATATTCTATACACTCCCCTAGGCACACCCCTTGAACGTACGTATTTTGTCAAAATACGCTTTCCAAACCCTACCTTAACTTTTGCCAACGTAACCGCAGTGATCCGCACACGTACGTATGGGCAACACAAATTTACGCAGCTAAGCACACCCATACTGTACACTTTAAATATAAACCCCCGCCTACTTAGCGTATTTCATACGTATTTTGGACTCATACGTAAGTATTTACGTGACACATATGTGAATGGCCCATACGTTCACAATTACGCTACGTTACGGAGCGTATTTTATATGGTGCGCATGCGCAATACTTAACAGAAGGCGATTTTACGTCTCCGCCACATGTAAATTCGCTCCGAAGCGTTGTTCTGGATCTGGGCCATTGTACGGAACTAAGCTGGAATTTAAGTTCAAATGGGTTGTGCTTCCCCTCTGTACGCTAAGGTGGGCGGGGTGAAGTATTTAAATTTAACAGTGTCAGTGTGATCACGCACTTATGACACTTATGACACACTTTTTAGGCATGAGAGAGGGGAGTGATGGGGGAGTTCACTCCTCTCTCTCATATGGAATAAAACACCCCCGCATGTATGGAAAACGTGGGGGTGTGGATCCGGTCCTAAGACATTATAACTGCATCAAAGGATCTAATGAGAAATAAAAAAAATCCCCCCAAAAAGTATAATACATATAATCTACATTGATAAGTGAGGGATTAGCCAATTAAAAACGCAGGATTTCAGAAAAATGAGACTTGGGACTAGATTTACTTAGCTGAGAGTTTGGAAAAGTGGAGATATTGCCCATAGCAAGCAAACAGATTCTATCTCTCACTTTCCTATTACATACTAGAGAATGTCAAGTAGAATCTGATTGGCTACTATGGGCAACATCTGCACATTTTCAAACCCGCAGCTTATTAATTATGAGCCTTAGTATCACTTATGGTAATGTAATTCAGATTTACTCCTAATGGGGTAGATCCAGAACTACGTTTGCCGTACGTTTACTCGTGTAGCGTGTTTACGCGTGCGTGCCTTCTATACACTCCCCTTGGCACACCCCTTGAATGTACGTATTTTGTCAAGATACGCTTTTCAAACCCTACCTTAACTTTTGCCACTGTAACCGCAGTGGTTCGCACACGTACGTATGGGCAACACGTATTTACGCAGCTAAGCATGCCCATACTTTAAATACAAACCCCCGCCTAAATAGCGTATTTAATACGTATTTTTGACTCACGTAAAATTGGCACGCCCACACGGATTTACGCTACAAATACGTGAATGACCCATACGCTCAGTTATGCTACGTTTCGGAGCGTATTTTCTATTGTGCGCATGTGCAGTACTAACCAAAGCGCGATTTTACATGTTTGCCACGCGTAAATTCGCTCACAAGCGTTGTTCTGGATCGGCTCCAATGTATATAAATATTATGGACCTCTCATGGCTAATAATAGTTAAGGACACAGAAAAAAAAAGCTTTTGACAATCTGTGTATTAGAATGAAAAGCCTGAACAATATTGGTTATTTGGAAGTGAATGAATAAATTATAATAACAAAGCACACAGCTCCACGTGCATTAATACAATATTAATGAATATCCTTTTACTGCTCTGTTTGGATGTCTTTCAGAAAAATAGCCACTTGGATTTCGTTAAATATAATTACAGACACTTTACATTTAGTGCTACAGTGAAAAGTTACAGAATTATAGTTCAGCTCATTAGGCATCTGTCACTACACATAACTGTACATACTCTGAAACCTGCAACCATTAACCATCTGAACTAATTAACCCTCATTTGGTGATCTGAGTAGAATGCTCTAATCAAACTCTGTCTTTCTGCATCTGTAGAACTCCAAGTGATTGTGCTTATATCACATTGCTGTAACCTGTGTTTGACTTGGGCATATATATAACACATAGTTGCCGACTCTCCCGGAATGTCCGATAGACTCTCGAAATTCGGGCAGTTCTCCCGGGAGAGCCGGCAAACCCCCTGCAAAGGACTTGAGGCTTGTGGTTTCCATGAAACCACAGCCTCAAATCCTGTCCCACTCCCAAATTACATCATGAAGCCCCACCCCCATCCCTATGAAACCTCGTAAAAGGTAATTGATAGTCAGGGACGGGGCTTAATAATGTGATTTGCATAAATCTATGGCTTCTATGCATCTATGGCTTCCTTCCGGGATCTCCCGGAGGAAAGCCTTTAATAGTCGGCAACCCTGATATAATACTATGCCTTACCTGTACGTCTATTGATTTCCTTGTGAATCTACTCAATTCTGTGAAAGTATTTTAATTAAATTTCCCAATATATCTCCTTGAACCCAGGACAGGTGCTAGGTTTCTGGACACCCTAGGCCATGGGTGGCCAAGCTCGGGCCTCGTGAGCTTCCAACGGTCCATGTCTTCCAGGTCTCCTTGTTGGTGTGTTCATTACTAACTGACACATTCAAAAAAATCTACAGTTGGTAGTGATTATCTCACCTCTGACTATCTGAGGAGACCTCGAAAACATGAACCGTTGCCACCTCTGCCCTAGGCAAAGCTTTAGCCTCCTATCTCCCAGACACCCTTGAATTGTTTCATTTTAAGGACTCCCTGTGATGCAGCATTTACTTTACCTGCTCAACCGCTCAACTGCCATGTCCCTGACCAGATGTTTGTCTAAGCAGCACAAGTAAGTGCTGCTGCAGGGAATCCACTGAGCCTCGACGCCTCAACACACAAGCTGCCACAGAAGATTAGATGAGTGGTGGATGCTTGTGTGTTCCGCAGCAGCTGTTAGCATTACAGTAATAGAGCCTCCATGTCCCCTCCCCACCGGGCCAGCACCCTAGGAAGTCGCCTAAACCTGCCTAGTGGACCTGTATCTGAAATAATAACAAAAAGTTTGGACACACTACAACAACATAATAGCAATACAGTAGGGCAATAGGGCAGTTGAACCAAGTGCATGATTGAGGAATGTAAATTAGAGTTTTAGGTGCAAAAGACCCAGAATCATTTTAGTTTCTACCAATTTTTGTTGAAAAACTGCGGAGGAGGGGGATGGGCGTAAGGTGACAGGCGTTAGTGGAAGTTTTTTTAATTTTGCAGTTTCAATGAAGCTGCTGTAGGGGTGTGATGGGGGAGATAGGGGACCAGATTCAGAGATTGAAAATAAGAGAGGAAAGTTACTTCTGGGCTAAATTATGTTGATTGCAGGGGGAGTCAAGGTAATTGTAATCTTTGCATGCAGGGATATAACTTTGAATTGCTTACTGCACTCAGATACTGACCAGCTTTACTATCACACTGTTATTTAGACTTGGGCTGGGAAACGCCACATATCAACTCTAATACCGTTTGTAATGACTCCCCTGCAAGCAACATGGTTTTGCCCAGGAGTAACTTTCCTCTCTTATTTTCAATCTCTGAATCTGGACCATGGTGTATAAGCCTCCTCTTTGTTTTCTGTAAATTCCCCTCATCCCTCCCTTTCTTCTTGTTGAGTTTATTGTTAATGTAATTGGAGCAGATCCTGATTTAGTAGCGCAAAGCGAGTAGACCTCCAACACACAGCAGGTGAGGAGATCCACTATCGGGTCGCTGTCCAATCCTTATTTGCTTGAGAGTAAGTGAAGACCACACTTTAACATGTCTGCACTGACCCCACAGAAAATGGGTTACTAAGCCAAGCCCTTACTCTACGATTTAAACTCCTCCCACCAAGCATGTCACCTCGCCCCGATGTGGAGTCTTGAAGTTCCAAATTCGTACTCATGAAGAATGTGGCTATTTTTGGCCTGCAGCATGCAAAAAACAGCCACAATTATTGTCAGTATGTGGTCCATTGCAATACATGATTGTTTGTTCATATTAGCCTTTCTGTTTCAGGTTACCCATTGTCACATTGAGGTAGATCCAGAACTACGTTTGCCGTACGTTTATTCGCGTAGCGTATTTTTGTGTGCGTAAATTCTATACACTCCCCTAGGCACACCCCTTGAATGTACGTATTTTGTCAAGATATGCTTTCCAAACCCTACCTAAACTTTTGCCAACGTAACCGCAGTGATACGGTCCCATACGTTCACAATTACGCTACGCTTCTGAGCGTATTTTCTATGGTGCACATGCGCAGTACTTACAAAAATGCGATTTTACATCTCCGGCACGCGTAAATTCGCTCACAAGCGTTGTTTTGGATCTGGGCCATTGTCATCTTCTGTAAGGGACAGCGGTAAGGCAGTTCCGTTCCCGGGCTTATACCCATTGGTTACATAGAAGTGGTGAGCTGAGGTTTTTTCCCCTTAACCTTGGTTCTGGTTTGGTTGCAGATAAGGGCGGCACAGGGTTTTGTCTAATGGGCAGATCCTGGTCCAGTGGGGTTTTGGGATTCGGTATGTCATCTGGTCTCCAAGGCAAAAGTCAGGCACCTGTTCCATTCCCTTATGGTGGGGCAAAATAGGTGGCTGTAATCGCTTTGTGTGGGAGTGATAAGGATATCCCCAATCCTTTTGTGTGATGTTGATATGGATGCCCTCAATCCCTTTGTGTTTGGGTTATATGGATGCCCCAAATCCCTTTGTGTACAGGTGATATAAATGCCTCCAATTTCTTTGTGTGGGAGGGGTATGGGTCCGCGGAAAG
>WWET01000787.1:488193-501085 GCA_011038615.1 Limnodynastes dumerilii | reverse complement strand
ATATATATATATATATGATTTATATCTGTTCTTTATATTTGTTTTTATCTTGTACCGTTATGCTATAGTAAAAATTTGCTGATAATTCAATATATAACATCACTTTACTTTTTACATATTTTGCAAGTTATACATTGGTAAGGGCCTGTGCTCAAGGAATAATTACACCCACTGAGAACATTTGTACGCCGATAGGATTATTTTAATACTATTTTATCGTTCTTACCAGTAGTACAACTAATCAACCACCAGCACAAGTTTTAGATACTTTGTTTCCAAGCATACCCCTCTGCCTATGCCTGCTTCCATGTGCTCTGCGTTGGGGGGAACAAGGTGTTTCACCTTATTTAAATGAGAAAGAGGGCTGTTTAGTGCTTCTGGATTCCTTGTGCTTCCACCTAAGATTTTACACCAGCTCAGAGCTGGGACCTGATCCACCAAAGAAAAAAATGTATCTATGTGAACAGGTCCAAATTCTGACATGATGGGAGATTTTGTTTTTCCCCCAGAATTTAATAATTAAACATATAGCTGCACTGCCAATATATAGGATTAATTTGTCAAGTGTTTTTGTTTTTTTAAAGACTGAATAGCAGAGTATTGCTGCATTTGGTAAATAGTGTTCTATTTTTTTTTTTTTACAGGTTTTATTTGAGTGTATTGTTAAAAAAAAATCCTTCTTTAAACACAAGCTTGTAAAGGCTGTTGCAATTACACTTTGCAGCCTCTGCCTATACGTATACATTTGTATGCCCTGTATGTGGCTAGTTAACAAGCTGCGAGAAAGGAAAAGTGGAGATGCTGTCCATAGCAACCAACCAAATTCTAGCTTAGTAAATCTAGCTCCTGCAAATAACTCTGAATAGGACCACACAGCTTGAGCAGCAGATTTCACATCTGCTGCTTAAGAACTCTGGAGAAGTTTTTAAGTAACTCATTTCACTAAGACAATAAAAGTATCAGTATATATGTGATACATGATATTAACACTAACTCCAAACACCAATGAAGTATTTAGAACATAAAAGGCATAAGCAAACACATTAAAAACATATAGATTAGACATTTAACTTTGAACTCTTTCCATTATACGCATTTGATTCCTGCTAATGTGGTTATTGTTACTGTTAATATTTTTATACAAAGCATGAATTGAATACAGTATGGTATTGAATAGCAATAGATTCATTTCTTGTTTGGGATTATTCTTATACATTTTCAGGCAGTTTGTATACCACTGTATTTATTAACACACAATTTGTTACAAGCACACTTTAAATGTCTGGTTTCCAAATATAGGGCCGGATTCACAGAACCGGATGTATTGCACATGTAGCACTTTTAAAACTATGTTTAATAGCTACAATGATAATAATAATAAGTATAGGTAGTGATGTGACAGGTGTTGAATCCGCAGAGAAGAAAACGAACACACAATGGCAATAAATGTCTTTTCTTTTACTATAGCAATTAATTAATATAACAAAATATTATTATTATATTTTTTTTTATTTCGTAATAAAAATAAACTTTCTCACCCTTACAATGAAGGTGAAGTTAGGTCAGGTAAAATATTGCAACAACATTAATCAAAACAAACTTATAACAAATATTGATACATCAAGCACATTTGTATGTTAATTAATCTCGAATAATACTTTCTTTTTAACAGAAACTAATGTAAGAATTATAAATGCATTCATATATATAAACTCTATTACAATACTATCAATTAACAACATACAAAGTTCTCATAACCTCTTGCACAAGGAAAATAAGCAACACTGTAGCAATTACACAAATTATTACTTTGTACACTATTAAATTTCCCTTTACTCTATACTAAATTACTAATAAATAATTCTGGAATAACAATGTATTATCTAAATTTAATACTGTGTCTAGAATAAATTAAATTTAAGAATCCCTTTGAATTATTCAATTTTCACTCCTGTCTGATTGTCACCCTAAATTCTTTCACTCTGTTACCTCAGTCCTATTTTCCTCTCCTGAGTTTATATCAACTTTACTCCTGTCACAAATGCCGAACTGTCCATTAATGTTCTTGCCGCTCTGGTTCCCTCTCCAATCTCCTTCAATAACTGTCTCCCTTCTCTCTTTAATGTCTCTTCACAGTTAGCTCTCACTCTCACCTCCAACTTTATTTCCACTCTTTTCACTGTTCTGTTCACTGCAGACTCTCTCCAACTCCCTCTCTGACTGCCTGTTGCCTCCTTTTCCACCGATGACTGCTGCCACTTTCTAGTTAACTTTCTTTCTCTTAGAGCTGTCTCCGTTGTGTCTGCTCTCCGCTGTCACTTTCCAACTCACTTTCTCTCCCTGTTGCCTCTTCAGCCTCCTATCTCCTGCCGTCTCACTCTGACCCGGCTATCACCTCCGTTCACCTGCTACCACTTTCAGTTCTCCTCTCATCCTTCCTTCTCCTCCGTTCACTTGCGATCACCTCTTTTTGTCTGCTGTCACCTTTCACTTTAAGCCCCTTCGTCTCAGCTCCTCTTTCCTTGCTGCCTGTAAAACTCTTCTCCATTCACCTCCTGTCAGATCTTCTCCCTTCTCTCTCTCTCTCACTGCCTTTAGCTCTCGACCTCCGGACCTCTGCTGCTCACTGCCTGTCAGATCTTCTCCCTTCTCTCTCTCTCTCTCACTGCCTTTAACTCTCGATCTCTGTCTCTCTGCCGTCTGTCAGCCTTTTGCTTAGAACCAATCTCTACCACACCTCTGCCTTCCCCTGCTCTCCTCACACAACTCCCAACTGAACTTTTCTTTTCGTTTACCCGCCTTTTTCCTTTTCTTTCCTCGCGCCCCTGAAGCTTCTAGGCTGCCTCGTGCCTGAATCGTCTCTCAGTCAGCTGGTGGTTGCCAGCAACCACCAATGTGCCGTCTCCACTGTCCTCCCTGCGCCTGCTACACCAGCCTGAATAGCCCCTGTTTTGGTGTATTACATACATACGCCCTTAAATTACCAATAATAGCTTCTGCGCATACGTAGTAACTATTTTAAGTAATCTATGTATCGTTTTGTTACAAAGATTGTGTTTATACAGTCTTTGGGCCTGATCCAGACCTACGAATGAGCGCGGAGAGTATTACCGCTCAGTGTAAAAACTTTGCACTCCCCCGACACTCCCCTTACTTTTATTTACTTACGCCGGCTAAACCCTACCCTAACTTTTCCCTGCGTTATGTTGCCTGCCCGTTCGTACTACCGCAACGTAATTAGGTAAGCCAGCCCATACTGTACGATTTCAATACCTCCCCGCCTACATTTTCTAACTCCAACATATTTCCGGTATTCGTATTTTTGACACACCCCTTTCAACGGTTATATGAAAATAATACGCCCGCCCGATTCACACTTAAGAAGAATTTACGCAGGAAAACATCTGCACACGCTTGCGCAGAACGTTCCAAATTTCGAATTTACGATGACTGCCGGCGTAACCACGTGAGCGGACGTAGGTCTGGATCAGGCCCTTTATGACCGCATATACGCAATCTACGTAACAAAACGATATGCAGATTACGTACAATGTGCAATACGTCCAGGGCTGTGAATCCGGCCCATAGCCCTGATTTTTGTCACTCTTAATAATACATATAACCATATTTAACATTAGCTTCATGGATCCCTTTTAAACCCGCAAAAGTAACTAACAGGACCCTCTTGCTGCTAACCGCCTAAACTTATCAATGGTGGCTGCAAAACACTAATGACGATGATTCATTTAAAGGCGATTTTAGTATCCCTTTGGAATGGGTGAGTAATAAAAAAGGATCAATGAGGGTGTGTGGAGGCTGTTACTTTAATAATGGAAATAAGCTTTGCAGCTACTAGAGAAAAACAAATATGTTTTAACATGTTTTACTTATTTGTACTCATATAATATAACATGCTATAGAAATCTAAAACGTGAACAATACAATATACATAGCTATATTAATCTGCGCACATCCAGAAATCAGAAAGTCAGTCCAAATGATAGTGTAAAGCAGTGCTCCTCAACCTTTCCTCACCCTCTGCACAGCTAATCCCTACCCAGAATTCCACGGCACACTAAAAGCAAAATATACAAAAATAAAGCAGAAGTTACAAAGTACATACATATAAATTTCATTTAATTGTTATTTTTTAAATGATAAATTCAACTTCACCAGTATTCCCCGTCATGTGTCTGCAGCCTCCTCAGTATTCCCCATCATGTGTCTGCAGCCTCCTCAGTATTCCCCATCATGTGTCTGCAGCAACCCATGTATCCCAAATATGTGTCTACATAATCTACTCTATTTTGTCTTAGACTGTCTATCCCAAATATGTGTCTACAGCCTCCTCAATCTCCCCATTGTGTGTCTGAAGCCTCCTCAGTATCCCCATCATATGTCTCCAGCTTCCTCAGTAGTCCCAATTCATGTGTCTTCAGCCTCCCCAGTAGTCCCAATTCATGTGTCTGCAGCCTCCCCAGTAGATTCCATCATGTGTCTACAGCCTCTTTATTAGCCCCATCATGTGTCTACAGCCTCCCCAGTAGCCTCATCATGGGCCTGATCCAGACCTACGCTGGTGTGCATAGTGTATTATTACTGAACGTACCACCTATGCACGGCAATAGGTACTCCCCTTGCTCGTACCTAGTTTAGCATCCATACGCTCGGCAAACCCTACCCTAACTTTTGTGTTCGTGCCCGCGGCCGTCCGTCCGCTCATTGCATATAAACGACGCTTAGCACGCCCATACTGTACAATTTAAATGGCTCCCCCCACCTACATTAATTAACATCAGCGTCCGTACTAACTTCATACAGTAGATCCCATCATGTGTCTACAGCCTCTCTATTAGCCTCATCATGTGTCTGCAGCCTCTCTAGTAGCCCCTATAATGTGTCTGCAGCCTCCCCAGTAGTTCACATTTTTGTGTCTTCAACCTCCCCAGTATTCCCCATCACATATCTGCAGCCTCCTCAGTATCCCCATCTTGTGTCTGCAGCCTCCCCAGTATCCACCATCATGTGTCTGCAGCCTCCCCAGTATCCCCTGTCATGTGTCTCCAGCCTCCCCAGTAGTCCCAATTCATGTGTCTGCAGCCTCCCCAGTAGATCCCATCATGTGTCTACAGTAGGGGTGCTCAGGCTCGGTTTGAAACCGTGCCCCACTGAACATCGCTAGTACGAGTACCGAGCCGACGCGACGATGACACAAAACATCATCGTCACGTGGTCCGATCTCGCGGGTTTTGTGGGTATTAAACTCAGATTGACGTGTTGCACATCTTACTGCGTAGACAAAAAATCTTGCGTTCTGTGTGAAAAAATAGAAAACCTATCATTTGCTGAAAAAAGCAGTGTTTCTTTTCATCAGTTATTAAACTCAGATTGACATGTTGCGCATCTCACTGCGTAGTCAAAAAATCTCTTGCGGTGTATGTGAAAAAATTGAAAACCTCTCTCATTTGCTGGAAAAAGCAGTGTTTCTTTTCATCAGTTATTAAACTCGGATTGACGTGTTGCGCATCTCACTGCATAGTCCAAAAATCTTGCGTTGTGTGTGAAAAAATGACATAAATCCCTTCTCATTTGTTGTAAAAAGCAGTTGGTGCTGGGTTGTTACTATTGAGATTGCCCTGTGGCGCATCTGACTGCGTAGCAAAAATCCTCTGTGATGCGCAGTGTGTGCAAAGAATAAATCAAAAACTCAGCTATCATTTGCAGAAATTGTGTGTGTTTATGGATAACGATCAGTCAAACAAAATGCAGGAACAGCAACCAGCTGCTCTTACCAGTCCTTATGATTCTTGTCCTTCATTGGCATCTAGTAAAGCTCAAGGGCACAGTGGGTTTGGGAAACTGAAATCCCAAAAACCAGCTTTAACATTTCTGATGAAAAAAAAAAAGCTGTAAGGACAAAGTTTAATGAAGATAAACAGAAAATTGCAACCATGCCATTCTACACATGTAGTGGCAAAGAAAGATTCAGGTCTTATGTGTCTTATGTGTTATGGGTGACAGAAATTCTGCAGATTTCAGTGAGGCATCTTCTGTCTGTGATGACAATGCAACACCTTGTCATTCTGACTCTACAAAAGATGTCCAACAAGGTGTAAAATTTGTGCTGGGAAAAACCAGTAAATCAGAACGTGATTCAGAGTGTTCAGAAATGTCAGAAAGTCCTAAGGAGAGTCCATCCACGAGTGTCATTTGTAGTATAGCCGGTGACATAGAGGACGTCCCCTCCAGCGTCCCTATGGCGCTGCTACGGACATCTGCCTGGCGCATGCGCAGATCGGCTGAAAAGTATCACCCATCATCTTTCTGCAGCCTCCCCAGTATCCCCATTATGTGTCTGCAGCCTCCCCAGTATTCCCTGTCATGTGTCTGCAGCCTCCCCAGTATCCCCCATCATGTGTCTCCATCCTCCCCAGTAGTCCCTATTCATGTGTCTGCAGCCTCCCCAGTATCCCCCGTCATGTGTCTGCAGCCTCCCCATTATCCCCATCATGTGTTTCCATCTCCCCAGTAGTCCCCATTCACGTATCTGCAGCCTCCTCAGTATCCCCATCATGTGTCTGCAGCCTCCCCAGTATTCCTCATTCACGTATCTGCAGCCTCCTCAGTATCCCTATCATGTGTCTGCAGCCTGATCGGTATCCCCATCACGTGTCTGTAGACTCCTTAGTATCCCCATGATGTGTCTGCAGCCTCCCCAGTATTCTCCAGCAGGTGTCTCTGGTCTCCCTATATTTTATGCGACACTGATGTGACCTGAGGTTGCACTAGTGTCACACTGCAGGAAGTCCCGGCTAACACTAACATTCTGTGTCAGTGTCAGGGCTGGACTGGGCAGAAGCTTAGCCTGGAAGGGGGTGGGATGGGGGTGGAGTGTGGAACAAATGGTGAAATTATTTCCTTAAGGCAAGGTGCTTTTTCTCCTGTTGGAGGCATTGTGCCGTGGCACACTTGGCAACATCTTGTGGCATACAGGATGAGGAGCACTAATGTAAAGTAGAGAGTGAGCTCTGATGAAATTGCTTGCTTAGCACTTTATTGGTCTTACCACCTGCATTCCGAAATACTGTATTAACAATAAGAAGGCTACAATGCCTCTGGGATTTCATCCTTTTCATTGAGTAGGATACTGCCAGGATTTCCCTAATCCGCTTTCTATATACAAGCCAAACTCTATTACGTTTCTTTTCATAGTTTTCTGGAGTGACACGAATGTGCAGTGTAAGATACTTTTGCAAATAATATTGAATACAGTTGTCGGCTCTGTGAGTGGTCTTGACTGTTCTCGGTTACAATAATCATTGATGTTATACAATCATATGTGACCAGCTGATACTACTATATGTAGGCTTCTGAAAGTTACATTATTGGCTGAATTATTCTATACTTATGTTATGGTGGGACTTTTTACTTATGGAATGTTACTGTACATTAGGCATGAAATGTTGATTATTTCATTCTGCTATTTATAGAGCTGTTTTACAGTTGGTTGCCTTTTATTGTAATAAAGATTTTTCTCTATATTAGCAATTGCGTTCCTATGTTTATTTTATGTTACATTTGTTTCAGAGTCTTCCTGTGCTATACAGTTTATTGTTAGTGGAAAATTATAATATTAGCGCCCATATTAACTTTATTTTGTAGTTTGTTAGGATGTAAAGGATTTAAACAGTTAAAATGAATTACTTTTTTTAAGAGAAACAACAAACAAATTATAGCAAATAAATTCCTGAGCAAATTGTATGGCGACACTCTGCTATTCAATAAAAAAATGTCAGTATAGTGTAGTGTATGCAGTGAGTTTTATTCTTTGATTAAACCGTTTTATAATTGTGAGGTGTGTAGGGCTATTTTTTTATGGGTGTGGGTCACTGCTGTCTGCAGCCTAACCTTTCTAATCACAGATTTTATTCTAAGTTTTTTTCTTCTACACACCTTGAAAATGACCTGCGCCTATTACTTTTCACCATCCTCTGCAGCCTGACCTTAACTTCCCCCTTATGTGATCCCCCCACCCTGCATCCTAACCCTAAATCTCTCCTTTTCCAACCCATCCCCTTCCCATAGCCTAATATTAAGACTTCCCTTCTATGCTACATCCCCTCCCCGCAGCCTAAACCTAAGTCTCCACTGCTCTAAACCATCCCCTCCCTTCAGCCTAACCATGAGTCTCCCTTTTTTCGATCCATTACCTCCCCACAGCCTAACCCCTCAAGACTCCCCTTTCTATGCTACTTCCTCTCTCCGCAGCCGAACCCTAAGTCTCCCCTTCTATCCTCCATCCTCTCTCTGCAGCTTAACCCTAAGTCTTCCCTTCTCCTATACATTCCCTCCCTGCATCCTAGCCTAAGTCTACCCTGGTAATCTACATCCCCTCCCCTGCACTAACCTGTCCAGTCGTCGGAAACTGTTCAGTCCTGCGGCAGGTCTGTTGTGGAATTTCTCAATGGGGACATTTTGGCAATAGACACAGCCGACAATTAGGTGTCTTGTGAAAATGCCATTTTCGCAGCGGCACTTGGAACCCTCTTTTAACTAGGGTATTTTATTCATTAAAAATTTCTTCCATCAATCAAGGAGCTACATGAAAAAACCCAGTTTCTAATTTTAGTTTAGTGGGACACCATTATTTCACTAATACAGAGCACATGAAAGCAACACAGACGGAGAAGTCCCTTTGCATATGCTTTTTTGTGCTTGCTTCCATTGTGCACATGCACAATGCTAAAAATCCCTGTGCTTACAATAAATAAAGGTGTAATTGCAGCTCCGGATCGGCCTCTATATTGTTATTGCTCAACATTTCCTGGGATTAGCTTTTTAATAAATGAATGCCTATAGAAATAAAATGTATTTTTAATGTTAAAAAGACAAAGGAGCAGAAACACACAACTCTGAATTGGACGTTGGAAAAAGGGGAAGACGTGTCACCCCTGCAGCCAGAGCTGTATGGGAAGAGGATGTGGCTTGTACAGTACTTGCATTTGCAGTATTTAGAAACCCATTTAAAAGCTTTTTTCAACAGGTACATTAATGCCAGAGCATAGTCGCTGTATTGCATTGTTCTGCTGGCATAAAAAAAGATAAAGGGGCAGATCCAGACCTATAACCGCTCGTGTTTTTACTCTTTTTGTAAGTGTAAAAGCGCCCATTTGTACTTACTGCGCATGCGCGCGACAGATGTTACGTAAAGAAATGCGAAACCCGTAATTAAGGTTCGTGGGCGTTCGTGGGCGGGGAGAGGTATTTAAATCGTACAGTATGGGCGTGCTAAGCGTCGTAAATATGCATGGATACTACGGACGCCCGCAGTTACGCACAGAAAAGTTAGGGTAGGGTTTGGTCGGCGTAAGGCGGCATAAATATGGACGACCGAGGGGAGTACCTATGGGAGTAGGTACTCTGGCGTAAATACACTACGCACAAAGGTGTATTTTTTCCGTAGGTCTGGATCAGGCCCCAAGTAATAAAAAAAAAAAGAAAGAAAAATATGTTAAACATTTTTTTTAGCACAGATTTTATTTTAAGTATTTTTCTTATACACACCTTGAAAATGACCTGCGCCTATTGCTTTCACCATCCTCTGAGATGGTGTAAGCTTTCCACGTGTGCGCAGGCACCATTCACTGCTACTGCGCCTATATAAATGAGAAACACGCCCCTTTTCTCATGTAAATATTGTGGAACTCCCTGTCCTACTAGCGCAGATGTGGACACAGACAGATGGGCAGCACGTTCTGGATATGTGCAGTGCAAATTCATGCTGCGCTTCCGCATGAAAAGCATATGGAAAACGCAGCTCTGAATCAGGTCCAAAGCTTGTAACTATACAAGCTCAGAGAAAACACTAAAAATGCCGGACAGCATGAGTGCAAGGGCGCTGGTTAGTAACTAAGGTCCGGATTCACAGTTACGTAGTTTTCGTCTTACGTGCGTTGTTTTAAGAATTGAACTACTACGCATGCATAGCAGCTTATTTACGCTATCTACATACCATTTTGTTACGTAGATTTAGTAAATAAGCTACCATGCGTAGTAGCTCAATTCTTAAAACAACATACGTAAGATGAAAACTACGTAACTGTGAATCCGGACCTAGGTCCGTACATTAACTGCTTCAATGTTAGCTACATCTATACTTCCAATAATCTGAAGTTTATTGCTAGGGACACATATGGGTCCCATTTTTTAAATGATGTTTATTTTATCCCTGAGAATTACACTTGGGTTTCATTTCCAGACTTACTGTGTTTCTTTCTATTTTACATATGATAGAATAATTATTTTACCCTCTGGTAGCAACATTAATGTGAAACCACCTACAGATGGAATGCTACAGATGGTTTACAAGACAGCTGTGCCACATAGACAATTAGTAAGCTATGGCATGTTGTTACTGTAGTTGGAAACAGTAATGTTTTGATTACTATTATCACAATGTGTCAAGAAAAAGAAGAGGGAGGTACAACATTTAAATTAATAAGTGACAGTTACTAAATACACATGTTTATGCTGTGCAACATTTGAAGATACCAAGATTGTGGGTTTTTATGTAAATATGCAAAAACAAGTTTAATGTATAACTCCATATTTATCTCTATTCAAACTTCTGTTAACACATTGTTTGAACCCTGCTCACCTCATCTCATGCTTGTCCATGTCTGCAGGGACATAACGAGAGCGGTGTGACCAGTGCCCCAGCCTAGGCTGCAAGGAGAAGGCTGGGCAGAGGTTAGCCAAGCAGTGTAAGCACTCAACTCATAGGGCCAAATTTACTAAGCTGCGGGTCTGGAAAAGTGGAGATGTTGCCCATAGCAACCAATCAGATTTTAGCTGACATTCTCTATTATGTAGAAAGAAAAAGTTTAGAGCTAGAATCTCATTGGTTGCTATAGGCAGAATCTCCACTCTTACAAACCCGCAGCTTATAGTAAATCTGGCCCATAGTATTTAAAGTGGGCGGTTTTTCCGCAGCAATGCTTGCTTTATACACTGTATATTGAGCCAGAGTGCTTTTATTTTTTTTAATAGTAAGCCTCAGCTTGTAAGTTTCCAAACAGTGGAACAGCGACAGGTAAGCTTTCTTAACCATAACCATCTCTTTCCCACAACCTAACCCTCTCTTCACAGCCTAACCCTAACCTTCCGCTAACCCTAACCATCCTCGTTGCGCAGTCTAACCATAACCCTCCACTAACAATAAGCATTTCTGTCCCGCAGCCTAACCCTAGCCCAAAACTTAACAATAAGCTTAAGCCTCCATTCTCCATAGCCTAACCCTAATCCTCCCCTAACCTTTACCTTAACCTTATGCTCCCCGCAGCCTAACCCTAACACTCCCCTTTCTGGACAATACCCTTAACCTTTCCTGTCTGCAACTTAACCCTAACCTGAACGGGCACCTTGTCAAAAATGGGTCATTTAACATGATACCCACTCTGGATTGTATATTTTCACTACTAAAATACAGTCAGGAATGGTACAGCCAAAAGTAAACAAAACCCTTTGTTCCGGCAACTGCATCCCGTGTTACAGGAAGGCAGCGTAGCTAGAAATTTTAGTGCCCGGGGCCAGGCGCCCCTGATCCTATCACACACCCCCTAGTTACGGCCATGAGGGAAGGTTAAGCTACCTGTTGCCATCCAGGCACAGTCACAACACTTTCATTCTGGAGACATCTCATGACAGTACTGCCTTCGCCACATTATAGTAGGGATGTCACAAAACAGCTGTCCTAAGCAGAAAACCACATCTATTGGTTGGACATTATGTTGTTGTTATTGTTGTTTTTATAATGTCATTTTTATCAAACATATTTTATCATTTATTTTCAATTTTCAAAGCTGTGAGTGAGAGTTTCATATTATATTGCTATACAATATTATTCAACCTCATAATGCTCATCTTATTGTCACATTGCATATTTATATGCTTTTATGATGCTGAGTAATGGCTGATAATATCAGTCTTAATAAAATGAAAAGATGGTGAACCGAGGGTTAATAACCTGAGGGAAAATTAAACTGCGTGGCTGGGAATGGAGGCACTCCAACAACACAAATCTCTTATACTGCTATAGCGTAGTAACACTATGTTAAAGTTATCTCTGTTTGCATGGTAGAGGAAAGCTGGCTTCCTTTCAAATAACTCTGTTTCTCAGGGATACTATGCTTTCTGTTCTTGCCAAGATAGCTGAGCATTATAACATGCTTCAATCCCATTACTGCTCAGCACAGTTTGTTTCAGCTCTTAACATCAACAGATGTCAAAGAGGTTTTTTATGACACACCATTTCAGTCAGCTTTGGTAAAACACATTTGGCTGGCAATGTACAGCTATGACAAGTAGAACTTTAGCCACAAACTAGTAGCTATTTGTCTGTGCAGTAAAGTGCAAGAAAACCTGTTGGTTAATGTAAAAAGCTTCTTAATAGAGATCGAGTAAAGTTTACAAAAGGACATTTCAGGCTACAATAACAAATCTCAACAGTAAGTAGGGGTCTGAAAACTGACAGCTTGTGAAAGCTAATGTAAAATCTACTGAAGCATTACTTGATGTGGAGTGGAAATACACTGCTCAAAAAAATAAAGGGAACACTAAAATAACACATCCTAGATCTGAATGAATGAAATATTCTTATGAAATACTTTGTTCTTTACATAGTTGAATGTGCTGACAACAAAATCACACAAAAATTATCAATGGAAATCAAATTTATTAACCCATGGAGGTCTGGATTTGGAGTCACCCTCAAAATTAAAGTGGAAAAACACACTACAGGCTGATCCAACTTTGATGTAATGTCCTTAAAACAAGTCAAAATGAGGCTCAGTAGTGTGTGTGGCCTCCACGTGCCTGTATGACCTCCCTACAA
>WWET01000787.1:474911-487014 GCA_011038615.1 Limnodynastes dumerilii | reverse complement strand
GTGTCAGGCAGGGTTGTTATCATTGGATTGGGCTAAGAGGAATACGTTGGTCTGCTACGTTGGATCGGTTTCAGTTGGACGTTAGCATACATAGGTTATCTGATATATTGATTATACACTTGGGCGGCAATGATATTTGTCATACTGTGTCGGTGGGTTTGATTATAGGAATTACTCAGGACCTGAATTATGTGCTGCTTAACTGGCCGTCCGCATGGGTTATTTGGTTCAATATAGTTTCTAGAAGAAGTTGGCTGGGCGCCCGGAAAAGTGGGGATGTGATTGATGCTGTACTGCATAAGATGAATAGGGTGATCCACAAGATTTTGCTCCTGAAGGGCCAGTTTACTCACCCCGATATTAAATTTGAAGTGGTTATTTTGTTTCATAAGAATGGGGTGCACCTAAGTGACAAGGGGATATCTTTGTTCTTGCAGGAAATTTTTGGTTTAGTGGATTCCTTAATTGTTTCTTAAGGTGGTGTACACGTATTGGTTATCCGTGTTTGGCGACTAGGCAGTTGCTTTGTGCGATTTGTGCTAATTGGGGGGAACTTAGAATGCAAAATGTTAACTGTTAAGGTAAATAGATCAAGCAGTTTGGAGGTTTATTTTGTGTAAAAACTTTGTAATACACTTTGTAATAGTTTCTGATTCACACGCAAAGTGGCGTGTAAAAAGGCTTCGCCCCTGCAGGTGAGCCTGCTGTTTAATTATTGAGCTATTTGTTTGATGGTGATAGGCAGGGTCTAGGGGTTATTTTTTTAAATTAAATTGCCATGACTTCACACTGCCTTTACTTCGTCACCTTTAGAATAAAAATTCAAAATTGTTAATTTAATAAAGCTGGCAATATTTTTTTTGCTCTTACTGTGTCCTATGTTTCAATGCTTTTAATTGTTAATAATAATGGGCCTGATTCAGTCTTAAAAAGGAGCTTGCAAATAAGGGAGGAAGTTACTCCTGGGCTAAACCATGTTGATTACAGGGGAGTCATTTTTTATCTGTTGGAAACAGTATTAGAGTTGAGAGGTGATGTATCCCAGCCCAAGTCTAAATAACAGTGTAATAGTATAGCAAAGAATACAACTAACTTGACTCCCCCTATAATCAACATGGTTTTGCCCAGGAGTAACTTTCCTCTCTTATTTTCAAGCTCCTTCTAAAGTCTGAATCAGGCCCAATATTATTAATAATAATAGTAATATAATAGAAAGTGTACAGTAGTTTTCTTTGCATATGCTATCCTCCCATGTGCTGAGAAGACATTCAGAAGCCCACTCATCGCATTTCCCTATGAGGCCAGGAGATTACAAGTTAAGCCCTTGGCTATATTAATTACTATTATAAATCTTATTTGGTCTCAAAGCATGTAAAACATCCTCCTTTAATCGACAAGATATCTGTACTTTAGCTTGTATTTGCATGCCTGTAAATTAACATTTCAAATACCTGAATGTGCTAGACTTTCACAAACATCTAAATGTGTAACACAATCAGCAGTTAAGTTTACTTACAATGTTCAGTGTAACTGACATACTTGTTGGTGAGCTGTTAGAATCCCAGTGTCACATTCTTGTGAACCCAGGCGAGTCCCATAAACAGTATCGTTAACAGGGCAGGCAACGTATGCCTGAACAATTCCTTGTTATCAGCTAGTTACCAAATAGTAATTTAGGAGAACTGTACTTGCATATTAAAACAAATAACCCCTCTCTACTATTCAGTATTTTGTGTTGATTTTCTTTTTTTTTAAACCCATAATACATCAGGGAAACAGCTTTTTTTTACTAAAACTTACATACATAAATACTTGGGATTTTCCTTGAATAAAAATGCAGGACTTTGATTTTTTTCCAGTGGAACAGTATATTGCTGAGTAAAAGGAAAATATAGGAATGGTCAATATGCTAAGTATGGTGGCAACAAATTGTTTTTGAAACTGTAATATGAAGAACTGTCAGCATAAAGCAAACATGAGGGTAGGAAACTTATTTGAAGGAAGTACATGTGCGGTCTGTTTAATTTGTGACTGGACTGGTACCCAATACTAGCTGTAGCATTTTTTATTGCTTTGTTGCTGTTCCAGTAAATTGGTCCTTACCACACACTGTACAATTATAAGGATTGCATAGTGTGTCACCATCATTAGGCTGGGCATACTCAGTGCCAATTTGCTAGGAGATATAATAAACAGTGCAAAAAAGATTGATTGGGTACTGATTGGGAAAAAAATTGTTTGTGGATATATCATATACTCTGACAACTGCCAAGTCTACAAGCTTACACAAAAACCTGTGACAACACACAGGTCACGTAATAAAAGGCTCTGGAAAGTGGCGTAATAATACACAACCTGAAGCCCTACTTCGTAAGGGAGTGCAGTTGCCACTTAGAACTGCTTATTTCCGACACCGATATAGCTGACAGCTGTATTACGGCTGTATCAGTGCCAGAAATAGTTGTAATACAGAAAATTTCCTATTGGGAACCAGTATTATGTTAAAGGGCCCTATTTCAATTCAATAAAATTTTCCGTTCCCAATACTGGATAGGTTAGCGTTAGGCAGCAGGACATAAAGGGTTAAGGTTAGGCAGCTACAAGGGAAGGTTATGGTTCTACCGCGGAACAGGAAGGGTTAAGGTTAGGCTATTAGAAGAGGAAGGTTAGGGTAAAGCTACAAGACAGGGAGGGTAAAGGTTAAGCGCTAGAGGGAGAGTTAGGGTTAGGCTGTGGTACAGGGAAGGTTAGGATTAGATTTAGGGTTAAGGGAGAGTAACTTAGCTGTCACAAATAAGAATTTTTGAAAATCTTCCTGTTGCGGTCACATTTTCTTCTTTAAGCCATCTTGCAGCAACAACAACACTGTCACCGCTTTACTGCAGGGATGTAGTTTGTCGCAAAACAGCCATTCTATGCGGCAAACCAAATCCCTTCTAAAGTTTCACTGAGTAAATATAAATTGGAAGAACCTGAGCTTGGCTTATAAATCATAAGGGAGAAACTGCTCAGAGCACTACATCTATGCCAGCACTGCCTGTTCTGCCTGCAAATATGTAAATGATATATAACACCAACTTCTGTATATTAGAAAAATAATCATTTTATTATCCACAATAAAACATCAAAAACTATTCTAATATAAACCCCAGAATAGATTCAGATGTATAAATCAGGCGTTATTAGCTTCTTTACACGTGCAAATAGTCACTGATGTAGACAATGATATCAAATGATTAATTGCAGCCACACTGAGGTCAATAACTCTCGACAGGTAACTAAGTCAGAAATGGATCCGATAAACTGACCAACGTTACCTGTAATAGGTGGTACTGACATCTAGTGGTGCTTGTAGTGAGGCAAATCAATTTAGCTGTGTATTATTATTATTACCAGTTGTGAATAAGGAATCTCCTTAAGTAGGTAATGGAGCTGGAAGAACAATGATCATCAAGGATATAAAGGTGTCAGGCAACAGCAAAAGGAAGCGGGATAGATCCAGTCGTGATAGGGTTGATCCAGACCTAAGTTGTTTTTACGTTATTTGGCGTAGCGTATTTACACTATCGTTAAGTACTATGCACTCCCCTCGCTCGTACGTACTTTAATCTATTCCCAAACCTTACCTTAACTTTTCAAAGCGTAAGTACTGACATACGTAATGCACTGACGTACGAAATGGCCTAACTCGACCCATACTATGCGATTGAAATACCTCCCTCTGCCTATAAAGCATAATTCCGGGTGTCGTATGGAATACGCGCCCTTTTGTTCGTAATTTACGCTGAACTTACATAAGATCAGTGTTACGTAGCGTGACATCTGCCGCGCGCATGCCGATTTTACGTCAGCGGCTAGTGTAAAAACGCTACCGTACGCAGCTCAGGATCTAGCCCAATGATGGAAATACAAATGCAATACAAATGGAATACGGATCATATGCAAGTTGGTTCCCTTTAATGTGGATCCACTACACGCTGTAAAAGATTTAGCCTTTCCTTTTTGATCTCTAAAAGACAATGTTTCTATTGAGCTGATAGCTTCACAACAAGAACTACAGTCAGTGTCAAAGGTTTCAGGTAGAGTCTGTTTGATGTTAGGAAGCCTAATGCGCATTTAATGTGCACGAGAGAGGCAAGTGACAGGGGGAGTTCACTCCCCTCTCTCCTGCAGATTTAAACACCCCCCGCATATAAGTAAAACGTGCAGGGGTGTGGATCATGTTCAAAATGCATAAATGGTCATTCTGAAAAAGACCATTTTATAGAGTTAAAAGTTGTGCTATACCAGTCATAATACATCTGCTTATATAATGTATATTATACACTTCATACACTAGAGATAAACACATAAAGTCACAATTAGCTAAGCCTTGTGTAACAGGTCAGACGTTGAACAAACTTCTCTTTCCATCACTAGGACACAAACAGCTAAGTTTACTGTGGAGAGAACACATGGCTTGTATCATAACTGTGTGTGGGTGTAATGCTTGCAGTCTTGTACTCCCAAGTGGCATTCATCAGTGGTAACATTGTGACACATACAGACTGCATTTGGGGGATAAATCGTGCTTAAGCCTAAAAAGCATTATATTCCAGACGTTCATAGCAATGATTACAGACACTCTTTTTTTGTGTAATATGCAGCTGTAACATAACAATTAGCATCACTTCAGTGCACATGTGTTACTATTTCCTGGTAACACAGAGTGGGATATATGGGGTAGAAACTGATTGTGAGCATTGCTTGCATACAACACATTTTGTTATTTTGCAATGCTTGCATACAACACATTTTGTTATTTTGCAATGCTTGCATACAACACATTTTGTTATTTTGCAATGCTTGCATACAACACATTTTGTTATTTTGCAATGCTTGCATACAACACATTTTGTTATTTTGCAATGCTTGCATACAACACATTTTGTTATTTTGCAATGCTTGCATACAACACATTTTGTTATTTTGCAATGCTTGCATACAACACATTTTGTTATTTTGCAATGCTTGCATACAACACATTTTGTTTTTTGTACAAAAATGTGCACTAATCTCTTGGTAGTAGCCTGGGAAATAGATGTCTAGATTGCCTATTAAAGTAGTGTCATCTTACCAGAATCATAGTTTATTGCACAGTTACCAACAATCCATAATTATAACATAGTTTATGATGCCTTTTATAAATATTGATCATTGCCCAGTATAACTTCTTTGCTATTGATTGGTGTACATTTTCTTATATACGATTGGGTTTAAAATTCAGTACATTAACTTTTCCTAATTAAAACAATAATAATACTCGTATTTCAGCAAACACAAAGTACAAATTGTGCACTCATTAAGGCATAAATTAGAAATAATTTAACTTTCTACATAGAATGTTTGGTTACATTGTAAAGTATTATATCTACCCTAAACACAGCCATATTAATATCTGGGACAACTAACATATAGGGTTCCTTGTGCCTCCCCCTTCAACAGGGTCTAGGGTTTTCCAAATCTGTCGATCCCTTCCCGGCATCCTGACACTAAGGGCCGTAACCAGACCTACGATGGTATGCTGAACGGTTTACCGCTCAACGTACCATCGCTTCCCCCCCCCGACACTCCCCCTTGCCCCAGAGTATTAACACTCACTTACGCCGGCTGAAGGCTACCTTAACTTCAGCCGGCATAAGCAAGTGTTAATACGCTGGGACGGCAGCATTGCTATGCTAACGCCGCCCTCCCAGCCTCATTACCCTCCCTCTGCCCGCCTACCTGCACTAACTGCAGCATAGTAATGGAGGGGAACGCTCCCTCCAGGGTTACTACGCTGCTGCTAAGGACGCCCGATCCACGATCGGGCGTCGCTGTAGCTACGCCGGGCAACATCTGCCCGGCGCATGCACAGATCAGTTTTTAAGCCGATCTTACGCTTAAGCCTGGCGTATTACCCCTTTGTAACTACCTAAAATTGAATTAGACAGATAACTTTTTATGTATTGTCTATATCTTTCTCACAAGATACCAGATCCAAACCTTCGCAAAGCGTCTGAAAGTCTGTACATAAGAGGGAAGTACACTGCTTTGTCATTCTCCTCTCATGTACAGAATTTAGGTACAATATGAGTCTGTAAATCAACCTTAAGTCCTCCATGCGTTGATTGGCGTGCGGACGGAACACTCGCACCAATGTGGAACACTCGCACCAATGTTAGTGCCTTAGCCCGCTCACGCTGTAAAATTTCCAAGGCTCTACCTGCCCACCTTACATATTTTGGCCATGCGTAATGATGCCCAGTCTTATGGATCTCTCTGGTTCGTAGGTTCGTTATTATTATTATTATCATTTATGTATAAGGCGACACAAGGTGTCCGCATCGCCGTACATCTGCTGTGTGTCAGCTAAGACTGACTTTACGCATTCCACTTGAGTAAGTTGGCCAACGTTACTAGGTTTTCTGCAGCCTCTGGGAAACATAAAAATTATTTTGTATAAAAAAAAAGAATTTCTCTTATTTGCATGTTTAAACTTGTTTGTAGTTTAATTAAAAATAGAAAAGGCAGATGCTAGGTTGTGTCCAAATCCAGACAGACTGGAGAGAGAGCAAGAGTACTTTTTTCACCCCCAACTATATCCACAAGTGACCTAACTATCATTCAGTTGTCCTGGTCAAAATGTACAATTGCAACAACATGAAGATCTTCCATGAGGCTAATTTATTAAGGCAGTGTCACGGGTTCAGGGGTTTAGGATCTGAAATGCAGACACCGAAGTGGACAATCAGTGGCATAACTACTGTGGGTGCAAGGGGTTGCAGCTACTACAGGGCCCAGATGAGAGGGGAAACCGTGGCAGCAGTTTACCATGCAATCATGAAGTTAAACCTCTAGCAGCTTGTAGCTCTCAGCACTCAGTTATCTCTCTGTTATCCAGGCTTTGTGAGGGTTAGGGAAGGCCACTCCTCTCATGCAAGACAAGAAGCTCCCACTTTAACACTTCCACGCTGTCCTCACATAAAATGAGGATAGTGCAGACATCCGGCCTCACTGTACTATCTGCATACCTGCTCCCCTCCCACATAACAAAACAGCTTTCAGCTTGCTGACCCGAATTCGGAATAAGCAGAATATACATGAAAAATAACATAATAAACAATTTGAAACTGGTTACTGAAAACCCACACATATAGACTGGGCAATTACTGCTTGTACTTAACACACCAATAACAACTATGAACAGTAACAAACAAACTAAACCACCGATGTATGTTCTGCATGTTGGAGGAGACTTTGGATGATGCCATATTGGCCAACTTCTGCAAGCAAAGACAGTGTATCATATAACAACACTCAAAATGATTCAAGTGAGTTATGTGAAGATACTGGAACAACCTCAGGGAGAAAGGCCTATTGAAGATGAAGGCCCGGATTTACACCCCTGGATGTATTGTACATACTTCCGTAAATTACCGATAGTAGATACTGTGCATACGTAGTAACTATTTTACTTAATCTACATATTGTTTCGTTACATAGATTGCGTATATGCTGTCTTAAAGACCACATATACGCAATCTATGTAACGAAACGATACGTAGATTACGTAAAATAGTTACTACGTATGTGTGGTAGCTACTATCGGTAATTTACGGATTTATGTACAATACGTCGGGGAGGGGGGGAAGGGTGAATCCGGGCCGAAATCTCCTGAATTTATGACTTCTGAATCTAATACTGAGAATGTTGTGGAGTCAACTGAACACGAGGCTTTCACACTAATGATCTGTGGGTCAGAGTACTTGCTGACTCACTGGGATTTGGACATTAGTATAAAGAAACCAGGGACTGCATTGCCATCCCAATGGCTCTTCAACTACATAGAAAATAACTAATAGCAATCATCTGTTCAGAGTAAACACAAACTTTTTGATACATAGAATGTTGCATGTTATGTGCTTTTATTTGGATATTTTTCACTATGTTTTGTGGTGTGTTGGCATCTGATCCAGATGTAACTTGTGGGGCTGGATCCAGACTAGGTGATTCACAATAGGTTGATGCATGTACATAGGTATGATAACTGAACAGGACTTGGATAAGCCCTTACACATGATGCTGTATTCTATACGCACAGCGGTAGGGTATGGTCCAGGGCTATGATTGTTAACATGGAGAATTGCCACTTAAGTCTGGATGCGGTTCATGATCTTTAGATTATATCAGTCGTATTGATAAAATGTCACAATGAAGGAACTACTAATAGAAAATTGTTGCTATAGAGTACAGAATGGTTCAAATCATATATTGGAAGATTTTACAGTAATTAATCAAAGGTACATAATACATAATAAGTAAGGGCCTGATTCAAGTAGCTGCTGCTGCTTCTTAGGTGCATATTTTTCAGTACAGAGCCACTGTGCATGCATGGTCACATAGGCTACACAATGTACATAGTGGTTATGCACGTAAATTCACAACGCCCGTCTTTAAAGACAGAAGAAAGATAGTAGAAGTGGGAGGGGAAGTTGCCAAAGTCTGTGGGTATTTTCCCTGCTTAAAAGGGTAAATAAATACGGTAAGATAAGGTAGCGTATGGCGGTCATAAGTACCATTAGCCACCTAGAAATGGCGGCGGGACCTGGGAGGGAATGGGACATTTAGGTGTGGATACATGTGTACACGCACCTAGGGTTTTCGGCCCAGATCCTAAACAAAGTACACAAGCGATGTTACGCTAGCCGCTGACGTATAATTACCCATTAGTATTTACTGCGCACAGCAGATGTTACACCACGTAACTCTGAACGTACGTACCAGCCACATATCAACAGTGTAACTAGGAACGAAAGGGTGTGCCAGCCATATGACACCTATAATTACGCTTCGGAGGCGAGGCGACGCATTTAAATCGTACAGTATGGGTGTACTTAGGAACTTATGTACATAAAGCCTTTACGTGCGTCAGTAGCCAAAGTACATACAGGCCGAGGGGAGTGCATAGGATATACGCTACGCGTTGTAACGTAACTAGCTCATAGTCCTGGATTTACCCCTTCACACTTAAGTGGGAATCCGATCCTATATATCTAGTCTTATAGCACAGAGTGCATTTTCCTTAGTAGTCTGGTGAGAATCCTGATGTGTACATTTATGGATGTATGCATTTATATTTCAGGATTTCCTTTAGCATGTGTTATGTTTGTAGGATAGATAATGTTGGTGGTAGAAGTCTTTTGGAAAAAGATTTATATAACATACCATTTTGCTGCTGAGATCGTCTCTCCTAATAAACTCCCAAGGCTCTAGCTTCATCTGGGATCCATACTGTGCTGACAATCATTAGTGTTCTTGGCAGAATAGCTGCATGGATCAATTCAATTCAAGGCCTTAATTTAATTGCATGATGTTTGGAACGTTTTACAGCGTAGAAGGTGGAAGTGTAAAACCATAACACAGAAATGATGTTTTAAATTTAGAACAGAGCTGCATAATTATTTCACCATTCTGTCCCTAAAAAAATAAAAATCTTCTGAAATACTTCTATATTGCTCTGCCAGACGTTTATTTTCCATTGAACACAATTTGTAGATCTTAAAGAATCATGAATCCCATAACATTTTGGTAATTTAGATTTTGAATAATTCAAGGATTTTCAATATATGACATTCATTGAATAATGAATTAATTGCACTAATACATTAAATAAATTCCATTATGCCAAGCTTAGGTTCTCCAAAATATTTTGGAAGGTGTCTTAATGTTATCAGATAAAGGTAAAAGACCTGAAAATGTAGAGTTTGAATCACTGACCCTGTCTTTGCTTATGAAGCAAGCATTGAATCTATTCATACAATCAGGGCGCCGTCAGAAAATGCGGGGAACGGGACACAGCTGTGGAGCCCCGCCCCATGTGACATCATTGGGGACATCACATAGGGGCGGGGTACTGCAGACCTGCTTTAACAGTGGGCTAGTGTGCAGGGACCCTCTCTAGTCAGCTTCTGCATCCACAATGTTCAAAACGTATTGCTGATGCCAAATTTGGCTGCTAGATTCATTGTTCCCAAGCTCCAGAGGTCTCTCACTCTGTTACTCTACCTAATTGGAAACAAACAAATCTTTACCTATTTAAATACCCTAATCCATATTCCACATTTTTCTGCATCACTTATCCAGTGACCTTCTCAATGGACCATCTGTTTTTGACCAATATTCTCTTCACACCTTTTTTCTAGCTTCCTCCCTCTTCTCTTCTCCTACTCTCCTCCCTCCACTAGTGTGCTCCTATGGCTTGCTTTTTTTTTAGTACCTTCACGCACAAACACACACACACACACACACACACTCTCACTTGCTATAAGAGCAGAAACAGACCTCCCAAACACAAATCATTCTAACATATGCTCTTCTTTGTCCTGCTCATTCTCAACTTTACTAGTGATATTTCAACAAATACACACAAACACACACTATAGATGAGTACTTTAAATATTTTCACTGAAAACCTTCTACATCTTTTCTTTGAAGGTTAAACTATCCAACTATTTTGTCCTCTCCACCTCTATGTTAATGTTAGTTATCCATAACCAGTCCGCCAATAGTCTGTTGCAAGTCTACTTTCCCATTACAGCTTTGCCCTTTTCTTTCACCCGTCTTTCTCATACTAGCACATGACATCTCCTCATCACATTGAACCCACCCCCTCTTCATCCCCTAAAACCCTCTCATTTCATAATTGAGTGGTCTCTCTCTTTCACTTCCACTAAAAAACTGCATTCAACTAATATCCTTAACTTGTCTTACTCTATTGAAAATTACCCATACTTCTTTAATCCTCATCTTACCATAAACAGTGGTTGAAAAAACACAGATAAAAAAACCATTACAAAACAGAAGACATTCTTATGT
The DNA here is from genome assembly GCA_011038615.1 of Limnodynastes dumerilii. Classification (NCBI taxonomy): domain Eukaryota; kingdom Metazoa; phylum Chordata; class Amphibia; order Anura; family Limnodynastidae; genus Limnodynastes; species Limnodynastes dumerilii. The sequence continues at coordinate 476,118 of WWET01000787.1, read as the reverse complement.
CAGAGATGGAGTAGAGTTCTTGTAAACGTAATAACACCAGGGTTGACAAATTTTAAAAGCTTCCCTGCAGGAGATCCCGGAGGGAAGCATTAGATGCATGCAAGGGGTGGAGCTTAACAATGCAATTTATGCAAATCATATTAATAAGCCCTGCCCCTTGACTGTTCATTACTCATTTTGGGGTTTAATATTGATGACGCAATATGCGTCATCAAGTCCCTCCCTGTCCCTAACAACACTAGTATACTAGTGTTACCAGGCAGGGGGCAGAACTTGAGGTCTTGGTTTCATGGAAACCACGAGCCTCAAGTCCTTTGCGGGAGATTTGCAGGCTCTCCTGGGATACTGGGAGAACTGCCCGAATTTTGGGAGTCTCCTGTGCATTCCGGGAGAGTCGGCAAACTTGAATAACACACATATGTGTAATACCCCAAATATGGGAGCTGTTCAGGCTGGTGCAGCAGGTGCCAGGGAGACATGTGAGGACAGTGCGTGGGTGGTTACCTAGCAACCACGAACTGACAGGGTTGTGTTAGGTAGCGCAAGGCAGATCCAGAAAGTTTGGTTGTGAGGAAAAGTGACAGTTAGTTGTGAGGTGAAGTTGTGAGGTGAAGGGTGTGATCCGTGAGCTGATGGAGAGCTGAGGTAACGGAGAAAGAGAGCGGGAAGCGAGCGGATAGTGTTGTGTACGGGAGAAGACTGTGGAGAAAAAGGACTCAGTCAGCAGTGATCAAGAGATGGACGGGCAGTGATCGTCAGAGGACCGGAGAGAAAATCTGAAGGTGGCAGAGGGGAGAATCTGACAGGCGGGTGAGCTGAATCAAGAGAGAGCTGAATAGGAGGTGACAGAAAGAGGAGAAAGTTTAGTGAAGAGTGAGAGTTCCTGAGAGAAAAGAAGGGACAAAACTAACAGGCCTGAGAGAGAGACAGCTGAGGTACTGGAAGAGCAGTTGCAGAGAGCAGCAGTGGTGCCTAAGAGAGAGACAGCTGAGACACTGGAGGAGCAGGTGTAAAGGTGCAGCTGTTGGGAGCTGTGACAGAGTATTTGGAGGCACAGAGACATTACATTACTTGAGGGGCACTGAGTAACATAATAAAAGACACCAGTCAAAACAGTCAGGACTGAGAGTCAGCTTGAAGTGGTGAAAGCAGGGCCGGCGCTACCATTGGGCAATCTTAGGTGATCGCCTAGGGCGCCGGGCCCTGG
>WWET01000787.1:462143-474850 GCA_011038615.1 Limnodynastes dumerilii | reverse complement strand
ACATGATTAATATTGTTTGAACCTGCTATCTAATTAATATAAAGTAGTTGCATGATTATTACTAACCTGCTAACTAACCAAATGAAAGCAATTGCATTATTAATACCGCCTAAAACTGATTTATAACTAATAGAAAGTAATAGTAATAATATTGTTACCTAAAACTGATTATCTAGTTGAATGTAATTTGTTGAGTGTAATTGAATAATTACCATTAATAGACACTAATTGCATATTTGACTGATAGGAATTACATGATTATTAGTATTTAAAACTGCTGATCTATTTCGTTGAGAGAGTTTACCTAATTACTATTAATAGCCACTGCTTAAATACTTTATTGATAGAAATTGCACAAATATTAACAATTGAAACTGTTGATTTAATCAATTGAAATAACAATTTGATGGTTATTGAATGGAACCAGTTTCCTTTTGATTAGAAGTAATTAGTAATTGCATTCGACCTTTGTTAATATTAGATCTCTGAATAACTTTGTACAAAAATTATTTTTGTTATTATAAAAGAAAATTTCTTCTGTAAAATAAAATAAGTATTTTCTTTACGAAGAGCAAAGAGAAAGAAGAAAAATAAAGAAACAGAAAAGTTTGACAAGTAAAGTAAAACTAATTTGACCAATCAAACAGTTGTTGGAGTTTATTTAGAGTCATCTTTACATTGTATTGTGGGAATCACTTGGTTCAATTCCAAAACATACAGAGTAATAATAACGTCATTACATATGTACACATGATTTCTTGCAAATACATTTGTCGGACATAAATACATCTCCATCTACACGTAGTTTTCAGCACAACTTTGTACAACAGGCAAAAAGAAAATTACATATCAATGCACAAATCAAGGAAACCAATTTGATTCTTTACAAGAGAACAGCAACAAAACATTGACTTGATGAACAGGAAACAGAAGCAAAAAGCAAAAAGCATGCAACTCAGCAAATCAGAGCACATTATAATGCAGAAGACTGACTATCTTCTTTTTTAAATCTTAAATAAGACATAAATTAGACATATGTTCATAAGTATAATTAATGTAATTTATGCAATGCAATGCTAGGTCAATAATTGTTTGTTATATTGAAAAGCCATATTTAGCAAATACATCTATTCCCAAATATGTTATATGAAAACGCAATAAGATCAAATTGAATTTCTAAAATTCAATTCTTACAAAAAGACACATAGTTTTTTTTGTTTTATTATTGTTTTCTTAATATTATCCTGTACATAATTAGATGAAATTCTTTTAATAAATCTAATCTGAAAATGCATCATGAAAGGGCAAAAGCATGCAGTGTGCCAATAGTTAGCAGAAAATTAGCCTAATGAAAAAAAGTATTTAATATTTCATATGCAGTCTCTTGGAGAGGAAAATATCTGGGGTTTTTCTATGTGTCTAGCTGAATGATTGTATTTATATAGTATCAATCGTGCCTACAAAGCTTTGCTGCATTTAAATGTAGAGGGAAAAATAAAATGAATAGCACTAATATAATAATGATATACATAACAGCAAAAGTAGAGACCTTAGATATTATTAGCAGTCAAATAGTGGTAAAAACATAGTGAATTTAACCCTGCTGTTCTGTTCGGGTGTATTTGTGACCATAAATGTTTCGAAACACATTACTTCTACAATAAAAATTCTGAAAATTAGGAACACAGGACCTGATTCACACTTAAGAATCTTCTTAAAATAAGAACTTAAAGTCACTCCTTGGCAAAACGATATTATTTTCAGGGGGAGTCAAGTTAATTGTATTCTTTGCATGTAGGAATACAACTTTGAATTGCTTACTAAAAACAGATACTGACCAGCTTTACTATTACACTGTTATTTAGACTTGGGCTGGGAAATATCACCTCTCAACACTAGTACTGTTTGCAACAGATGAAATATGACTCCCCTGCAATCAACATGGTTTAGCCCAGGAGTGACTTTAAGTTCTTATTTTAAGAAGATTCTTAAGTGTGAATCAGGTCCTTAGTGTTAGTTCATTGGTTTACATTTGGATTACCAAGGGATGAAAGTTGTGGCAGACCTCACATGCAAACTGAGTGGGCACAATCTTACATGCGACAACTTTTTCACTTTTCACTTTGTATAATTTGGCACAACTTATGCTCAAGCGAAACATACGTGGTACTATGAGAAAAAATAAACTGGAACTACCTCGGCAAGTCACAAATAAGCAGGTGCATAGTTCATCTTTTTATTTCACTGAGAACACAATGGTAGTGGTAATTATGGGCAAGATCCTAAGGAACAGCCGCTAGGGGAATTACGTACATGTCGTACGTAATTTCCCAGTTCTGAACAACCTTCTTACGACTCCGTAAGGCTGGCTTATGTAACGTACACTTACTACACTGGCTCTCTCTGCTTTCCTTGAATCTCGCCTTACCTTCTCAGAGTCTGCATGTTTGTTCAGATGTCCGCAACCTGCCATTTGCCAGCAGCCAAGTCTATCCTCACAATCAGGGGCTCTGGTGAACATTTCCCTTGTGGTTAGACTATGTGGACCGTATTTAGCCTTAATAAAGTTAGCCATTTTATGCATGCTGTGTGCATAAGTTGGCGTTCTTTTTGTAAATTGTGCATGCATACTGCAGATGTTACGCATCGGATCTCAGAGAGTACAGAGTTGATTCCCAAATATAGACAATTTCATATGACAGTGCATGACAATACTCCGTACGTGCGAGAATACGCAATGCGGATGGGGGAGAGGCAATTAAATTGTACAATATGGGCTGGGAAAGGCACTTTTGCACTTCCAAGCGCAAAGAAGTTAAGGTAGGTCTATGGTCGCGGAAGTCCGTAAGTGAGAGGGGAGTGTCATGGGAGTGCTACCTACATGTGAATTTTTGTTACTCTGTGCATTCAGAGAGCATTCCTAAGTCTGAATACAGTTCCGTGTCCCTGGACCGGTGTGGTCTGTTTTAAGACCGACACTGAGCTTGGTATTTAACAGTCAGATTTCTTTATGAGATAATCTGAGAAATAATCTATTTAAAACAGAAATAACAAGGGTAGAGGGGTGTGTAGTGCACAGATTTATTTGTTTTGAAATTTTTTTTACTACTTCATACTTTTTAAATATAATTTTACACCTGTATTTATTCTTTACACGTTAACATACATTACAATAATATTTAATGTCCTTGTAGAGCAAAAAAAAAATAAAAAAAAAAATAAAACAGTACGTGTTGATTTAAAGTATAAAATAAAATGTAGAAATAAATGTATTTTAAATTAGGGGACACCAACTAAAGTTTTGGCTAGGGAATCAAATTGGTTAAGGCCAGCTTTGAATGCAAGATAAACTGAACAGATAAAGACAGGCTCAGTCTTGTGAACTTAAAATTCACCAAGCTGTTTATCCTTCATCCCTAACAAACCACAAATGTGCTATCTATGAAACTTCACAATGGAAAAATGAAAATATACTACATGTAGTAATGAGAAAGTTTTGTGGTGAAAAAGTCAATGTTGGAAATAGACATTGTTTGTCAAATGGTGCCAAAGCTGGGTCTTTAACTTTGTCAATTAATTGTAGTCAGCCAATCAGAAATGGGTAACAGTTATGCATACCCATGGTGATAATTTATATATATACTAATTTTTCTTTGGTTTCAGAAAATCCCACCTTTCCTCAAATTCCCTGTTTATTCCATTTGTTGTATGGTGTGTTATTTTGGAAAGAGCTGACCTGAGGGAACCTCTGTCTTCTAATATTTAGGGCTCTAATTTACTACCAACCTACTCATATACAAATCAGTACTGGTAACAAAGAAAGGTTGGAGCTGTTGTGAGATACAAGGTCGTGCCCTAGGGGATAAAAGCTCCAGATAACATATTGAGTATTGATTTTGATACTGAACTGGTCCTTTTTTCTTTGCCACAAATCATCAAATTTTTTTTTTACTGAATACATTTTAATTTATTAGTCTCAGCAATGTGTCTTGCCTTCAATTATGTGATTTAGACTTAAATTTTGCTATAGTTTAAATTTTCACACCGGAGAGCAGAGCATACACCATTAAGAAGTTTATCTATCTTTTCATCTACAACTTTAAAGCTAATAAATAACACTGGACTACAAAAACTGCATAATATGTCCAGAGTATTTATTACAGCCCCTGTATAACTCACTTTCAAGAAGTCAAAAGCTGTTAAGAGCAGGGGAATAGGATGACAGGTCTAAATGAAAAGTTATAACTGTCATGGGAAGCCATATACCTGCACAGCAGAAATGTTGTGTAGAAAACAAATAAACTGCCAACTTATAATATTTGCACTACAAATAAAAACACATTTTACCTATCAATATATGGGTCAACTCATTAGGGTTCTGGGGATGCTTCTACACCCCCAATATATTTGTGCCGAGACAAATCTTGCCAATGTTTTCTTTTTTTTAAAATTCATTTGAGAATAACAGCTTAGCTTACTTTATCTAGCAATTCCACATCTTCCTATCGTTTAGTTAACATGTGTTATGACACTGACACACCGAGGCGCGGAGTCTAACTACTGGGTCATATTCTCCAGAGTCCCTGATGTTGGGGATGGAGTTAGCTGCACCCAAGTAGCAAGTCGCGGCCCTCAGTAGACAATCCTCCACTAGGACAAGGAGGCAAGGAGATAATGACAAACTACCACGCAGGCAGACAAGGAAACAGATTAGTAAACAAGGTAGATACAAAAGTGTGAGACTGCACTATATTGACCAGGCAAGCTGGCATGCAGGTGACTATACTAGGTAAGTACAGGTGTGTGGCATCTCACAATATTGACCAGGCAAACTGGCGTGCAGTTGAGTACAACAGAATGAGTACAGGAAGACTATCACAAACAGAATCGTGCAGGAAAGCACCAAAAGCATAGTACACCAAGGAATAAAAGCAGGGGCAAAAATATGTTTTGGCCCTGATAACCCGGTGGGGAACTTCAACCAGTGATGACGACTGTGGGCCCTTGTATCAGCATGGACCCTGGTGCCACTGCACCTGTTGCACCAATGGTAGTTCCACCCCTGAATAAAAGCACTAACAGACAGACTGGATAAACTGACAGGAGGTGGTAATCAGAGTAGTGCAGGTTGAAGCACAAAACACAGCAGAGCACAAGAGAACACAGATAACAAGCAGACAGACCAAACAAACAGGGGCACTTACTCAGCCCAGTACAAGAATAAGGGAACAATAAACAAGATGGAGAGGTAGCACTCATGAATCACTGGATAACAACTGATATCAAACAGAAGAACAGACAAGTAACACGAAAGAATAAGAAGCCATAACCAACAAGGAGGCTATCAGCCACATTCCCATTGACTACTGAATACACACTGCTAAATCCTCAGGTAGGGCATCCCAGCTGCAAAAGGAATGCTGCAGAGAAAACAAGGATCGAAGTACCCTGCTACAGTACAATGGTAACATTACATGCTGCTGCCATACTGCAACATGTAACAACATGACTGATTAGTGATAGTAAAAGTTTATAAAACAGCAACTGAGACATGGGACCGTACTCAGACCTACGCTTGCTGGCTTAAAAGCCGATCTGCACATGCGCCGGGCAGATGTCCGTAGCAGCATCGTAGTAACGCTGGAGGGGGCATTCTCCTCCGTTACTATGCTGCAGTTAGTACAGGTAGGCGGGTGGAGGGCGTGTAATGAGGCTGGGAGGGCGGTGTTAGCGTAGCAACGCCGCCGTCCCAGCATATTAACACTCCGCTTACACCGGCTGAAGTTAGGGTAGCCTTCAGCCAGCGTAAGCGAGTGTTAATACGCTGGGGCAAGGGGGAGTGAAGCGATGGTACGCTGAGCATTAACACGCTCAGTGTACCATCGTAGCTCTGGATCAGGCCCATGGTGCATAATGGTAACCATTTAATCAGTTAGGACCGGATCCAGACTCCTCAACTGCTGTTGCCCACCCCCTGCCCTTTATTAACATTATTGCCTATCTTTGGCTGTAGGATGGAGATTCGCTATACGAAAGTGAAGGGCCAGTCCATTCCTCTTATATTCTTCCATATGGAACCGAGTTCGTTCTGTAGAAGATACATTGGTGTAACATCTGGCGTGCGCAATCGCATATGTTACTTACTTGGGACTTACGCAAGAGACTATATTGGATCAAGCCCTTAGGCCCTAAATTTTGTAGAGAAGAGTATTAGCACAGGGTTACATCTCTGTTGCTAATATTGCAGTCCCTTGGAGTCCAGACTAGAGAATTGTTAAGAGGCAAGGGTAGTATATTGCAGCTAAAATAAAAGAAATACCCAATGGCGCAAACATAGCTGACAATATATAGTCAACAAAAGAAGTATTACATTGTTTTAAAAACTTTATGTGATATTTTAAAAGGAATTATAACTTGTATTCATAAAACTTTTTTGAAGTCAGAGTTGAAAATAGAAAGATAGGAAACTACAAGTGAACAAGATGAACATCAAATGTAAATTAAATATTTGTATTTTGAGATTGCTGAATATTATCAGTAGTAACATTGTAGCTCTGAAACAGGATCAGAATAGATACAAACAAAATCCTGGGGAGAAAGCGCACGGTACATCAAAAAGATTTGAGGGGCTGAGCCTTTATATACTTTCAAACCTTTGAACCTTTACTTTGGACTTGATTTTAACTTGAATTTTGGACCTCTATATACTCTATGACCACCTGAACAGTTTATTTATTGATTTATTTATTTGCCTGTACAATCATCATATTGGATCTTATTTATAAAGTTTTTAATTTCCCTGTATATAAACTGAATCCACAAATAACCTGTATGCCTAGTGATAGCCCCACATTTGCACATTACTTACTGGTATGGCTTATGTTTAGGGTCCACTGAGCAGGATTACTTACCTTTTTCCACTTGAACAGTTTATTAATTTATTCAATCATAAATTTATTTATTTTTGAAATTACTCTATTATAATCTGTTTTAGGAGTTCCTAAATATTCATTTATCATTCAATATCTGGCTAAATCAGAAGTTTTTAATCTATTTAGGAACTCCATATATATATTTAATTTTATTTTATAACATTCATCTGTATATATCCTATTAACCTGAGGTTTTCACATTCTGTGATAGCTTAACACCTGTACATTATTTACTGGTATGACTTATGTATAGCAGTGTTCCCCAACCTCAGCCCTCAGGGGCCACTAACAGTCCATATTTTCTAGGTTTCCTTAAAGAATCACAAGTGATATAATGAGCAGCACCTGTGGAGCTTTTAAAATGTGACAGTTAGTAATGAACACACCTGTGCTCCAGCAGTGAGACTTGGAAAACATGCACTGTTAGTGCTCCCTGAGGACTGAGGTTGGGGAACACTGATGTATAGGACTTACTCAGCGATATTATAAACTTTTATGGAGGTATTTTTGGCAATTTAGAGGTTGCAGCGCACTCTCCCTCTTCTGTTTTTACCTTTTATCTGAAACAGGATCAATCACTTCTGAGAGTTTTAAGAAGCGATTGGTAAGTCAGTTTCCATGTAGAAAGCTGCACACATATGTATGATGGAGGGAAAGGAACTTAAAAAGGAGCAGTTTTACCAAAGCTCAGAAGAGGTGCTTTCCGTCGCATTTCACTTGCTATTATAAATGTAAAGATCTTGTTCTGCATTAAGCTCCAGGTCTGATGGCTGGATCTGCATTCCGGATTCACAGATTTCACAATTTTGCTACTTTTTCCGTGCCTATTTTAGGATCAAATTAACTGCAAACTTGTAGTAACTATTTTTATGCAAGTTACGTAGGAGTTAGGCACGGAAGTTCATTAGGCAGAGACTTCTAAATCATACGTAGTGACATACATACGGAGGGGTGTGGTTGTCTTCCGTATGTGCAAAGTTATGTGAAAGTGGGTGGTGGAGGCATTTAAATGGCCTTTTGAGGGCGCGGTTAGTAATGTACGCACGTATCTAAGCAACTTAGGCACGTAAATACGCCCGTAGAGTTAAGGGTGCCCTATGTAAGCGTAAGTCACCAAAAATCCCTCCGTACGAGGGGAGGTGCATATATTTACAAATCTGTGGGTACTTATTTCACACGTATCTGTGAATCCGATATTGAATAACAATATTCCTGGTAACAGAATGCAGGGGTGTAATTTTGAAAGCTGTACAACTGTAGACTTCATTTATGGGTACAAGCTTGCCAGTGGAGCTTTGTCATTTTCAACAGGCTTGTTTAGGCTGATCCACAATGCTAAAAATTTGCACTAATCCACCAACACACTTTACGATGCTGTAAATAATAGCATTATACAGTGGGATCAGTCTTAATTACCTGATTTATATCATAATGAGAGCCAAATGCAAGAGAGTGTCTTATTCTCCTTAGAGTCTATGACTGCCATCCAAATTTCAGGAGTCTCATGGACATTGAGGGAGAGCTGGCAATTATGACATTAGCCTACTCACAATGCTAATATTGCATATTACTCCTCAATCTTTTGTTTGCAAGGGCCATTTTTTTTTCAAGCCAGTTCCGAAGTAGCTCTTAAATCAATTGCTTCTGCCTCGCTGAGGAGAAGCAATCGATCATCCCAGGACAAAGATGCAGTGGCGAATAGTGATTATTTATCTAACCCATTTATCCTAATTCTTACCCTAACCTTCCATTACCCTAACCCTCCCCTTTCACTATCCTAACCCTAAGCCTTTTTTTCCCAAAAAAGCCTGACACTAAGACTCCCTCCCTGGCAGCCTAATCCTAAGTTTTTCCTTCCCACAGACTGACTCTAAGACTCCCTTCCCATCAGCCTGACCATAAGACTCCCTCCCCGCAGCCTAATCCTAAATCTCTCCTCCTCGCAGCCTGACTCTAAGACTCCCTTCCCCTCACCCTGACCCTAAAACTCCCTAACCCTAAGCCTAACCCTAAGGCTCCCCATAGACTCTCCGTAATACTCACCTGTCTGGTCCGGTGCAGCAGGTCTGCGATGGTGCGACGGGTCAGCTGTGGCTGTTTCCGAATTAATGGAAAATAAATTTGGCATAGTTACCCATTCATTAGTAAAAGTTTCTAATCAGTATTATTTTCGAAATAGAGACTGTTTGTATTTCTAATATGGAATTTTCGAGCCGGCGAATGCATCCCGTTTGCAAGAGACCATTTTTTAAACGTCTGATTTAGTAATTCAAGCTGAATGACACTAACAATGCTGAAGAGCAAAGGAGGTGAATCCCAATCTGCTCCACATTTCTTACATTTGGACTTTGGAATTTGTTCAGTCCCACCCTGTGAAAAGTGTAATTTATAGAACAATGTTCAAAGCTTTAGACCCTGTGTATATATACATTTATATACAGTATCTTTTCTGTTATTTTGTATACTTTGTTCTAAATATTTGCTTTTCATTTCTCATTGGTATCTTTCCAAGAGCACAGAAAAAACTTAAATTAACAAAATTCCATGAATACATTTAATAAAAGATGATTGACTGTTTATACAATAAAATAAATGAAAGTCATGTGGAGGAGAAAAATATTTGGAACTTTGCAGATTCTCAAGTCATGCCAGAATCATTTTAATAAAACCTGTGTATTCACAGACAAGCTCATCAGAAAGATGACTAATATTGCAGCAGATGGATTTGACCTTGGTAAACAGAAACCATTCTAAATTGTATACTCTGTTTACATGTGAAAATGAAAAGTGGGTTCAAATGCATATTTCAGGAAGCAAAACTGCATGTGTCAGGAAAATATATGGAACAAAGGTAAATCATTGCAAATATTAATACCTTTTGCCAATAATGTGGCGGATATTACTGGTGAAATTTATTTTAAAAAATTCTAGTTTTGCCTGATTTTAAAGGGGAAGATAATAAAGCTTGCATTTGATTGACTTAAGTTTGTATTTGAGTTTGTACTGTATCAGTAACTTTATGATAGTGGCTGGTGGCTTATCATATATTTGCAAATATGTGTAACGGACATTTCTGCATTTTATTTTACAGATAGAATGACATAGTCTGTTACTGGTTAATGGCAGTGTTGCTGGGGCATTTTCTTTCCTTTGTTCCTGTTAAAGCAGATTATCTGCCAGCCTTTCATGCACCTGTTTGCATTAACCTATAAATTAATCTGATAAACTTCCATTTTGTGTAATCATTCACTTGTTACAATTTAAGTAAAATCTGTGATATAAAGTCAGAAATTTAGTTATGTTTGATCTTTCTTCAACTCAAATGTGAAAACATGGTTAAAGTGAAAAACTAATAGAATTTTTGAATAAACAAAAATCCAAACCAAACAAACGAAACCCTTCAATCCTGTATAAATTTGCCCCCTCACCTTGCATCATAATTTTGATCAGGTGTACACTTACACTTGTTTTGCACTTACACTTACAGGGACGGATCCAGAATTATAATGCACAGTGGTAGCAGAAAGCCAATGCAGGAAACAGCTTTTCATATGGGCAAGGGAGGCCATTCATACAGACATACAATCTGAGGACTGTACCTTGAAACTACTTACTTACTTAACATAGGCATAGAAGTCTGGATAGTACAGAGGGCCCTTAGCATTACCTCAATGTACTATCTACATACTTTTCTCCTTCTACTGCTGCAAAGCACTATCCACTTCCCACCCCATTGAACACTGTAACACTCAGCCATCGGAGATGGTCCCTGGAGAGAACGCTGAATTCAGAGAATTAATGCAGCGCTCTATAAACAGAAAATAGAAGTTTTTCAATCTTAGTGATCACAAAATACCCTTTTCTGAAGTCTGGAACCAGCCCACACTCTGGAGCAGCTTCTTTGTATGATAACTCTTTGCAGTCATTCTTCTGGGTTAGACAAGGAATTTGGATGAAATGTCTGAAATGCGCTTTATATTTGAAATACTATGCCTGTATTAAACTGTTATCGTCAGCATTCTGAGAGCAGGATGCTGAGTCATACAAGGCAAACAAATTACTCCATCACATTGTACACATTCAGTTTCCCCCTTGTTCATTGTCATGGGATTGTTTACGCAGTATCTGAATTACAACAATTGCCTATGAGTACAGCTGCCACCTTACATGAACTGAATGTTTACTATTTTATGTCATATATTGATACTGCAGACTGTACTTTATTGCTATATATTGTGGTGCTTGGAAGTAGTGTTTGTTTGGATTCTGTGTATCTGGTTGTGTGGCTGTTGAACTGCTAGATTGAAACTATAAGCTTGGAGCTTTATTGGAGGGCTTGCTCATTGGTGATACACAAACAGAAGCCAAAGCGGTCATATAGGAGATTCCTTAGAAGCTAGAGGCAGAACTGCAGTGGAGTGAAGAGGAGTTCCCAACCCTGGGTCATCAAGCTGTACTATGAGGCTGCAGCAGGAAACCCACTGAGCAATGGAGAAAATGCAGCTGGAAGACTGTGCTGCAATGAGATTGTTGTTGGGAGGCTGATCAGCAGTGAGTATATGGGTGGCAGACTGCACAGTAATGACAAGATGTCCTCCACATCTGGTGAGTAATGTAGGATTGGTTAATGGTATCTGGACAGCAGAAATAGATATAACACTACAGAAGAAGCACAGCAGTACAGACAGGTGAGGAATACTGGATGATATGCAGACTGGACTGTATTGATGTTCAGAGTACAGACTGGCTGCACCAATGTCCAATATTCAGACTCTATTGTAGTGAGGTTCAGAATACGATGTCAGAATACAAGGAGAACTGTAACAATGTCAGCAGACAAGGGAAACTGTAACAATGACAGCATACAGGCTGAATTGTACCAGCGTTTAGAATACAGGCTGAGCTGTAACAATGTCAGAATATAGGCTGAGCTGTAACAATGTCAGAATACAGGCTGAACTGTAACAATGTCAGAATATAGGCTGAGCTGTAACAATGTCAGAATATAGGCTGAGCTGTAACAATGAACAAATAATCACTGGGTTTAGGCGCTAATGATCTGTTCAAAATAGGGTAATGGTTCATAAGTACAAAGTTAAAAAGGTCTCTTGTTACCGACTTCCAATTGAAAGTAATATATGCAGAGTCCCACAATCACATACAGTCTCTGGTTGCAGGCTTCATAAAGTAAATCATACGCCGTCTATTCCATTCCAGGAGATAGCCCAACACAACTCTTATAGGACTATATAAAAGCAGGGATCAAACAAACTTACAGTTCGTTGAGTGAAGTAGATACTTCTTGGTGATGATCAGTATTCGATCTCCTTAGCTCGTTGCCGCGTGGACGCCGCAACCATGTGTACTTGTTTACTATGCGTTGCTAGGTCCAAGCCTCGCTATGCTCTCCGCGTTCCAGCATGTAACATAGGGCTCTATTTACTAAGAATGCCTAAACGTAGCTCAGGCAAGTTCGAATTCGCTCTCTGAGAACTCCTGAGCTACGTTTAGGCTATTTACTAATACTCACCCTCTGCTGGCTGTCCTGCGATGACATCTGAACTTTCTTCAGTCATCGTGGGCTTTCTTCCTGTGTCTGGAAAGCCTGCACATGCACAGTGGCTCTCTGCTGGGACTTTGTAAAAAAATGAAGTCCCAGCATGAGAAGCACTGCGCATGTGCAGGCTCTCCATGTCGGGACCAGCACCTGCGGGCAGACGCGTCTTCGGTCCGGTAAGTATTTAAGCTATTATATTGTTTTATTTAATTTCTGTT
>WWET01000787.1:446809-459860 GCA_011038615.1 Limnodynastes dumerilii | reverse complement strand
AGGTGCTGGTCCCGACATGGAGAGCCTGCACATGCGCAGTGCTTCTCATGCTGGGACTTCATTTTTTTACAAAGTCCCAGCAGAGAGCCACTGTGCATGTGCAGGCTTTCCAGACACAGGAAGAAAGCCCACGATGACTGAAGAAAGTTCAGATGTCATCGCAGGACAGCCAGCAGAGGGTGAGTATTAGTAAATAGCCTGAACGTAGCTCAGGAGTTCTCAGAGAGCGAATTCGAACTTGCCTGAGCTACGTTTAGGCATTCTTAGTAAATAGAGCCCTATGTTACATGCTGGAACGCGGAGAGCATAGCGAGGCTTGGACCTAGCAACGCATAGTAAACAAGTACACATGGTTGCGGCGTCCACGCGGCAACGAGCTAAGGAGATCGAATACTGATCATCACCAAGAAGTATCTACTTCACTCAACGAACTGTAAGTTTGTTTGATCCCTGCTTTTATATAGTCCTATAAGAGTTGTGTTGGGCTATCTCCTGGAATGGAATAGACGGCGTATGATTTACTTTATGAAGCCTGCAACCAGAGACTGTATGTGATTGTGGGACTCTGCATATATTACTTTCAATTGGAAGTCGGTAACAAGAGACCTTTTTTAACTTTGTACTTATGAACCATCACCCTATTTTGAACAGATCATTAGCGCCTAAACCCAGTGATTATTTGTTTTCATTTCTGTTTATATAAGAGTATTTGTGACATTCTCTTTCTCTGTGGCTGGGCTGCACAGTGATCTAACATAGCCCTGAATTTTCCCTCTCACACCCTTTTTCAATTCTGTTTTGAGCTGTAACAATGTCATTATATAGGCTGGGCTGTAACAATGTCAGAATACAGGCTGAGCTGTAACAATATCAGAATAGAGGCTGAGCTGTAACAATGTCAGAATACAGGCTGAGCTGTAAAAATGTCATTATATAGGCTGGACTGTAACAATGTCAAAATACAGGCTGAGCTGTAACAATGTCAGAATACAGGCTGAGCTTTAACAATGTCAGAATACAGGCTGAGCTGTAACAATGTCAGAATACAGGCTGAGCTGTAACAATGTGGAAATATAGGCTGAACACTTGGCACTTGCACTGACACTGAGGACTCAGAGGTTAAAATAGAGTGCCCCTTACTGTGATTGGACCTTAGGTACATGAGACTGGTTTAGACTTTTGGTGATTGCTCTAGAGTCAGATGACGGAGTCCAAGATGGCTGCATCCATGGACAGCGTGGAAAGACATGTGGATGGCGGTATTTAGAGACTGACAGATAGGCACAGCACACAGAGAGCGTGATGATTCGTGACAGTGTTACCACCATATTATATGGTTTATACTTTTTTTTTACTTTACTTGAATTTGAATGTTTTGTGTTTCGAGTTCTTAAACTTTTTATTTATATAATAACGTCTCCCTCACTTCTATGCTAAACTTTTGCTGTTTTCATTGGCTTAAACTAAAGTATTTCTAAGAAATGGACTGAAAGGTATGGTTAAACATAAGCAGAAACAGCTCAGATATCTTGAGTTTAAGTAGTATAAATCAGTAATATGCACTGGATATGTGTAAAAGAACATCATCAATATATCTAACGATGAGTGACATCATAGACTCTAGGAAGAAGCAGAATGTTTTATTTCTGCAGGTGGCAATTTTAGTGTTGTCTTATAAAATGTTTTAATAAACCAGAATATTCAATAATTTGTCATCTGATTGAGATGTTATTCTTGTTGTCTTATGTTAATAATTTGCATACTGGCGATATTAACAAGATGCTGAGGACCTACTTAGACACTTTGTTTATCAAGCAGGTTTCTAGCATTTGGTGAAAAGCATTAGTAATTGCAACTGATGCTGAAAAAGTTCACATTATCCCACTTAATAATAAAACTAAATATTTTTGTTAGTATGAAACATTAACTGCACTTAATTACACTTATATAATCTGTTTACCAGAGCTGAAAAATGCATAAATGCATACCACAGCCTGTAAAGTTTATTCTTACATCCGATCATTGACTATTTTTATTCATTCTATCACATAGCGACACTTACTTTATCTCTTATATATGACAATACTGGTAAAAAAGAACTGAATAAATAAAACGAAATAAATGCTGGCGCTAATGTAGGAGGTTATTAAAAATGTATAACATGGAAAAAAATTTAAATGAACAACATTTATTTCAGCAATCATAAAATAAAGTTAAAAATTACCCATAAGAGGATGTTTCAATGTTCATTCAAAACATATACCAGCCAGCCAGCCGATATTTATAACTAAATTAGCAAGTAGAATCAAAATTCAGTTAGTATTCATTGTCTGTTATCAAAACAACGTTAAGCTGTATGTCCTGGGTAAATAATCTTTCAACTGACACGTGCCACTTGAAACAATTGCTAAGCAAAGTTGAACAAAACCATAAAGTTAGTGATTAGAACTGTTGATCAACTCACAATGACCAGTTACATCAATCCGGCTGCTCTATCGAAGGTGCTCTCCTGCTCCACAATATAGACTGCCAATTTCCCTGTACAGATTAAACAGTCCAGGGTAGAGATAAATCAGCGACTCTCTATCACACTACACACAGTCCACTCTCAAGCTTAATTGTACACAGTTCAAAGTAAACAATTCCTGCAATGAACAATAAAATATATAATATAGAACCAGATGATGTGTCTCTCTGCCTTTATTCATAGGTCAAAAATAGGAACTGAGCAGGGGTGACACAACTTTTTTTTGGGGGGGAGGGGGGCAAGAATTTAGCCCTCCCACTGGTGCCCTCATCTCACCTTATTGTGCAATATGTGTATTGGTGCCACCGCTGTCTCCAGCGCCCCCCAGTACTCCCATCAAGTGCCAAAAGCCTCCCCCTCTAGCAAGTACTCCCATTAAGTGCCCCCCAAGTTTTACTTACCTTACCTGCGTCCTCCTCCACGGCACGATCTCTCTTCCTCCTCATACAGGAAGTTCCAGTATGAGTGTCTGCGTCAGTTACATAGAGCAGCTGAAATCAGCTTCTCTGTGTAACTGCCGCGGAAGACTCACACAGAAACCTCCTGTATAAGCCTGCCAGGGGGGGATGACCGGCCTGGCCTGGTGCCTCCCCCTGTCACCGGTCCTGGGTGCCCCCTTGATATTTGGGGGGGGGGGGGGAGATGCCCCCTTGCCCCTCCGTTCTGACGCCTTTGCAACTAGGCGATTTAAATATCTTATTAACCAAATATATTATGACACTGTCAACACTGAGAAATATCATTATGGTTACCTCTTTTCAGCTAAAGCTTGAACTATAAATCCTACATTATTTGTTACATATATTAGTATTATTGGTAAAACTTATTGGAATCGATCACGATACAAACTGAGATGAAATATATTTAACATAAGTGTTGCAAATTATTATTTTATTTATTTTAGTTACATTTTTAGGTAAATGTTAAGAGTCTCAGTAAAAAGGAATTACAATTTTTTTTGTAGGGTTAGCCGTGTCTATATGTTATAAATACTGATTAGTCGATAGGACAACCTTTATTATTAAGTGAATAGTGCTTACACAGAATAATCCGCTAAAATACATAACCAACATGTGCAGTTATGTCATCCTACACACTAAAGATCGTCCTTCCCGTTCTAGTATACTGTATATACTAAAATTGCAGCCTTTATAACTTTTACAATGTTTTATTTTTCCCTTCTGCAACAATTTTACTGGGAATAATAATTGTTTTCAGTTCAGTCAAGCAGTTCCCAAACCACTTACTGTGTAAACCACAGATGTACTGTAGTGATCCCACAGTCATGTCTGTCAAGTGACCCAGGAGTGGGGCAAAAGGCATTGCTTAGACATCAAGCAGTCTATGATAACTTTTACGGTTTTATTTCTACAAATGTGTGTATACATATAATTTAAAAATATCAAAAATAATTCTACAAAAACAATAATTGTTTAATTTTTATTAAATTTAATTTGAACTATTGTTTATAAAACATTTTTTATATCATTGGGTTCCAATGCTAGGCTACAGAGCAACAGGATGTAAATACATATATTTTTAATAAGACAAAGCACAGTAAGTAGTCATTGTACAGTAAGTGCATGGCCAAGACAAGTGCACCTGATCCTGGTCAGAACGCAGACGTAACAAAGGTCTGTTTACATTAAAAACATTTGCACCTTCTGCAGGTCACGTCTAAGTCCTGGGGGCACACAATAAGTAACCTTTTACAGACACTTTTCTTTACATTTCAACCTGGAAAATCACACATATAATCATAAAACTGCTGCTGCTTCTGTGTAATGTTGCTCTCAACTCTGCATTTTTTTATTTTTATTTTTTATTAAGAAACAATATTTTTTTTTTTTATTTACTCTGTTCATACAGTATATAAGCTGAACTGTTCCTAGCATATATAAGTTTTTAACAGCTACAAATATTGTATATGACACTGCCCTTGTGCTGCGTATTTGGGCACATATTTGCTTCCAGCGTGACTGCTGTGTGTCTGCACCCTGCGTGGCATATCTGCTTGCAATTTAAATGACACAGTTATGTGAGGTTCTGGATCTCATGCACCCTTTTCACATTTCAAAGTGCATTTGCTTGATGCACACAGAAGCTTCTGCCATGCATGGCAGGCTGGGGAAAGTTGAAAAGGGTTTCAGAAATCATTAAACCTTTGTTTAGTTACTAACTAGTACATAATGGCTTCCTGCGCAAAACATGGGTGGACTGCGTGCAATCCAAACATGCTTACAATGGTAGCTCTGGATGGCTATAGAAGTACAGCACTTAGGACCTGATTCACACTTAAGAACGCGATAGGTTCCTAAATATACGCAATTAATACCAATGAAACTCCCTCGGCACGCCCCCAGTTTTCAGGTTCTTATGTGACTTACGAGTGCCATAGGGCTCCCTTAACTGTAGGTTCGCATTTGAATGTGTAAGGCATCTATTTAGGAACTTAACTGCATAACCGCGCCTTCATTTGGTTGTTTAAATGCCTCTCTCCACCATATCTGCGTATCTGCCTAGTTACTTATTCATGGAACGCCCATTTTTGTGCATGTTACTACGAGCCTACAGATATAAGTTCGTAGTGTATAAGAACGGAATTTGTGAACTTAAGTCCTACGCAAATAGCGTATAAAAGTTACTACGCATGCGCAGTGCATCTGTTCTTAAATATACGCATCTAAAATTGGAAGAATTCTCAAGTGTGAATCAGGTCCTTAGTGTATGGGCACAGAGCAGCCAAGCTTAATGCAGCTAAAGTGAAGCTCAGATACACAATTTCATTCTGAGATACTCATTTTGCAGCATGGTGGAAAAGATAGATTGCAGTCCATTAATAAATCATTAAAACTTTGTTTATTTACTTTTTATCAGGTGCTGAATTCCTGCAGATATCAGACAATGGAACTGACATCGCCCATTCAGTGTCCTACAAAAAGAATGTATGACTCATCTTGTGAAATGAATGGGTGATGTCAGCTCCACTGTCTGATATCTGCATGAATTCAGCACCTGATAAAAAGTAAATAAACAAAGTTTTAATGGCCCTTCTGGCCCTTCTCTTATCCCAGCAGCTCCTCTACTTCCTGTAGCTGCTTCTGGCAGAGAGGAGAGGCCAGAAGCGGTTAAAGGAAGAAGAGGAGCGGCTGGGATAAGAAAAGGGACAGAAGCTGCTGAAGTCTGCTGAAGCCCGGCCATTGCTGGGAGGTGCCTGGGAGTCCCTATACTGGGAGGACTGGGCCTCCCAGTATAGGGACTGGAAATGGTGGTGCTGGAAGAAAGGTACCAGACAGCAAGAGAGATAGTGGAGAGCCATACTAAAGAGCTCCACTTGCTTGGCCTCCACTGCCCCACATCCTGCGTGGATGGGTAAGTGGCTGTAGCCACCTGGCATCCTAAGGTGTAGAGCTTGGTCCTGGTAAGTGGGCACCCAGCATAAAGGGTGTGTGTGGTCCTAGCCCATGGTGTAAATTTCCCTGTTCTCTCCCGCTAGTCATCATCGGGTGTTGGACCTTTACCAATGCTGCTTTTCCTTGCAGATTGGTCACTTGGACCCAGGAGTTCAGGATCCAGTAGGAACCTTTGGGGTAGGGTGTTCAGGATAGGGTGTGTTTGTTTAGATTCCAGGCCACCAGGATACAACCCATTACTGTACCACTCCCAAACAGTGAGATGTTCAGCTAAGTAATTGCACAATATGGGTTCGGAGTGAAGATGCCCCAAGGAAAAGAAATCAACTGTCAACTTACATGTAGAACTACATGTAAGAAAAAATACTGTACCTGAGGGGATAGCAGCTCCCAGGGAGAGGTTGCTACTCTCCCTGAAACTGAAAACAACAAGAAAATTATACCAAGGTATGAAACTGAAAACAACAAGAAAATTATACCAAGGTATAAGGTAATAATAATAAAAAAAAAATTCAAATCAGCCAGTTCTGATGAAGGTACAAATATACAAACGGCAACCTGATATTAAAGATTGATTCAATTGACAATTACACATATAGAAATACAATTAAAAATCCACATAGGAGCAAATAAATAACAGTTCATCTGAAACACTAAATAACATATGAAAGGTAGGTGAATTAACCTTCAATTATTAGGTGAAAATCAAGGGATAAAACAAATCTACCCATCAAAGTGGAGGGCTTCAGGATAATATCCGACTGCGGGAGATGTGGGCTACACCTTAGTGCCTAGAGTCACTCCAGTACTTAGGACGTTTTTAAATATGGCTCTGAGGTTTCAGACAAACAGTACCTTATTCTCCTAAGAGGTAGACCACCAGATGACACACTGGGAATAGCTCCGGCTGCTAGGGATGACTTATAGCTGCTCCTTCTCCTCTAGGACGTCCCTGTCTTAGAGCCTTCCGAATTATCGAAATGTTGCACAGCCGTACATACACACATACGTCGCCCCCAACCCACCATCAATAACAATAAACATCCTGCTGTGGGCCTTATATTGTTTCTGTGCCCATTTGGCCCCAGCATACTTACATATACATATGAATTTCTATAGCAGAAAATATATATAAATACCTAATAAGATATACCCATTCCAATCATGCCACCCTCTTATGCATCAGATTGTCCTCTCTGTACCGCAGGTAATATTGATATCATTTATTAGTTTCTGTCTTTAATATTTTATGTGAAAATACCTAGTCTGAAGTTCGGAAGCCAAAGTCCCTCACCAGGAACTGCTGAATGTAGTTGTCTTCTAGAATATATAAAAATATCTACCGGTCAGCTTATATCGGTAATTAGAATTGCATAGTGTGTATGCTAGACTCATTTCAACAAACGCTCCAAAACCATTTCTGACCGACAATCGGATTGCTCAGTTTATATAAACAATCCGACCGACAATGTACCAACTCTATTAGGATAGTACAGCGCAGGCTCCACCATTTGTGCCTTGGGTCATATTGTTGTTTCTGTGAAGGGGCACACATAACAGTTTAGGTTTCAAACACACTTTGTCACTCGCTTCCTTGTACATAGAGGTGTAATGGTGCAAATACAGGGACAGGAGAATTGTCTCACCCAGGACTTCATAGAAAGCCGCCTGCTCTGCCAGCTGCAGGAGGAGACGCTCCCTCGATGGCTGCTCCACGTGTCTCCGCTTCCCGTGTTCTGGCAGAGATGCGGTCGATGGGCTCTGGGGGTTATACAGAGAGATCAGTTTAGAAGCTGGTGAATAGTGAAATATCACATTACAGATTTACTATCTTTAATGGAAGCAGATATCTTCCACATATGTGTATCAGCCATTGTCATGTAACATGTCCCATTTTCTGTCATCCTGACCTTCTTCTCTACTCCTGTCACATCAGCTGTCTGTCAGAGGGATACAGGAAGAGCACCATGCTAGTGTCATGTACAATGACCCTTACACCTGACATCCCCATCAGCACACAACGCAGTAATATTATATATAAGATGCGTCTATAATGTTACCTCTCTATAGTATACTTGTGTTTATTGTGTAGCTGAATTACTGTAATACACAGTGTTCTACTTACTGCTGTCCTCCATGTCGCTCTGCGGGTTCTCTCTTTCTCTTCCCTCTCTGAACCTGAGAAGAGGGGTCCGCTCCTGGAGAAGTTCTAGACAAGAAGGAATTATTAAGAGGAATGAGACCTTGGTATCTGTGTGTTGTCTATCCGTTACTATGGATCTCTGTGTTATACCAAGTACTAAGACTCCCCACACTCTAGCCTCTATTACTGAACTCTCTTACAGGGATATTACATTGCAGCACTCACCACATGATAGGGTGAGAGGAAGAAATCATAGATATACAGTGTGATGATGAATAATATTCACCTTAATGTCACCTACCATTAGGCCAGATCCAGACCTAAGTTCTTATTACGTTCCATCGTGTAGCGTATTTACGCTAGCGTAAGTCCTATGCACTCCCCTCGCTTGTACGTACTTTGCTTGTTCTACGTTTACCGAATCCTACCTTAACTTTTTAATGTGTAAGTACGTACGTATGTAATGGATTGGCTTATGTAACGGCCTAAACTGGGCCATACTGTACAATTTAAATGCATCCCTCCACCTCCAAAGCGTATTTCCGGGTGTCCTATGGATGACCCGCACCTTCGTTCATATTTACACTGATGGTACGTACATTCAGAGTTACGTTGCGTAACATCTGCCGCGCGCATCGGCAGTGAATACAAATAGGCGATTTTATGTCAGCAGCTACCGTACTTCGGTCTAGATCAGGCCCATTGGGCCTGATCCTGAACTACGCCGATGCGCTGTGCTTACTAAAGCACAGCGTATCGGCGTTCACTTACCCCGACACTCCCCCTGTGCGGGCGTATGGCCCCTTCCTTGCGCCGGCTGAAGGCTACCCTAACTTCAGCCGGCGTAAGAAAGGGGCCATACGCTCGCACAGGAGCGTATGGCCGCCTAGCCTGCTCTCCCATCCTCATTAAAATTACAGTGAGTATCCTACTGACATAAATACAAGGCAGAGAACATACTACTGATCACCATACAATAAGGACCACTTAAAATAATAGCAACTTCATCCTAGTTACCGCCATACAATACAGACCATATCTTAGCTATTGCCATACCATACACATTGCATCCTAGTATCACCATACAATACACATTGCATCCTAGTCATCACCATATAATACACATTGCATCCAATTATTGCCATACAATACACATTGCACCCTAGTTATCGCCATATAATACACATTGCATCCCAATTATCGCTATACAATACACATTGAACCCTAGTTATCGCCATATAATGCACATTGCACCCTAGTTATCGCCATACAATACACACTGAATTTTAGTGATTTCCATACAATAATAGTTTTAGTTTGTCATTAGCAGTGTGGTCTGCATATAAATGTTGTTTGTTAAGTAAAGCAGCACAGGGCTATTTCTATTCATATTAGTCTATCAAAATAGCAACTTTTTTCATATGAACAGGAAAAACCTAATAACATAAAAGTAATAGTCTCAATGGGCCTGATCCAGAACAACGCCCACCGTCTCTAGGACATCATGGATCGGGCGTCCATAGCAGCGCCGTAGGGACGCTGGAGGGGACGTCCCCCAGCGTCCCTATGTTCAGGTTAGTGTAGGTGGGCGGGGGGAGGTAGTTAAATGAGGGTTGGAGGGCGGGCTAAGCGGCCATACGCTCCTGTGCAAGCTTATGGCCCCTTCCTTACCCGGGCTGAAGTTAGGGTAGGCTTCAGCCGGCGTAAGGAAGGGGCCATACACCCGCACAGGGGGAGTGTCCGTCAAAATCAACGCCGATACGCTGTGCTTTAGTAAGTCCATACAACTATACATTTAAAATAATGCAAATAATAAACAAACTAGTGTTTTAACATTTTAGATACCAGTATAGTAATCTCCACACTTACCCAGACGACATGGAGCCTGATTTGTTGCTCTGAAACAGGCTGCTATATAGCAATGTTATCACCGGTGTAAAGATGTAGATACCTCTACACAGCTCTCCCCTGTGTTACAGTTCATGCTCTGTAGTAATTGGAGGTTCTGGCTCCATTCCTTTAGGTTTCAGTTCTGTGCAAACCCCCTACTGCCTTCAGAAAGAGCCACATGCTCGAAACGCATCAAAAGGGAAGACCAGAAACCTGCAAACTGCTCTGTTCCACACACTCTCAGGACCACCATTTCCTACACAGTGTTGCTGAGTGATATGCATCTCTTTCTTTTTGTTTGGATCTATATTAAAGAAATGTAGCACATGAAGCTATTCTTTTTCTTTTCTTTTAAATTCTATAGAGTATGGGACAGATTAACTTTGATATTACTTATTGAACAGGGTTTTATATAGCACCAGCAGCTTACTCATACAGACCCTCCAATATGACCTATTTCATTATGTACAATTTAATCCGCTGCTGAGCTTCCAACTGTCACTCACCTGGTTTAAATTAATTAACTGATATTTAAAAAACTATTTGTCTCTCCAACAAAGGTGGTTACCGTAGTAACGTACAGTTGGAAACTGAGGAGCAGAGTATTTTATACCTAATGTAATGAGTCATGTTGGAGGGTATGATTATATTGGGATCTTTATATCCCACAATAATGTGGGATGCTGTTAAGGCTGACCTTAGGTGTGCCTTGTTTCAGCAAGTGGCTGGTATTAAAAGCAGGGTTGCTGACTCTCCCAGAATATTCGGGAGACTCCCGAAATTTGGGCAGTTCTCCCGGTGTCCTGGGAGAGCCAGCAAATCTCCCGCAAGCCCCGCCAGCCAGCAATTGCTTCTGTAATTCCTAGCGTTACTAGGGATGTGCGGGGTTTGATGATGTCATCAAGCTCCGTCTATCCTCTGAAACGCTAGAAAATACAGGAGTGATTGACAGGGGGCGGGGCTTAATGACACAATTTGCATAAATCGAGTCTTTAAGCCCCTTCCCTTGAATAAATCAATGGCTTCCCTCTGGGATCTCCCGGAGGGAAGCTTTAAAAAGTCAGCAACCCTGATTAAAAGATTTCATAGGGTTGCTGAGGAAAATCTGGAGAAGGAGTGCAGCCTACGGGAGGCGCAGAATGTAAGATCTTGTATGCTAATTGACAGGAGGGCTTTGCTGCAGATCCTGAAGGATTGGTCGGATGAGTTATTAGCAAAAGCTAGGCGTCAATTGTGTTTTAACGGTCATTTAAATTACTACCAGGCGGATGTTGTTGGAGCATATATGGCTTTTTTGGCTGACCAGATGCATCGGCACATTGTGGAAAACGTAGATAGTGACGGGAAAATAAAATATAGAGCTCCAGATATTGTGCAGGTGTTTTTCCAACATTTCACTTTGTTATACGCCACTAAAACTTCACACTTCTTAAAGACCTGTGGGCCTATCTGCATGCTATTGACCTTCCTCGGCTCTCCAAAGAGGCTATATCTAGTCTAGGGGCCAGAATTACTAAACTGCGGGTTTGGAAAAGTGGAGATGTTGCTCATAGCAACCAATCATTCCATAGTTGGGTGGGTTTAGTAAATAACACTAATTAATGAAAAATCTCCACAATATTTAGTCGCCCTTTTCGTAGTTAGCGTTGAGCAGGTACGGAACACCGATGTAGTTGAAGTCTGAGAGGAAAGCTGAAGCAGCATGCATGGTATAAATATATCATCTTGAGTTGATGACAACCATTATTCTTCCATTCTCTTCTTTATGTAAATGCATGTGAAGGCCATACTTTGATCTTCATTTGTACCTGCAAATTAGATATGTTTCATTAGTTGGAATATGTATACAATGCAAGAATTGTTTTGACTCATTTGTTATAAATATACATAGATACCTGGATTTTCTGTATGTGGTGGGGGGGGGGGGTCGGTTAAGAGTTTATTTTTGTCGATGTATGTTTGTATGTACCTTTTGTTTTCATGTATGTCTTTATAAAACAAGTAAAATGTTTATAAATAAACTTAATTTTATAAAATTGTTTTATCAATTTGAATTGGGACAATTAGTTTGCCTTATGTGCTATAGGTGGTGACACTATCACTTGGGGGTCAGAGGTGTGTAGGTGAGCACACCCCAACTCAAAACAAACAACCTCAAGGACCATCCCCCCAAATTCACTTCACCACCAGAGGGAATGTGCTACTTGTTACGGTGAAAATGTAAAAAAATCCACCCCTTCCTCATATCTCTGACCCCCACTACAACTGCCGCACTGTGCCCCATATGAAAGGGGAAAAATGCGTTGATCTTATCAAACTAACAAGTAACGGGGAGGGAAGGAATATCTCCTCCACCCCTCAAGTTCACTGCCTAGGTATCATCCTTGACGCCTCACTTTCCTTTATATCTCACTTCTGTGCCCTCTCTCTCATTCTTGCCGTTTCCACCTACGCAACATTGCACGCATCTGTCCCTTCCTCACCAATGAAGCTACCAAAAACCCTCTTCCACTCTCTACTCATATCATGCCTCAACTGCTGTAACCTCCTCCTCGTTGGTCTCACCTGTCTTGCCCCCCTTCACTATATACTCAGTTCTTCTACCAGGGTCATCTTTCTCTCACTCCGCTCTATGTCGACCTCTTCTTTTTGTCAAATCCTCTCTGGCTTCCTGTCCGCTTCAAACCTCTCTCAAAACTCCTTACCTTTACCTTTAAGGCCATCTCCTTATCCACTGCTCTTTACTAGAAATGCGGGGGCTTGGTTCTCAGAGATCCGAGCTCACCCGAATTTGGGGATCCGAGGCGGGATCCGAGCATAGCTGACGTCACCGAGGCCGATCTTCAAAATCCCACGTCAGTACTCGCAGGGTTTTGCATTCAGCGCTGGACGCAGCGTAGAGAAAGTAACAAGGGACACTGCAAAGGTAAGTAAGAAAGACTGGGGGGAGCTGGACACTTGCAATAAATGCTGGGGTGAACTGGACATATGAAATACATACTGGGGTGAGCTGGACACATGAAATAAATACTGGGGGGAGCTGGAACATGATGAGAATACTGGGGGAGCTGGACGCGT
>WWET01000787.1:430166-441030 GCA_011038615.1 Limnodynastes dumerilii | reverse complement strand
GCAGAAACCATCTTATGCAAAGATGCCCTAAAGGAATGTGGTGGTGAAAGCACAAAACAAGAATTATACTATGAACTTTTAAAATATAAAAAGAAAGAAATTGACCATCTAATGCATGGCATTACGCTTTCAGACTACTACCGGGAGAAAAAAATTCCCAAAGGACTGAGAGTTTCTAATATTCCAACTATTGGTAGACACAGCCAGGAATTTTGTAGAAAATGGGTTGCCATCTTGAATAAGTGTAGCTTCGACCTAATGCTTCTAATAATAGACCAATCAAAGCAAGATTTGGATAAAGTACGCAATACAATTGAAACATTTGAGACAGCCCATAAATCCAGTCTGGAAATGGACATGGAAACGGACTGGATAACTAAATTACAAAATCAGGTGGATAAATATAGAAAGGAGGTTATCGCATATAAGAAAAGCAAACTTATGAATGTGAATAGGGATTACCAAAACAATAATGTATACAAATGGCTGACGGGCACAGACAGAGGTCTCCCTAAACAATTTAAAAGATTTTCCAACAAACGTAATGTCAGACGTAACATTCGGAGACAAGATACTTCCAGCACTGGAATTTCACAAAGGGACACAGAGGCATCTTCTTCAGATGCGGGACAAATAACATCTGCACAGAAGCCCCCTTTAGGGGTTACAACTCGCTCCCAATTAAACACAGGACAACGATAAGGAGAGGGGGCCAGTGGAAAAGACAAATTCCAAAAACAAAAACACAAAGTTTAATTATAAACTTATCTTCCAAAAATCTAACAACTATTGAGGAGGACATTATCAACAAGGGTCTTTCCTTTGTCCCCTCCCCAAAAATTTCCAATTTGATTTGGAAAGTGGACACAGTACGGTTCAACCATCAATTACGTTTAAAAGAATATTTTCATAAGAATCGTCCTACAAAGAACATATCACAACAAGCAATTACAACGGACATCAATGAATCCCCAATGGATCCACAATCGCATCTTTGGAAGACAAAATCCACATTTGATCCACCCTCAACAAATGCATCAATCAAAACATATACTAGACTATTGGAACAATTTCCTTCACAGAGAATAAATTCCCAATCAAAGAAAAATAATTTTTCTCATTTACAATCAAATACCTTAAAACAATTGGCACAGGATCACAGTATAATTATACGCCCCGCGGATAAGGGCGGGGCAACGGTGATCCAGGATCACAATCAGTACATCGCGGAAATTAACCAACAACTGAGTGACCAAATGGTATACAAAAAATTGTCTTTTGATCCCATTGCTACTTACAAAAAAGAATTGGATGATTATATAAAGGAGGCGGTACTTAATAAGACAATCACCAAACAACAAGCGGAATTCTTAACTACACAATATCCACGTAAACCTATGTTGTACACTGTACCAAAAGTCCACAAGGACATGCAGAAACCCCCCGGACGTCCGATAATTTCGGCAGTGGGCTCTTTGTTCAAAAAACCAGCAATTTTGTTAGATAAATATTTACAGCAAGTGGTACAACAGGGAAAATCATATCTGAGAGACACTACAACCTTCATTCAAAAACTCAAGGAATTAGGTGAAGTCCCAGAAGAAACCTTACTGATAACCATGGATGTATGCAGCCTGTATACATGCATACCCCACACAGAGGGTATACAGGCTGTACGTCAAGCAATCGAGGATTCAGACAACTATATCGGCATAGATACACACTTTCTCCTTACCCTTTTGGAAATGACTCTAAAGAAAAATTATTTTTATTTTAATCGGTCTTATTTGCAATTATCCGGCTGTGCCATGGGCTCAAATGTAGCCCCAGTCCTAGCTAATATATACATGACGGAATATGAGAAGGAACATCTCTACTCAGATCAGAGATTTTTGGAAAATAGTCTTTTATATTTACGCTATATAGATGATTTGTTCCTGCTTTGGCAAGGAACAAAAGAATCTTTCTTATCCCTGGCACAAGACCTCAACAATAACCATACACCGATCCGTTTTACATTTGAGATTCATAACAACAATATACATTATCTGGATGTTTCAGTTACGAAGGAATCTTGCAGACTCATCACGAGTGTTTATAGTAAACCAACTGACAGGAACAATATCCTGCATGCACAATCAGCACATCTAATCTCATTGATCAGAGGGCTCCCTTTCTCCCAAATGCTGAGAGTTCATTGCATTACGGAGGACGCCACTACATGGGAGGTGGAAATGGATAAAATGATCAACAAATTTACACAAAGGGGATATAATCCAAAGGAATTGCAAATGAACAAAGAAAGAATCAGAAATATTTCAAGGGAAAGTTGTCTCACAAAACGACCAAAAAACTCCACGGACAACAGGGTTCCGTTTATTAGTACATATAATACCATGAGTCCAGATATTAAAAAAGAAATTAATCAGGCGTGGTCCATAGTGACGACAGATAAAGAACTCCCCTTTAAGAACAATCGGATTCTCCATTGCTATAAAAGGGGAAGAAATTTGAGGGACTTTTTAGTGAAAACCGATGTGACGGAATATAGAAGCCCATATGGGAAAAAGAGTAGCTTCCCATGTCCCACATGCATCGCATGTAGATCTATGGAACAAGGCAACTCCTTCTCACATCCACATAAAAACAAAAGGTATATCATAAACCATTATATCACTTGTACTACCACCCACGTGATATACTTAATTACTTGTCCCTGTGGACTCTATTATATAGGAAAGACCGTGAGAAAACTCAAAGAGAGAATTGCACTTCACAGGTCGGCTATAAGACTTGCATTAACCGGTAAAGAATCTGAGCAACCAGTGGCAAGGCATTTTGCCAAATTTAAACATAATCTCTCATCCCTACGATTTAAGGGGATTGACCATGTGCCACCATTACGAAGAGGAGGAGATCGGGACCTGAAACTTCTTCAATTGGAAACATCTTGGATTTATAGACTTAACACGATGTCCCCATCAGGCCTTAACGAACAGTGTAACTTCAACTGTTTCCTCTAAATCATCCAATCTGGTTGAGAACTGTCATCATTTGGACAATATAGTATATATTTGGATATCGTTTCACTATCATATAATTTCACCAACTGGCATCCATATCTAGTGGCTTAACTTTCTCTGACTAGGAAATTTTCCTTATCTCTGTGATTCCATCACTACTCTGCTTTTCCACACACTCTATATATCATACGTACACCCCCTTTGATTTTTAAATAATCTTTTTGACACAATCACCTCACACCATAGACATTTCTTTAGAGATTTATCCCTGCCACACCATCTCTGTTTGGTATGGTTTCTTTATAAAAAACCACATACACATTCTAGACCCTTCCTAAACCAAATTCCATACCTCCTCATACACATCACGTCTGGCCGTTAGCTTCACACATCAGATATTTTAGTTTTTTCACATTAGTTTTTGCACATTTTTTATATGCTTCCTACATTTTTTACATGCTTTCTACATTTTTTATATGTCCTTTAGATTTCACATTCACCACATAATGTCTTTTCCATTTTATTTTGGCACACATTCACTCCACTTTCACATAATTTCATCACATTTTCATACTGTATTTACTCATTTAATTTATTCATTAATTTATCATTTAGTTCTCATTTAGTTTGTATTTATTATTTTATTACATTTTTATCATTTTACTTTATTTTATTTTATTTATTCATTTATTCATTTATTTATTTATTTATTTATGTCTTTACCTTATTCTTTTACCCCATCATTCTATTCATATTTTTATTTTATTTTATTTTTTCTTTCCATTACCTTTACCTTGTATAATTAGCTGTACTTGGGTTATACTTTAATCATCCACCGCCATTTAATTCACACTGTTTAGCCCAACAAATGTACATATTTGGGGCAATATTGCTTTTTATTGATTTGTTGTTCTGTCGCCATCGCAACAGGTGGGCGACCTTTCAGGGCAGTGACGTGCGTCTAGCGCGCCCGATCCTGGTCCCGTCGCGCCGGTCCCACCGCGAGGCAAACAGAACGTGAGGGCTCTTTCACTGGTGGGGTAAGTTATAAATTCTTGTATATTTGGCACAATTTTGTTAATCCCTGCCGAAAGTTATTAAATTACTGAAACGTTGGATCACACCCAGTACTGACTGGACTCTTCATTAACGTTTTACAAAGCCTTGGAGTGACGCTTAACTTTGACAATATATATATATATATATGTGTATAGAAATAGGGTGGACCGGCGCAAAAGAGTGTATTGCTACGAAAGCAGAGATGTTAAGTTGATCTGCCTGTATCCAGAAGTTATCCGGGGCTGCAGTCCTTAAAAAACCTGTAGGTGCCACAGGTTAAGTTTTTTAGTGGATAGTGAGTAATTAGTTATTCAAGGTCTGCGCCTAGGTCAGATGAGTTGTTTTTATAAAACCATAGGTTCAAGGAGAAGGTAGTGAATCCTTGGTAATCCTCAGTTAGATGAGGCAGGGAGAGAAGAACAGAGAAAAGAGAAAGACCATAGTGCATTAAAAAATATAATGTTTTACTTCAAATAAATTAAAAGGTTTTTCAGCGTACCAAAAGATAGAATTTAAAAAGCATGGTATAGTAACGAGTCAGTCCTACTGTATGCCGGGTCTGTCTGTAACTGCCGCCCGCTGTCACCGATCCACTCAGTGGCTGCGAATAGGAGAAGAGAAGAGACCTGCTTTCGGCTGTGGATGCTGCTCAGATACTGTAAAAGGTTGTCAAACCAACGCGTTTCGTCTGGGGCAAGAATCTGCCTTTACCGACTTCATCAGGGATTGAATAGAAATGAGGGGTATGGGACAGGCATTCAAATACAGGAGACCGCGGGAAAAAGAAACTGATAAGGTAGATGGACCAATCGGAAGCTTTGTTTACATGTGCAGTGATTGACATGTATCAGTGCATCTTAGTAAAGTCCCGCTAATAAACTCATAGAATGTATTTACAAATAACATAGTAACAAAAACATCAAAGCAAGGGAATTTCAGAGGAAAAGAAGAGTGAAAAATCCAAACAGGCAATTGATATAAATGTATCAATGGAATGAGAAAATAATTTTTTATATATATAGTGGGTAGTCGTGATAAAATGGAAATGAAGATAAATGGAAGCAAACAGGGGAGAACGGGAATAAAAGGATTTTACATTAACTGGTATTGGCACATGGAAGAAAGAAATATATATGAGCGGTATGAAAATAATATAATAGGAATCTAAGATAGACACTAATCAGTGTAACATAAACGGAGAGTGTGGATTCTACGGGACAATTAAAAGTAATTAATTAATTAAAACGCAGATAACATAAAAAGGAGATCCTGTATAAGGATAAACAATGAAGGTATTGGGTAACAATAAATAAATATGGAAAATTGCTGGATGAAGGAAATAGAAGCTGAGTACTACTGAGCCCAATATAATGGGCAATCAGAATAGGTTGAGTAGTGGAACATAAGAGACAATTAATTAATTGATAGGGGTGAATAAATAGTAAGTTATAAAAATAATAAGAAAATTTAAAAATAATAAAAACTACACATACGTGTAGTTAATTTGGCAATAGAAAAGGGGGGATAAAATAATTAGAGAAGAGATGAAATAAGATGTTAATTTAGAAAAATAATAAATAGGTAAATTAAAAATACAAATAATAATTAATAATTTTTTAATTATTATTTGTATTTTTAATTTACCTATTTATTATTTTTCTAAATTAACACCATTTATTATCCTCCTTTTCTCTCTTTTTATACTTTTTCTTTTATTCTTTATATTTTATTCTTTATATCTCTCATATTTATTGTCTCAATATTGGGTTTAATATTCGCAAGCATTAGATATATGTTTTTTAACTAAACCAATAAAATAAAGTTTTATCCAAAGGAGTGCATCTGAGAAGGTGGCACTTTTCTATTGTGAAATCCATCTTTGAACTTCAACCTCTATGACACATGTTTCTCATGCCATCTATTTGCACCCATTTCATTATAAATGGTGGTTGGGATTATCCCAATTATATTTACATAGTGATAAAAATGGAGCCTAATGACTTTTAATATACTCTATTCTCAGTGCGGTGCTTTCGTGTTTTTTCAACCTGTAAATGATATGAACATAGTTACAATTATAAAGCACTGCATAACATGTTGGCTTAAAAATGATTATCCCATTTCACAATACTGAAGAACAGAGACACTTTCATGTGTTGTGCATGTACTGTATTGTGGGTGGGACAATTCCATCTCCACCTATATTTGGTGCTGTCCAGGTGGAACCTAGTATAGACCGGAGGAGCGCAGGGATCTGTTACCGGAGAATCACACCGCTAACCATTCCCTTTGCCACTTCTGAGACCCATACCCTACCATTTTTCTTACTTATGTGAACATAAAATGGCAGCAAATTGAATATATTAGCACGTCTATACTGTACAATCTAATATCCACTTGTGAGCACAACCTTGCCTGCTATCAGAAACTGTCAGAAGTGTCTTCTATCAAAATATGACACTTGAGCGGATTACATTTCGGTCAGTGACACAGATACGCACACAAACACAATACACAGAAACAAGTAAAATACAAGCACGTCCGCACGTGGGAGGGGAGTGAATTACCCTGTCACTAATCTCTCACTTACATATCCAGAACACTGGCTTAAAGTCTCTGCACAGATGCAGATCTTCCTTTCGCCACCCAATTACCTTAAAGCACTAAGCACTGCAGAGGGAAAGGTGAAGAATGGTGCACCGGACAGACAAAGGCTCAGATCCACAGCGATCCCCAGTCTTCCTCTCAGTCCATATATAACTTTTAGCGCTTATCTGTAGACTGTGTATTGTGCTTTCCTGTGCTATAACATATGCATGCTCCCTATCCAGAGTTCTTGATAACTGGTATATAACATGAACATGCACTTTTACACATGCAAATAAATGTGTATCGGCAAATAGGCTGAGAGCAGTAACACAGCAACCTATACAAATTGCATGTGTCAAAGTATCTTGCATTCAATAGTTTTTATAATTATGGTAAATTGGTTTAATTTATATATTTAATTATAATAAAGATTTTAAACATGCTCATAACATACACATCAATTACCCCAGCCCCTAAGCTGGTGCCGGAAGTGCAGAGAGACCTGCTGCAGTGCTCACAGATACACTAAATCTTACACTTTCTTACACAATTATAATATAATGGAACATTCCCATCCCACTAGCACACAGGAGTGGCAGATCAGCCACTGTGAATACGCTTCCTTGTGCTCTCTCCAACTGTGCACATATGTAGTGCTAAAAATTGCTGCACTTACACCTAAAACTCTGTGTGCAAGTGTAGCTCTAGAACCACCCCTGTGTATTTAGCCTTTCGGTGGCAGGTGGATACTCCAGTACATGTTTAACTGCACTGTATCGACACAGATACTGTACAAGTCCTTGGATTTAAAGGCATGTGTATAAGCTGGAGGTTGGCAGTTTCAGAGGAATTATTACTTTGCTGAAATAGGAGTTAATAAGTGGAATAGCCTCCCATCTGAGGTGGTAGAAACTAACACAGTAGAACAGTTTAAAGATGCTTGGGATAAATATAACGATATTCTAAATCTCACACTACACATTACTCTTTCACATTACACCAAAAACCCGGGTTTTTGCCGGGACGAACCCTGACAACCCGGGTCGAGGCGCAGTGTGAAAGGGTCCCACTGCCTCTGTCCAGGTCTAATGACCATTAATTAATGAATAATTAATTAATTAATTAATTAGAGATAGATCAAAAGCAGGGTTATTCCCAGGTCCGACCCGGGTAGCCCACAGTGTAAAAGGGGGACCCGAGTCGCACATGAAGCACTTGATTGGTGTCATTTGCTTTGTATTGCCCTGGCAACAAGTGTTTCTAGGGCAATAGTAAACAAATTACACGGTATGATGACACTACTTCCAGGGTAGATCCGGGACCAGTCTGTGACCCTGGGATGATCTGTTGACCAGACCTGGGATATTGCTGGGGCCACTATGTGAAAACGGTATAAACTGAAGGTAAAATAGGATCTAGAGTCAGTATAGTTTTAAATAAACAACTGTGCAGATTGGATGGGCCTTGTGCCTCCTAACTGACACCACTTTCTATGTTTCCATGCTTCTGTACAAGCTCCTAAATTCAAGTCATGACAAAGGGTCCAATACATATTCCAGAAAAAATTCAAATAAACCCAGACAGAAGATATACTGACACAAGTTTCTCAAATCATAAAATCCTGAAAAGTTAAAAATACCAATACCTAAAATCCCTCCGCATGTCACTGACCGAACCATATAAAATCCAGACAACTTAAATCCTGAAACCTAAAAATCCAGACACAGAAGAAATGTTGGCAATTAGAATCCCGAATTGAAATAATATATCCCCTTCTACAATCCATCCTCTCTCTGCAGCCTAACCCTAATTCTTACCTTCTGCGATCCGTCCCCTCCCTGCAGCCGAACCCTGAATCTCCCCTTCTAAATTTTGTCCCTTCCCCGCAGCCTAACCCTACCCCAACCAACCTGTCTGAAAGAGTCACCAAAAAAGGTGACAATAAAAATAGTTATTTTTTGTCAGGATTATAATTGTCCAGATTTGTTCAGTATCATTATTATTAACATGTTGGGTGTTTTAGCTGTGGGTATTTCATGTGTAGGAATTTTTCTTTTTTCATGTTGAGATATCATTAACAGGGAAACTCGTGTCAGTATTTCTTCTGTCTGGATTTTTTGCACCAGGTATATGACTACCACCGAGGACGTAGTGAGTCTAAAGACATTTAGAAAGTTGGACAGATGTATTACTAGTGTTTTGCTGGACCTGCAGTTTGACATTTGGGCTAATACAATAAAATCCATTTTTCATTTTATATTAGAGTCACAAAGACAGCCAATGAGCCTCTTGTTTACTCTTAACAAACTAGGAAATCAGTAATCAACAATAAAATGGTCCTATCAAGAACTACATTAACAATCTTTTGTATTTTAAATAAAATGCTCCATCAGTTACAGCAATTTGCATAGGTTGGCTACAAAATACTCAGCATCATTCTTATAGGGGAACCCTTTTTTGTTAAGCCAGGGAAAGGAGAGAGGTGTTACCCAGGGCTAAGGGCATTTTGAGCAGACAGTCACCTAAATGATTATGGCTATGATTATAACTGGAAATGATGGATTTATTAATTTTTTCCTTGTTACAACACTTCCTTTGTTTTCACTATTCACAAGTCTCCTTGCTGGTGTTCAGCAAGTTTTATGTTACAAAGAAAAGCCACTGAAAAGTCGGCCAGCAGCGGGTTCTGGAAAATCAGGCAGATGGTTTCCCCTGAAATGTTCTTATATTAGACTAAGCTTGTGAGTACTAATGCTGACAAACACTATGCAATGTCCCATCATATCACTGCTATCAGGAATGGTTCAGCGAAGCTTCAGATCAGGCATATTGAATGAACAGATTATTGGGTCAATGTACATTTTGGGCCATTTAGATGGTTGATCATCGTAAAATTTACTAATCAGTCATGAAATTGTACAATGTGTGGCCATGGTAACATTCAGTGAGAGCTGACTAGTATGTTTAAACCAAGCTTGTAAAAGTTAACCCTAGCTTGAAAAAGTTATTTTAAGAAGAACAAATGGAATGCATTGCCTGGCGTGCTTCTTCCTTTAGACCGACTTATATTGATTTCATCATTGGCTGCAACACCATATGCTGTATGTTTGTGAAACATCACTGTTTGGAAATTGTACCTTTGAATGATTAATACTCATTGAAATAACATCCATCCAATTGGACTGCCAAGTTTTGCACTTCACCAGAACCGGTGCATTCTTACACAAGTGCTGACTGATAGACCTATTGGAGACTCACAATTGAATACTGATGACCTCCAATTGCCATCTGGAGGAAAAAATCCTACCATCGAAAAGAGTCTTCATCTTCAGTTATAAGAACATTGGTGCTTAATAACCAACATCACTGCGGGTAGCAATACAAGGTACTTTTCAGGTCTAAAACAGAATCTGCAAAGCTTGGTGAATTGGTTTGTTATTGATTTGTTCATTTGTCACTGAGCACCTTTATTGAACCATTAGTGAGTGTCTCTACCAGTTGGTTGTCTCAACTCAATTTAACTTCAGTGCACTTTTAATCTATACAGAATATGGATTATCATTTCTGCCAATGAAATCCAGTTTCTTAGGTTTTCTGTGCCATTATAGTTGAAGTAGCTTGAAGCTGAAGCACTTTGCCAAATGTATATGGTTGATTGTTATTATTGTGTATATTGTTTAAAAATTTTATGTATAGTGTGTTTTACATTAAGAACGCTTTTAGATGACCTTTTTTGACCCTTTCTCAGTTACATTAAAAGACTTAGGGCCTCATTTACTAAAAACGATTTGAGGCAAATTGCCACAAATCACATGATTTGAGCCTCTGAAGTCACATCGCGGTATTCAGAAAGGCTCAAATCGCGTTATTTCAGTGTGTAAAAAAATATCAATGGCAAACATCGCTGGACATCGCGATTCAGAAATCGTCCATTGAAAAAATAGGAAAAAAAAAAATCACCCCATTCGCTAAAGGAGATTTGAAGAAATCTCCTTTAGTGTGATTTTAAATCAACCAAAACCAAAATCGCAGCCAGAGAGCTGCGAGATCTGGTGTATTAAATAAAAATCTTTTTACACTCACGTTTTGAAGTCTTCTTTTTTCTTTATTTCTTATAGGTGAGATGAATTTTCTGTACTTGATTGAAGTCTTCCTCTCCGGTGGCCAGTGTTCTTTCTTCAGCTGCTGGTGAA
>WWET01000787.1:408723-425251 GCA_011038615.1 Limnodynastes dumerilii | reverse complement strand
ACCGGCAGGAAAGGAAAAATATAAAAGCAAAGTTTAAACAAAAAAATTGAAAAACGCTAAGGGAGGGAGGGAGATTCTGCAATAAAGAGACTGCACATCCTGTCCACTAGCCCTTAAATCACCTCTTTTTAGCCCACCCCTCTAACCCCCAGCCCTTTACAACACTACACTATTCAAAACAACTAAACAACATAACTATTACCCCTGTTTTTCTGATGTCTGGTGGAGCACCTGCATGCCATTTATGTCAGGGTTGCCGACTCTCCCAGAGTATCCACTCCTGAAATGCCTAACTCACCATCCCTTTACCTAGAAACACTATTCAAAACAACTAAACAACATAACTATTACCCCTGTTTTTCTGATGTCTGGTGGAGCACCTGCATGCCATTTATGTCAGGGTTGCCGACTCTCCCAGAGTATCCAGTTGACTCCTGAAATTTAGGCCGTTCTCCCAGTATCCCGGGAGAGCCAGCAAATCTCCTGCATGCCCCGACACCCAAACAATCACTTGTGTAATCACTAGAGTTACTAGGGATAGTCAGGACTTGATAATGTCATCAAGTCCTGCCCATCCCTTTAACACTTGAAATCACATGGGTGATTGACAGGGGACGGGGCTTAATTACGCATTTTGCATAATTGCGTCATTAAGCTGTGTCCACTTGCAGTAATCTATTGCTTCCCTTTCGGGTTCTCCCGGGGGAAAGCTTTCAATAATCAGCAACCCTGATTTATGTCCCTGCAGCCCTATGAGGGCCTTGGTTCTTTTAGTTATAGTTTCTGCACAAAATGAATTATGTTTATTCCATTGTATGTCACTTTCCAGAACCTGCTTTATGTTATTTACTATTTGTTTTTTGTTTTTTTGTTTTGTTTTTTCAAGTAATTAAAATTAGAATTCTGAGTTTTGGCAAAAACATTTTAATTTACTTTGTTTTAGTCAGAAAATATCAATATGTTTCTGCTTCTATTGTTCTACACATTTCTAGTAAGGTTGATACATTTTCTCCTTCCAGAAGGTGTTTTTCTGCTAGCCCACTTATAAAACACACCCGAGTGTCTTTATTTGTTCTTTTGATACTGTATCTGTAAAGCCCACTGTAAATTATATGTGCAGCTATTTTACCTGTCTTTTCTATGTCTCACTTTCTTTTCAACAGTAATATTTCTTGCACACATGATCCTGACCCTCTGTCCTTGCCTGCACTTACCATCAACCTCTTCTCAATTTCACCTTGTAACTTCTGATATCTCTCGGCAGATGGCCTACATAAAGACTAGCAAGATATACAGTGCAGCATGTCATGAAATATATACTTTTAAAACAAGAAAACTCCAAAAAGTTCAGATATGTTATTGAACATGAAGATGAAACTTATAGCTTTAAAATGAATGATCTTTCCTATGTAGCTCTGTTTAAACCATGGTTGCCTACTTTTGCAAATGAATATCAGGGAGATTTTTATAGCACTATCAAGGCTGCACCAAAGGGGTGTGTCCTGTAGTGTCAAAGGGGTGTGTCCTATGAATAGCTCCACCCATGAGTGTGTCTAACATTGCCAGGCAAGCTATTTCTCAATAGGAATAGCAGCATCAGTATTTATTGATCGTTAAAATGGGCCTGATCCAGACCTATGCCGATGCACTGTGCTTACTAAAACACAGCGTATCGGCGTCCACTCTCCCCAACACTCCCCCTGTGCAGGCGTATTTCCCATTGCTTACGCTGGCTGAAGGCTACCCTAACTTCAGCCGGCGTAAGCAATGGGTAATACGCTCGCACACGATCCTGATATTCAGGGAGAGTTGGCAGCCATGGTTTAAACACAAAGGAAAAGATAATGGGGCATATCCAGAACATCTCTTCATAATATAATGGGGCATATCCAGAACATCTCTTCCAAGCGAATTTACGCCTGGCGGACACGTAAATTCACGATTTTATATTTACTGCGCATGCACACAACAGATTATACGCTACGTCACGTAACGTAACTCTGAGCGTATGGGCCATTCACGTATCTGCTACATAAATTTGTACGTGGGGGTGTGCCAATTTTACATTAGCCAAAAGTACGCCTAAGTATGCAGAGGTTTGCATTTAAATTAGGCGCAAAGCGCGCCTATTCCCATCTATTATGGTAGCTGAACATTGCGGATTTTGTATTGCACTTCTTTGGGGTGTTAGATAAATCTGTGATGTATATTTTCATGATTTGCCACGTCTGATTTAATACAATCTGCCCCACTGATTACCTTCTCTAGACCCTGTAAAATATGGGCTTCATGGAAATCTGCATAGTAAGCAGTACTAACAGAGACAAAAGGTAAACAATGGCTCAAACTAGTACATAAAAACCAGGTTTAAAAAAACTATTTTGTTTGTTTTAGTCTTTTTGTTATATTGTTATATAAACTTCCCATGTGTGAGGTGTGCATTCCCCAGCAACAGTCACCTACCAACAACTTACTCTAATAAAGAGACACAGAGACTTGCATGTGATCTAACTCAATTTTATTAATAACCCTTAGTGCTAATAATTTGGAAGCCATCAACTGACCTAATTGGGACATAAGTTAACCTTACATTTAAGAAATATGATGGGGGCCAAGAAAAGCAGGTTAAATAA
Source organism: Limnodynastes dumerilii (assembly GCA_011038615.1). Classification (NCBI taxonomy): domain Eukaryota; kingdom Metazoa; phylum Chordata; class Amphibia; order Anura; family Limnodynastidae; genus Limnodynastes; species Limnodynastes dumerilii. The sequence continues at coordinate 422,618 of WWET01000787.1, read as the reverse complement.
AAAAAAATCACAATGAATAATAAAAATTTGCAAGTGAGAAATAATAAACATTTGTACTTTAGTGAATATAAGCACACCTCATTTAAGTGTTCATATGAATCATCCGCAAGGATGCGCCTGCCAGCCGCAGGTAAACATATTCCAAACCACATAGGTCAAAGACAATTACCTTTTGTAATATCTTACCAGACCTAGCGAAGGAATAAGAGCACCAACCAACTGCTAATCCTGCTTTTCCGTCATTCAAGCCTAAACTTAGCCAAAACCCAAACGTCTAAATAAAAAAGGGGGGTGGGGGTGTGGTAGAAATCCAAGGAAGAAGGAGGCAGACCCCCAGGCAGAACGTCTTTTAAAGGCTTGGACGTCAGCTCCTCCCACTACAGTGAGGACCAATGCCAATCCAGAACAAGGTGAGTGTCACCGCCTGGCCCGCACACCCACACAGGGAGTTTAATTGGTTCCAGGTAAATTAATTAACTTTCATCTTCTCTTACTGTTTGATAAATTATTGTTAATGCATTAATTCACAATTTGGTATTTGTATTGGCTTAAATTTTTTTTTTATTTCTGAATGAATCAGTAAGGCACAAGGAGGAAAGTACCTCAACTAGCACACAGTTATGAATCCACACAGGGAGAAACTCAAGACCTTGAAGTTAGCATATAGAAGACACGCAAATAAGGGACAATATAACAGATACAGTAAACATTAGTAAAACACTGCAGAGCAGGCTTACCTATCCCCATTCCTGACCCTCACACCTGCTGTTACCACTGGCTGATACCACCATCTCTTCCATGTTGCTGGAATTTACTGCACATTTTCATTTCCACTTCCTGATCACTTCTCCCTTCCCCTGTTAGGCAGACCTATGATGCAACAAGATGGGGTTAAAAGGGAACCTCAAAAAAAGCGTCATATAATGGTTGCACACTTACAATTAAAACATAACTTTAAACTGATCAAGTTAAAAATTCTAAGTTCCTTAGATGGTCCTGATCCAGCCCTACGCTGCCCGACGGTAATACGGCAGGCGTAAGATCGGCTTAAAAGCCAATCTGCGCATGCGCCGGCCAGATGTTGCCCGGCGTAGCTATGGCAATGCCGATCGTGGATCGGGCGTCCGTAGCAGCAGCGTAGTAACACTGGAGGGGGCGTTCCCCTCCATTACCACGCTGCAGTTAGGCAGGGGGAAGGAGGGTAATGAGGCTTACGCCGGCTGAAGTTAAGGTAGCCTTCAGCCGGCATAAGCGAGTGTTAATACGCTGGGGCAAGGGGGAGTGTTGGTATCCCAGTGAGTGCAGTTTGCCGACATATATGAAATAGTATGTGGGAGCAGTGACTAGATGTGCGGCCAGTATTAGGATTCATACAGTGAACGGGTGGAATAGATAAGGATTGAAAGGTTGAGTAACATATATTAAAGTGACACTATAGGCTCCAGTTACCTCTTTGCTGCTGTTTCGTTTCTTTTCTTTCTTCCTGATCTTCTTTTTTTTCTCCATCTCTTCATTCCTCAGGCTCTTCTCTCTCATGCTGCAGCCAGCTCCTCCAGGCTCTGGCGCGTAGGCTGACTGGGAGATCATGTGATGTGATCTGATTGGCCTGATGTATCCATAGCGATGCAGGAAGCTTCCTGCATTGCAAATCCATTAGCACTGGTCACACACATTCCGGAGACGGAGTGGCCTCAGAGGTGCCTACACTGACCTAATGCCGGCTCTGGTCAAAAGCCAGAGTTTCAGCATGGTGTTCTGCTTCCTCCCCCTGGGACTTCACTTAAGACTGAGAGGCCACCGCTGCCGCTGCACAGTACCCACACAGTGGATCCTTCTGATGAGAGGGGCAGCATAGCTACTTAGGGATTGGCTGTTAGTTACCAGGGGGGCGGGCCAGGTCCCAGCCATCACTCCACAGCAATAGACAGCTGATCGCTAAGCAGCTGCAGCTCCCGACTCATCAGAAGGACAGACTTGCAGGAGAAAGTTGTTTTTTTTTCAAATCCATTATTATATGAGGCGGCCTCCAAGTGGCCTCATAAGTGCACCGGCCTACCGGGAAACTTCCCGGTAAAGCATATTACCAATCCGCCCCTGGTTAATACGCTGGGGCAAGGGGGAGTTTAGGGGGAGTGCAGTGATGGTACGCTGAGCGTAGGAATGTTCAGTGTGCCATCATAGCTCTGGATCAGGCCCTGATAGTGTACAAAAAGTGACAATTAATTATAATCCAGGTGAACAGCAAAAAATATATAGACTTCCCTCTATATAACCTCATCCCATATATGTTCAATTAGACATTAATATGTAATTACATCCACCACAAAAATAGGGGAAAATCATGCTCTTGTCCTCTATACAGTATGTATCACAAGTTTAATATAACATCAGACAAATTTTACCATAATCTAAACATTTTCATTAACCCAGCCCTGTATGAAATTGGGAAACTCAACTCAATAAGTTTCATGTTTACTCAATAAGTGTGAATATCGGGAAGATTTAGATTATTTTCTTTGACTACATGAAAGCAAATCCCAGGATAAGTGATTATATAAATGTTACTGTGTATGGGAATAGTTTTATCAGGCATGTCATTATATTCAGCTGAATTGTGTCTTTATTCAATGTGTGTAGAGAAAGATATGCTCCCCTTCACAGCTGGTCTCATAAATGATGATTTACGATTTACTGTAACAGGCTTTATTATTGAGCTTCTTATATATCTTCTGGCTGCTTTATACCTAGGAGTCAAGATAATTGTATCAGAGTTGGAAGAATCCCCTATTTTTATGACTTGAATACTTTTGCAGATAACTTTTACAATATAAAAGATTTACAAATCTGTCAGGTGATTTCTGCACAAAATGCTACTCACAGCTATTTTGGCCTAGGTTAACAGGGGGAATTCTTTTACAGTTATCCATTGCATGAGTTTAACACTAAAGAACTATAAATGAGAACATAACCAATTTTCGAAATAATTTTGAAAGTTCTTTATTATATATCGATTATGTGAAAGTTCAGAATCTCATTATGGCACTGAACAGCTGGTGCTGTAGCTCCTGCATCACTTGAAGTCCTTACGCTTCCCTGTATTATAGTACAATTAATGATTATGAGACTTAGCTTCGATATTTTTATAATGTAATGTCTGTGCAGAGTTTTCTTCTAAAGTAGGAAAGTCCACACTGTTATATAACGTACCCCTATGGCACCCGGATGTGCCATAGTGTACCTAAAACGGGAGGGGGGGGGCAGTGGAGGATACCGAAGAACACCTCGCAAATTTGATTCCGGTCCTTTATTATTAAAATGTTATTATTTTATTATTCCTAGTCCCCATTTCTGACCTACACTAGTTATGTATTTGGTATGTCCAAATAGGTAATTTATGGACTAGATTTACTAAACTGCGGAATAGGAAATATAGAGATGTTGCCCACAGCAACCAAGGAGATTCTAGATCTCACTTTCCTATTACATACTAGAGAATGTCAGCAAGAATCTGATTGGTTGCTATGGGCAACATCTTAATTTTTCTTTTTCCGCAGTTTAGTAAATACCTATCACCAATTTAACTTAGAATTGCAGTTAAAGATGTCATTCAATCAAGCATCATGTATTCCATATTAGCAATCATCAATAGAATGTAAAAATACGGAGGAACACTTAGTTGGCGCAAGGTCCTTAAGATAGGGAAACCCTAAGTGAGGGTAATAAAATAAAGTGACAAGTGCGTTGAAATAAATAATGAAGTGCTGAATATGCAACAGGTACTTAATATTTAGGATGGTCCTACAAACACTACCAAAATAATATACTAATGCTCACGTGCAAAATAGCAAAGGTGGAAATCCATAAGCTGGATAATGGATATTTTTCATATCATAGTAATCAGGTTCATGTGCAGATAACAATAATATAGATAGTATGCCAAAAAAAACTTGTGCAAATAGCAAAGTGTAAAGTTGTATACAGTAAATAAGAAACGTAAGTGAACAAAATTCAACAATATTGGTTGATAAAAGAATATTATTGGATGATCCTGGGGAGGATTTAAAATCTGTAGAAAAAAACGCAACCTGTAGCTGGGAGTACCTGGTAATGGCAAAATACCTGTAATACCTATATATATGCAGCGCAGTAAGGAGAACACAGATAGAAAGTCTAGCACTCTGAGAAACTGGAACATAAGGTGTGACTGGTGGAGTATGTGGGAAGGGGGCATTTTCTCTCTCTCACCAGGTCTCCAATGACGGGAGAATGATGGAGTCATACCGGTACTGGCTGCTTGGGGGAAAACGGGTGATGGGTCACTTGGGAGTAGTGGGTGACTGGTGGTCCACTTGGGGGTGGCGGCTGACTGGTGTGGCAGCGGGTGACTGTTGGAGAACTTGGGGTGTGGTGACTGGTGGGGCACCTGGGGGGACATTTTGAGGACAGAAGTTCTGCTCCCGACCACTGCACATGCGCAGTAGCATTAATACAATGTGCAGTTCAACATAGTATTGCTCAGGTCTAGAACTGCACCTTAAAAAATGCTGTGAATTTATTGGGACTTACTCCCACTTAGGGAATAATTATTTGTTTGTTTTATTGAATGTACTTTATTAAAATTGTAATAATTTGAATCAGTTTACCAACGCATGGCATTTTTTATGTTTCCTCTCATGACAAACTTTGAGTATATGGCCTGGATTCAGAGCTGTACTTTCACATATTTTGCAGATGGAAGCATAGCCAAAATGAGCACTGCGCATGGTCACAACGGAAGCGAGTACAGAAAAACGGGCACAAGTGTGCCCATCCGTCTGTGTCCTCTTCTGACTGCACTGCACCTATGGAATGGAGTTGTACAATATTTAAATGAGAAAAGAGGTGTTTTTCTCATCTAAATATAAGTTGCAGTCCTGTACGGTGCCTGGACATCCGCCTTATACTTACAGCATAGGAGCAAGTCACGATTATGTAACATAAAAAAACCCAAAAAACTATAAAATATAAAAAAATAAGACACATAAACGCTTTACATTAATTACCCCCCTCCCCGCTGCTATAAATTAAATAAATAAACTCGCCCCTACAGTGCATGCTGATGCTTGTAGTGCTACCAGCATGCAGAACCACAAATACCAACATGCCCTGCCATCCTGAGCCCTCCGGGCCATGTAATTGCTCCCAATAGTTAAACAATGTAATATAGGGATGGATGTAGTAAAAACAATGGTAACATTAAATACAGTCATTTAAAAAAAAAACATACTTACTTACTTGATGGGATGGGATGGGAGAGTTGTTGCAGTGTTGAGCTCCCACGCAACTCTGTGTAGGCCTTTATAGCAAACTCGGAATCAGCCCCCATGGGATTATTATTCTAACACTTCATTCCTTGGATATGGTTCTATTGGAAGTTAAGGATCCTACTAATACATACCCCCATACAGATTGCTTTTGTACTTTATTTTAATTGCTTATAGCCTTTCTTAATTAAGACCAGTTGTTCACCATCAGTGCTTTTATTTCAATATATTCTGTTGTTTTTAATACTTAAACTATCCCTAAAAAGCTGAACATAACCCACCAATAAAATTGAAAGGAAACGCTATGAAATATTTCTAATATATTCTTTATTTTTGTTTTGTTTTACAAACAAAAGGAAACAGCACATGACAGGGTTAGTGAACACAATCAAAACAGCAAAAAAGATAGTAGGCACATTGAAATATTGTGACAGTCCCCTACAACTCGGAAAATTGGGAGGCTAAGGCAGAGTATTGAGGATTGTTATGCTGAAGTTCTTATAGTGGGTTTTGTCCTGGAAGAGGAAGAAAGAACAGACTAGGAAGATCATGGAGGGGAAGGAGAGGAAGGGGGGGTGGTGGTGCCATTAAAGAAGTCGGGGTCTGGGGTCGGATGACAGCTACTCCTAAGTGAAAGCTTGAGGCTAGGGCTGGTGGTGGGGTTTAGAGTGCTCAGAAATATTTGTGAACCAGATACTAATTTTCATCTCTTTGTGCTGTCAAATTATTTAATTTTATGTTTAGTGAAAATAAATGGGTGCTTTTATTTGATCAATAAGCAAAACTTTGAGTTAAGAAGCTTGTTTTAGATATATTTTATGTTTGCTTTGAGCACTACAAGTATGATTAAGTAGGTTTGAATAACATTTTCAGTATAGACATGTTCTTTCTTGGTTTGTGTAATAATAATATGAATTTCTGACTAATGTTCAGCTTAGGGCTTAAAATATTACTAAAATGACTGTGATAAATGGATATTTATTATAGCCTACACAATACATTAGCAGATAATATAATTATATATGAAGAGTATTACAAATGGCCAGAAAATGATACTCATATCCACTGATGGTGGTAGTCAGCTTTGTCCTGCTGCAGTCCAGTCCCATGGCCCCACAAAATAAATGTTATGCAGATTTTTGTGAAACAGAATAAATCACGTTTACGCTGTTCAAGAAGAAAAAACGACGAATCAAGAAAAACTGTTGCAGGAGCAATCAAAGTAAAGAATAAATAAATGTAATCATGTCAGGGACCATATGTATTACTCAAGATTGTAGCCAGTCTCAGAACAGATATGCTTCCCACGGTTCACTGTGCAACCACAGAGGATATGCTGCCCAGGATTCACTGTGCAACCACAGAGGATATGCTGCCCAGGATTCACTGTGCAAGCACAGAGGATATGCTGCCCAGGATTCACTGTGCAACCACAGAGGATATGCTGCCCAGGATTCACTGTGCAACCACAGAGGATATGCTTCCCATGATTCACTGTGCAACCACAGAGGATATTCTGCCCAGGATTCACTGTGCAACCACAGAGGATATTCTGCCCAGGATTCACTGTGCAACCACAGAGGATATGGTTCCCAGGATTCACTGTGCACCCACAGAGGATATGCTGCCCAGGATTCACTATGACCCACAGAGGATATGCTGCCCAGGGTTCACTGTGCACCCACAGAGGATATGCTGCCCAGGATTCACTGTGCAACCACAGAGGATATGCTTCCCAGAATTCACTGTGCAACCACAGAGGATATACTGCCCAGGGTTCACTGTGCACCCACAGAGGATGTGCTGCCCAGGATTTGAATCACTGAGATGGATCCTGTAGCTGTAGAACAAGCAAGTGCTGGATGAAATAATTATACTTGTGCTTTTGGTATGGGGCCTGATTATGTTTAAGTTCGCTTCTGCACAGAAGTATTGAAGTCTGAATCAATCATATTCTTCCAACAGCACAGGGTAATGAGGTAAAGCAGTAATGTCACCGTTTCCAGAGATTGTTTTCAAACTCACCACTATAATGATTAAAGTTTATATATGCAACTTATTTATTTATTATTACAGGTTTTTATATAGTGCTATCAGTTTACGTAGCGCTTTATATTTACTGTTCACATTAGTCCCTGCCCCATTGGAGCTACATTTTAAGTACCCAAACATATAAACTGACAGACACACACACACACACTCACACACTAGGACTTAATTTATTCAGCAGCCAATTAACCTACCAGCATGTTTTTGAAAGGTTGGGAGGAAACCGGAGCACATGGGGGAAACCCACGCAGACATGGGGAGAACATACAAACTCAACACAGATAAGGCCTATTCCAGGAATTATATGTAGTATATTCCATATTATACACAAGCTTTTATTTAAAATAAAGAAAAAAATCTACAACTGGAAATACTAAGTAATATTACCAATACATTATGAAATAAATAAGATAATATTCATTGTGGTGAATATCAAAGCTAAATTTCATCTGTGTCTGAGAATTATGATGTACATGTAAAAAGTAAAATGAATATTTAGTATTTTTTCACTTTTATACCTAGAGATCATATACAATAATCATTATTTTCAGTAAAAAAAATTAAATTGTCCTTCGATTAACAGAATTTGGTCATCTTAAATCAATTTGCAAAATGAAGTAATGTAGTTATGGTAGTATGTACCAGAAGCTAAAGCTGTACAATTCAGTTACATAAATATAGATCTATTTCTCAGAAATAAGTTTGTAAACCTACCTACAATAGATTTGTTCATCCCCCAGGTAATATGTGACATTTATCAATAGCATATGTCTAAACTAATTTAATTGAATTTATCTTTACATTTCTTTCTCTAACCGAATGACTAATATCTAAATCAAATATAAATAATATTTTCCTACAAAACCAAAATGGAGTTTTATACTTAATATTTCGGTTTTTATTTCTATACGTGAAAGATTATGAGATGTAATATAAAATCAATTTAAACTACCATTGCAAAGCTATGCATAAAGCTAAAAAATAAACAAAAATTACCATTTATTTTTTTGGACTGTGCTGAACTTAAAATCTCATTGCTGCTTGGTGGCAATGTTTGTTTAATTAGTGCCACAATTAAAATGTAATATTGTCTTGGCTCATTTCCTGACAACAGTTTTTGATTCATTTTAATGAGCTTTGAGTATTCTGGAGCTGAGCCATCAATCAGATCAGTGTCTACAGTCAAACAGTAATGGATGTTTCTACTTACTTTTTTAAGCCCTGTTTTATAAATCTTGCAAATAATATCGAAATTGTCAAACATTATTACACAAATTTAATAATAACATAAAAGTTGAAAAACTAATTGCCTTGAGATTTATGTGCGACTTTACCTTATGAAAGGTTTTAATTATAGGTGGTGTGTTTTCTGAGTAAATAATGTAGTCTCCACCCAATAAACATAATGGCCCAGATCTAGAACGTAAAGCGTGTGGGGGGTCCGTAGGTACGCTACGCTGCCGGTAGTAAAAAAAAATTGCTACTTTAAGACCTGCCGCAGACTTAGTCGTAACAGGGCTTCCCTGCCCCGACCCCTAGTTTACATGGCAATCCCCGTCTATATGACGACCATCCTAAATTAAGGGTCTACCCATTGTGCGTACATACTATCATACGTAACAAAATTATGTACAACATTAAGTATACATGCGGAACATCTGGCACTTGCGTAAGTCCCCTGTTGTACCTAAGTGTTGATCTGGGCCAATGTGTGCAGGGAACAGGGTCACATCTAGATGTGCGTGAAATGAGCAGTCGTCCAGGGCGCTAGTAAATTAATATATAAAGTTAAAGTTAAAGTTGGTTACTAATTTATTGTAGGTCATAATTTTTTATTTTTGTCCCGGCACAAACATTTCTGGCTATGGCTTTGGCAGAAAATATTTAGAAAACAATAAACACCTAGGGCTGAATTAAAACTTAATATAGTTTAATGACTTCTGCACGCTGATTGCGTTCTGTACACCTGGAGATACTTCCAACAGGTCGACGTATCCCCTCCACTGCCTAAACTCCGTGAGATAGTCGCGGGGGGATCATTTAAATTTTACTGTAAGGGTGGGTTTTAATGCTTACGTGTTGATCAGTGGTTGTATGGACCACTATAGCAACGTAAGTGACAGGGAGTTCAGACCTCCATGTGTACAGTAAGTCCCTAGCCCTTATGGATCCGGTCCCTAGCCCTTATGCATGCACACTAACTCACTTTTTCGGTTTTGACTTTTAAAGGGTACATCTAGACCTCTGTTTCGCAGTCTTTGGTCAGGCCTCCTATCTGATTCCTCTTGCCTTCACATTGTGGTTGATTTTCAATTAGATACCACTATATAGGTATATACCAAAACCAGAAGCGGTACAGATTCCAGCAGCAGCTATCACCAGAGTAGAAGATATCAGAAGATTGTCAGTGACAGAAAAGTAAAATAACTTGTTTGTGAGGATATCCATACTGATAATCAGATGAACACGGGGTTAAGGATTTAAACCATAGTGTGGTTAAACCCACTGAGTGGGTCGGACCAAGGTGCCACTTTATTGACACAGCTGATTGGTCTAATTTAAAGCCGGAGGAGTTTGCAGTTGTTAATATTCCTTCACAGGAAGTTGCTCTCCTGGAAATTCCTTGCTGTGAAGATCCCTGTGGGGTGGAATAAATTTTTGCATTGTTATTTAGCAGTTCCTTCCCTTTCTATTATTCCCTTCTTTCTGCCTTAATTTTCCTTATAGCTATCCTTTATTTTTTCCTTAATTGTGTTGTTATTTTTAGGCCTTGTCTTGCATTTATTGTTAAATTGAATAGTATCCCCTTTTACCAATTCATTATGTCTTTCCTCAAAAGAGAAGTATCTCCTCCATTGGAGGGCTATCCTGAAGTTAATCTGGGTGCTCCACATCCCCGTGGGTTCCCGGTATTAAGAGTGGATCCACATGGGGGGTCAAGCTTATTCGTCCTCTGCGGTGCATAGGGGCCTTCACACTACACTAGCCCTTATTTGCTGCTTTGCGGTCCTCCAGGCCTTCCGATGGTCAGGGCCTATGGTGCAGCTTCCAATAGCCTCAGCAGAAGCTGCTGCTCCTGAGCTTCTAGAACAGCCATGCAGGCTTCCGGTTGGACGCCATCTTCTTCAGGTGGGGCTGCAGGTTCGGGTGTTGTGGTCTCGCTTCTGCCACAAGCAGCTATGCCAGTGAGTTCCCAATAAGCTTGGGCTCACCGGTATGTATGGAGGCCTCTCCTGTCACCAGAAGGAGCTCCGGTGGGTACTGAGAGGCAGAAGCAGGGTCACAGGGATGCAGGCTGGAATAGAGCACAAGATAACAGTCTGTCAGGCCTTTCACAGTATGAGTCCACAGTGGGGCAGACCCAAGGTTTGTCTCAATCTATGCCTGCCATATTTAGAAACTTTGCCTCTGTCACTGTTGTTTTATGAAGGGAGGAGGAGTCTGCTCAACTAACCCCTCAAGGACCACAATCCTCATGGGTGGGGGAGATCGATATAGATGCATTGCCTGGTACTACAAGGAACATAAGCTGACCTTCCCGGCATCAAGGCACCTCCTGTAGGTGAGTCCTTAGGCCGAGCTTCAATTCAAATATATGAAATGTGTGCAAGTGTATATATAAATGGAGAGGTGCAGCCAAGGACCAAAGTGACCACTGTGCAACTACAAGGAACAAAAGAGAGGCTCGGCGCTCCAAACAAGCATTATATAATACATTAAAAAGTAGATTTAATTCACAATATAGCTATATTGGGTTAAGCTTACCTGCCCGGGATTAAGGCACCTCCTGTAGGTGAGTCCCTATCCATTTGCTATATGTGTACTCAGGAGGTCTGTATTTAAACACTCCTGCCATTTGAAAAGTGTGCAGTGGCCATATTGGGGAGGGGTTAGGCTTCCAAAGTAAACTAACAGTAACAAAAAAAAAGGCTTCTTTGCCTGGTATGTAATCTGCCACATGCAGCAGGGGCCACTATTTTTCAGGGGAGCAGTTTAATGGTTCTAATTTGGGACATTGTCACCTCGCCCTCCCCTGCAATTGTCTTATTGGCCTAGCTCAGCAGGATCCTCCATTACTTTCTTCCCTTGGCCTTGGCCTCAGATTCACTACAATGGGCCTGCCACACAAAATGCGGAGCTTCGTAGCTCCCGTTTTCGATCTCCCAGGGGTTTTGGGCAGCAATCCACTAGTACTCTTTCAGTGTCACACAATCTTGAAGAGGAGAGTTCAGTTGTCATTCCTGGCACTAATAACCTTACTGTCTCAGAATCATCTGCAGAACCTCTCAAAAGGCATAGAAGATACATAATCCAACAGGGTTGGTCCATGCGTAGGGAGAATCAATCAGAGTCGACTGAGGTGGTGTGCATTGCTCCCAAGCAGCCTCCTACAGTGTCTCAGACAGCCAAGGCGGTGGCTACAGGAGTCCATGCTGACAATTAGGGTGAGTCTGCATGGGATGTGCAAATTGACAGCGTTAGTAATATGTGTTTTGAATCTTTCTCTTCCTCTTCCTCAGTTTCTTCAGAGAATTCATTGCGACCTCTGGTCAGGTAGGGCTATTGCCAGACACTTATGGAAAAGGGCACATAAGCGTTCCGATCGGTCTGTGCACCTTTGCTAATTCTTACCTTGACAGTAGACCTGATGAATCCGGGACCTGCTCCGGCATCAGCATTTAGTGCATGATCTGATGGTGTGCACTAAAGGTGCATTTACGCATTCAAGAGGCTTTGATCACCAAGCGCATTTCCTTATGGCAATTACAATCATTGACAGGGCCCCTGTGCTTTGCTTATAGGGTCTATTCCCTATAGGTAATAGATCTAGATCCCATTTGGATCATGGAGACCTCAGGCTTTAATCTGGTTAACCAATGACCTCAAAGCAGATCTTGGTGTATAGGATTCATTCTTGGGGTCATTTAATGAGGAGCGGATGTAACCTTCCCCTCCGGTGGCTAACATGGAATTGCTCCTTTTAACGGATTCAGTGGGAATGTGTAGGTTTCAGTGCCTTTTTTCAAGGGGAATGGTGTGCTGGTGCTTGGCCATTGACGTGGCGGAGTTACGGGCTCACGCGGAACCTTTTTCTTCTGGAGTTATTCCTCATCATGTTATTCATAGAATTATGGTCTCCACGCCTTCAGGACAGGGTAATTATTTTTTGAGTGCATCTTTCATGCTTTTCGAGGTCAACAGGGAGGGTCATAAGTGAATCTGCCTAATCGATTATATGAATCTATGCATGGACAATTTATTTATGGTAAGTCTCATACCTCCATTACTACTACCTTAGCATGAATTTCATTTTCTTTCTTAATTATATGGTGCTCCCAAGCAGTTTATTGTGAAAACAGCAATGATGGGCTGTGGTAAGGACCAACCATCTCTTACGGATTCTAGGTTTCCCATTACAGTTAATATATTTGGTCAATTAATGGAATTAGTGTCCCAGTCCCACATTGCAACTTATAAATATGAAATCATTTTGTTTAGAACAGCATTTGAAGATGTGTTTTTCCACCTCTTCTCAATGCCTGGTTCCCTTTGTTCTCTCCTTAGTTTACTATTAGATTAGCTTATCCATTGCTCTCATGGGCATGGAGCTATAGTTAACATTATATTTAAATGCTAATGATTGTTAAAAAATGATTTTCCTTATAGCCGCTACATTTCCGATATGTATGGTTTGGATTTTCCCTATAATATGGCAGCCCCAAGGTGGAAGAGGAGTGCCGAAGGATGTATTATTGCAGAGGTTAAGGTCTTGTTCATGACAATCCTTCATGGCGTGTTGATTATTGTTATGTACAATTATTTTCTGCTTTATTGGCCCCCATTAATGTTAGGTAGTTAACGTTCAAATTTTATTACTATCAATAAATATAAATAAGTTATAAATAGTTAATACCCAACCACTGGTGTCATTTTTATTGAGTCTTGTCTTTTATTTGCGGGAGGGGTGGCACCACTGGGTCCGAGCATCATCCATTGGGAGTTTAGTAATATCCTATTACTACTTGCATCTGCATTGTACAATTTGTGCCTGATATAACCTAGTACTAACAGTGACTGCCTAAAATCACTAGGAAGAACAACCTTAGCAATGAATGATTATTTACAACATTAAAATTATCTAATGCCTGCCATTAGGATTTATTGTGTTTTTAATGGGTTGAGTATATAACAGCACCTGACCAGTGATATAATTCTACACTATATACCATACAACAAGTCAATGCGACCTACCAGTTCCTTATTTGGGTTATATCAGACATTGGGCCTGATCCAGACCTACGACCACAATCGCCCGCGAGCGTAGCGTACGTTCGCCCGGGCGTATAAACTTTCACGCCCATAACACTCCCATTGATTGCACCTGCTTACGGCGGCTGAACCCTACCCTAAGATTTTCCAGCGTACGTGCGAATTTTCGTACCGATACGCTGGTCATACTGGGCTTAGCACGCCCATACTGTACAATTTAAATGGCTATCTCCGCCTCTGTGTAGTAACTCGAGCGTCCAGACTATCGTCGTA
>WWET01000787.1:383845-403928 GCA_011038615.1 Limnodynastes dumerilii | reverse complement strand
CTGCCGACTGCTCTGTGTATGTTATGATCGGTTTCAGGATGTAAAAGGGGGTTTCTGGGCAACCAGAAACCCCCCCTGGGTGCGCCACTGCTATTGGTGACTTACGAGTCCATAGACCACTTGTAACTTTCCTGTCAGCAGTTGCATGCGTATGTGTCCTCTGTACTTCATTTAAATGCCTTCCTACGCCCATTTTTATGTAAATTTTCAACATATGAGGGGTACAGGCACATTTTGTTAGTGAAAATCAGGTCGCTTGCTCTGTTGTGGCATCTGATCTGTCTCCTTCTGCCAAGATGTGCACCTTTGAAGGTTTGATGTCATTATTGAAGTCACATAGGGACTGGGCGCCGCAGACCTGCTTTAACAGCAGGTAGGTGCACAGGGAACTTTGTCCCAGCGCATTGGTCCACTAATGAACAGCTCTGAGCAGCATGTATCAGCAGGAGGATACCACCAATACATGCAGCTGCAGAGCTAGTTAAGTATCAGCGGCCCTCATCCCGACTGCCCCCCCCTTTGATGGCGTCCCTCTATTTTGGTGTCTTTCCTTCTCCTTATACTTTTACTCTGAGCCAAATACACTTGAATTCCCATCATATTCGCGTTTCTTTTCTATTGTGATTGTTCTTTTTCTGCAATGTTAGCTATGACTTTTTCTTTTAAATAAAGCACAAATGTAACAACAATCATATTTAAGTATAATTTTTTTACATTTATTTTGTGCTACATTGTATTAGCCTCCACTTGTGACTTTCCTGATAGTAGGGCATATGAAAAGAGCAGAGATCAGATGTTTTTTTACAACTCTGCCATATATCTATGGGGAGTCATCACTCTACTATTAATCCTGCACCACATAACTATGTATACAATTGAATGCACTCTCACCTCTCCTCCAGGTATTATTGGCTGTTGTGGGATGCTGTTGCTTCTTTAACAGGATCCCCGCACTGACATTGCTAAAACACTGCCAAGTACAGGAGAGCAGGGGTGAGGCAAAGACCCGCAACAGCCAATCACAGAGAGAAGAAAATATGAAAAAAAACAATCAGCCTATGGGCTCTATTTATAGACTTCATTTTTAAGTGATAGGGGCAGTTTTTAAGAGAAAATTTCCCCTATCACTTAAAAAAGAATTTTTTCCTATTTATCAATCCTGCATCGCAGTTTCCATGTCGATGCAGCTAGCGTTCAGAGACTATCGCCGCCCCGTTCTTCCTAATGCGGGCCGACAGGGTCTCCTATTTATACAGCTGGGAAGCGGAGTTTGTCACTCCGCTCCCAGTGTAAACCTAACGCCAGCTCAGGCTGGCGTTAGGAGCTGTCCGCAGGGAGTTTTCCTTCACTCCCTGCGATAGACAGCTTTACTCCGAACCCCTCGGTCCCTGATTGGTCCAGAAAAGGGGTAAGTGACATAAGAGGGGATCTGGGAGAGTGCCTCTTCATCCCACCACCTGCCTGTAATGCACCCCACTACTTACCGCATTGCGCTGGCCCTGATTGTCTCTATGCAGGTAACACACAAATTTATTTATTCACTTCTGATCTAACACTAATTGTCTTGGCTTGTGTAACTGAATATGTGTCTTTCATTTTTGGATGTCCTTCTGACATTTCAAACTTAGGCTGGGATTCAGGGTCTGGGATTAAGGGTAGAACAGGTGCAAGCGTACAGCTTGGCTAAACCATTAATCTTAAATCTTTAACCTGGTAAATGTACAGATCAGCTATACCATTTTGCAAAGTAAGGGGTGCTAATTAATCTTACATCTTTTACATGCAGGGAAAATACATTACTTTTGCACACTGAACTCAAATACTGCATAGCTTTATATTTAATCTATGAAGCAGAGTTGAGCTAAGAAATGTCACCTCTTAAATATAATTTTGCTTTCACAATTTAAATCTGCTGCCCCCTGCAGTTCAGCATGGTATTGCTCCGGTCACCACTTGCACCTAAAAATAGGTGTAAGTGCAGCTCTGAATCAGCCCCTTAGTCTTTCAAAACCAGAGCATAACTGTGAGAGGACTGTTAAGGATGTGCTTTTTTTTTTTTTAGCTATGTTCATTTATCTTTGTTTAGAAGGCTATTATAAAACAATAAATCTGCCATTCTTAGTTAGAAAGAAATCATTTGAAGGGTGAGCATAAAGGTTTAGTGGGTAGAGTCAAACTCTAGTGGCCAGATTTAATAAGCTGCGGGTTTGGAAAAGTGGAGATGTTGCCCATAGCAACCAATCAGATTCTAGCTCTCACATTCCTATTACATACTAGAGAATGTCAGCTGGATAAAAATATTTTTTTCCGTAGGTTAACTATATGCATCAGGGAAGTTTATATATATATATATATATATATATATATATATATATTATAATTTATACCTCGGGACCTATTTGTTCCATAGTTCTTCAGTTTAAACAGAGATATGAAGAGTATGATAAGTTGATGGCTTGTTGCTGTACCTCCGGTGGATGAAACATATAGAGTGTGGCATTCCACCTCATTTCTTTAACATGCTTCATTTAGTGGCATGCTAGGATGGTTCGTGCTGCTGTAAAGCTTTATGTGCGGTGACTGAATGTTGAAAATGGACAGACATTTTATGCGTCACAGACAGTATATCCAGCATCAGCATGGACCTTCTTTTTTGAAATCCTAAACCACTATATATTTATTTATACTCCTTACACAGTAAATAGTACCAAAGTACTTAGTCTTGTCATTTAATTGTTATAAACTTTTTACTTTTAGAGCTAAAATTTTATTGACTAAAGCCTTTTGGTACCTTTTGATGTACATTTTACTCTTATGCTGGCCATACTCTAGGCTGATAATCGATCCCTGCGGGGGGTGGCCCGATAAACGGGATTCTTTTCCCCTGGGAAAAGGTCCCGATATCGACACCATATACTTTGCCCTGCTGGGATAAATAATCCTGGCAGAAGAATCTTGCAGCTACCCTATTGGCTGGCTGCAGTCATCTCTGATTGGCTGGGTCTTCTGTCAACTGTATACACACAAAATGGAAGTTGCTCAGATCAGTTTATGGATTAATGCAAACAGGTGTATGAAAGGCCAGGGTAATCTGCTAGGAACAGAAACAAAGGAAAGAAAATACCTCAGCAACACTGCCATTAACCAGTAACAGACTATACCATGTTCCTTTGTAATTACAAGGAACAAAAAAGAGAGGTCCAGCACTCCAAACAAACATTATATAACAGTATGTGTCAGCACATATATAAAAAGGAGGTTTATTTCACAATATAGCCATAATGGGTTAAGCTCACCTGCCCAGCGTGTATGTTTGTTTGGAGCGCTGGACCTCTCTTTTGTTTCAGAGTGGTCACTTTGGTCCTTGGCTGCACTTCTTCCATTTATATATACACTTGCACACATATCATATATTTGATTAGAATTGCGGACTTGTTATCTTGTTACTGTTATTAAATTTCTTTGTCATGTAGCACCCGTGTGTCTTGACAAATGACTGTAGCTTTACTCACTAAACTATTAATGACAATACACACATAGTAAAACATAACTTTTGACATTTAAAATAAATTGCTATTTAAAAAAAATATTTTCTCCCATTGGGCCTTATCCAGACCTACGCCGATGCGCTGTGCTTACTAAAGCACAGCGTATCGGCGTCAACTCTCCCCGACACTCCCCCTGTGCGGGCGTATTTTCCCGTGCTTAAAAGCTACTACGCATACGCATTTAAAAATACGCACCTGCCCTAACTTCAGCCGGCGTAAGCAATGGGTAATACGCTCGCACACAAGCGTACTACCGCTAAGCCCTCCCACCCTCCCTCATCGTTGATCGGGCGTTGCCGTAGCTACGCCGGGCGCAGATCGGCTTTTCAGTCGATCTTACGCTTACGCCCGCCGTCGACGGCACGGCAGGCGTAGGTCTGGATCAGGCCCATTGTTATTACACTTTAATGAACTTGCATCTTATTTATTTCAAGGACTAGGCCTGTGTGGAATCAGATCGGCTTTTCAGTCGATCTTACGCTTACGCCCGCCGTCCTAGCGACGGCAGGCGTAGGTCTGGATCAGGCCCATTGTTATTACACTTTAATGAACTTGCATCTTATTTATTTCAAGGACTAGGCCTTATCTGTGTGGAATTTGCATGTTCTCCCTGTGTCTGTGTGGCTTCCTCCGGGTGCTCTGATTTCCTCCCACACTCCAAAAACATGCTGGTGGGTTAATTGGCTGCTAAACAACTTAACCCTTATGCGTGTGTGTGTGTATTAGGAAAATTAGAATGTAGCTCCAATGGGGAAGGGACTGATGTGAATGTGAAATATTCTCTGTAAAGCACTATGTAATCTGATAGCGCTATATAAAAACCTGTCATTAAATAATTTTTTCCAAGTGCTTTGAAAATAACATTATATGAAACCGAAAGCATTATACAAGCATTGAACAAGAGGAGAACAGGAGGAAATAATCCACCTGGAAGCAGCCACTCAAGGACAACACCTAATCTGTGATTCTTCAAACTCTGCACCATGCAGCATTGACTGGAAACACTACTTGGATCTTTGCAAGAACAATGCTTATTAATATTTTTAATGTTGTATCTTTTTCATCCACATACTATAAACCATCATTAACACATTTAACTTGCATCTATATTTGCTTATACCATCCACCCTACAATGCTTACAATACTGCTATTTGTTATTTCCTTTCACAACATTTCTTATCACTTCTATACATCTTTCAGTACCCAACATTCATCTCCTTGTATCCTTATAGGCCCAGTTCTACTAAGCAATCCCCAAATTAACTCGCATGAACTCTTATCTTATCTTAAATGTTTATCTGTAGTTTCCTCTAATGTATAAATAAAATCTAGATCACATAATCTTCTATTTCTCTCACTACTTCTTCTGTTAGCTGATGATATCTCTCCAAATCCTTGTCCCCCTCGCATCTCTCACACAAACCACTCAAACTCTGGACACTACAGAAATCAGGCTAATGTTAAACACATCTCTTGTCTCCCACCACCTTCACACACAATAAACTGTACACTATGGATTGCACGCTCTGTCTGTAACAAGCTTACCTCTATTCATGACCTCTTCCTTTCTAACAACCTTAACCTTCTTGCACTAACAGAAACCTGGCTCACTGAATCTGACACTGCTCACCTGCTGTCCTTTCACATGGTGGGCTTCACTTTACTCATGCCTCCAGGCCTGGAGACAGATGAGGGGGTTGGAATGGACTAGTTCTTTCCCCAAATTGCACATTTACAGTTCTACCTCTCCCTTCACTTACTTTCACATCCTTTGAAGTACATACTATTCACATTTCTAACCCTTTTTCTCTGCATGTGGCTGTAATCTATCCCCCCCCTCTGCGTGTAGCTGTAATCTATCGCCCCCCAGTGAATCTTGCCAACAATTTCTACAACACTTTTCTGCATGGCTCCCTCATTTTTTATCCTCTGACTTACCAACCGTTATACTCAGTGATTTCAACATTCCCATTAATGATCCTCCTTCTCCTACTGCCTCTAAGTTTTTCTCTTTTACGTCATCTCTTGGCCTATCCCAGTGGATTGATTCTTCTACACATAAGGATGGTAATTGCATTGATCTTGTATTCTCTAAGCTATGCTCAGTCTCTCAGATCTCAGTAACTTTCCTCACTCTCTCTCAGATCATCACCTTATCACCTGCAAACTCTTCCACACCAAGTCTAGCTCTATAGTCTATATTTCTGCAACACCTACTCCCACCCGAAGAAATCTTAATGCCATTCATTTTAACCAAATTTCTCAGTCTGTGCAACAATTTCTATATCCTGTCCCAAATTCCCACTCTCCTGATGTAGCAGTTTCTCACCTAAACCAAACACTAGCAGATATCCTTGACCAAGTTGATATCCTTGACCAAGTTGCTCCAGCTACACCTCATGTACCATGGCAACTCAAATGTCAGTCGTAGCACACCAATGACACACGGAACCTTAAAAAACTCTCTCGCAAAGCAGAATGTTGTTGGCACAAATCTTGTCTGCTCGATGACTTTCTGATTTACACAAACACCTGTCATACTTATAGAACTGCCCTGGATAATGCCAAACAATCTTACTTTCAAGCTGTCATTTCTACTCAGGGTTCTAACCCCAAACGTCTCTTTTGTACATTTAATTCCCTAATGAACCCTCCTGTACATAATCCACCAACCTCCATCAATGCCCAAGATCTTGCAATGTACTTTACCAACCTCCATCAATGCCCAAGATCTTGCAATGTACTTTAAGGACAAAATTGATAACATAAGACAGGAATTATCCCCCAACTCCTTATCTAACATACTGTCCAACACCCTTTCTCCACCCTCTGGCTCTATGTCCTCATTCCATCTCACAAATGAAGAGGAAGTATCTGCTCTAATCTCCTCTTCCTACTCTACTACCTGTCCTCTTGATCCTGTACCCTCACAAGTCAGTCGATGCCTATCCTCTGTGCTTATTCCAACCTTAACTACAATCTGCAATCTCTCTCTGAAGACTGGTATCTTCCCCTCTTTATTCAAGCATGCACTAATTACCTCAATTCTGAAAAAACAAAACTCTGACCCAAATTCTCCCTCAAATTATCGGACCATTTCCCAGCTCCCATGCCCCTTAAAGCTGCTTGAAAAACTTGTCTATACTCACCTCAGTAACTTCCTTTCCTTACACAATCTTCTAGATCCTCATCAGTCAGGCTTTCGTCCTCAACACTCCACTGAAACTGCACTGCACTGCAAAGTGGTCAATGATTTGAGTGCTGCTAAATGCAAAGGTCACTACTCTCTTCTAATTCTCCTGGATCTTTCTGCTGCTTTTGACACTGTTGACCACTCTCTTCTCATAGAAATGTCACAATCAATAGGTATTCAGGACCTAGCTCTTTCCTGGTTAACATCCTACCTCTCCAATCGCTCTTTCAGTTTCCGTTTTTCTGGATCTAGCTCTTCTGCCCTTCTGCTTTCTTTCGGGGTACCTCAAGATTCAGTCCTGGGTCCCTTGCTCTTCTCTATCTATACTTCTATCTATACTACCTCTTCTCTTGGTCAACTAATAAAGTTATTTGGTTTCCAATATCATCTCTATGTAGATGATACACGAATCTATCTATCCACCTTTGAATTAACACCAACCGTGTTTGCTTGCGGATCTGAATGTCTTTCTGCCATTTCATCCTGGATGTCCTCTCGCCATCTTAAACTTAATCTTTCAAAAACAGAGTTATTAATATTTCCTCCTGCCAACAAGAGCTACCCACCTGGTCTATTTCTGTTGACAACACTGAAATATTCCCTACTCGCCAAGCTCGCTGCTTAGGTGTTACACTTGATTTTGAACTGTCCTTTATGCCCCACATTCAATCTGTTTCTAAATCCTGTTATATACACTTAAACAATATTTCCAAAATTCGAAAATATCTCTCACAAGAAACTGCTAAAACTCTCATTCATGCACTAATTATCCCCCGCATTGATTACTGCAATGCCCTTTTATTGGACTCCCACAATATAAAATTACCCCTCTACAGTCTATATTGCATGCAGCAGCAAGACTGATCTTCCTTGCAAAATGCTCAACTACAGCTAGTCCACTCTGTCAGTCTCTTCATTGGTTTCCTGTAAACTACAGAATCAAATACAAAATCCTATTGCTAACCTATAAAGCTATAAGCAACACTGCTCCTGCATGCATATCCTCACTTGTCTCAAGATATATCCCAGTTTGTTCTCTCAGATCATCACAAGATTTACAACTCACTTCTGCACTTCATAAATGCTCTGATTCACGGTTACAGAACTTCTCCCGGGCTGCACCCACTCTCTGGAATAACCTTTCTCGCCCGTTAAGACTATCCTCTACTCTACAAACTTTCAAGCGCTCCCTTAAAACTGATCTCTTCAGACAAGCTTATCAAATTCCACCACCTTCCTAAGCATTAAGTACCATATTAACAACCACTTCTGCCTTTTTACACATTATTAACACATACCTGCACATTCTCTCTTTCTATTCTACAATTCCCTCATCTCTGTTACTAACACTGCTGTGTGGCTGGATCATACAGAGCACTGAGAGCACTTCTGCCATACACCCTGGCTGGTCCATTGTGTGATATATAGCACTTGCCATTATGTATCAAACCCACTGTCCTATAGAGTGTAAGCCTGTGAGCAGGGCCCTCCTACCCACCCAATCTGTCTGTTATTACCCAGTGTTGTTTATACTGATTGTTAAATTATAAAGAGCTACGTAATCTGTGGGCGCTATATAAAAACCTGTTAATAAATAAATAAATAATAAAGTTACTCCTGGGCTAAACCATGTTGATTTCAGGGGAATCATATTTCATGTGTTACAAACAGTATTAGAGTTGAGAGGTGATGTTTCCTATCCCAAGTCTAAATAACAGTGTGATAGTAAAGCTAGTCAGTATCTGTGTGCAGTAAGCAATTCAAAGATATATCCCTGCAAGCAGAGTATCCTCTCTTAATTTCAAGCTCCTTCTTAAGTCTGGATCCAGCCCAATGAGGTTGTCTTTATTCTTCTTATTGGCTGATACATGAGAAAATTATTTTGGCATGGTGCCTATAGACTCTCTTATGCAATAAATAAACTATAATTTATTAATACAATTGTTTGATAAACATCAATTATGTTATCTGTAACATTTTTAAAAATCACAAATATTTAGTTTTCTGTGGTGCATTATAAAATAAATATAATATAGATATTACAATACTCCACTGAATTTGAATAGCATAGTAAATCTCTGCTGTTTATGTTTTCCTCACAAAGAGAAAATGAAATACAATTTTTGGGAAATTACAGTTTCAGAGATAAATACGTATCTGCAAGTTTTATTTGGTTCAAGTGTCTCATCATTCCCAAAACAAAGATTTATATTGATCCATAGTAGAATACTTAGATTGAATTCTAAAAGTACTTTTCAGTTGAAACTTGAAAGCTCTTTAATAAAAATTAAGATGGGAATAACAAAAAAGACAAAGAACTTTTTTGTGCATTTCTTTTTTTATTATTATTACTGGCCTCAGTGGTTGTTTTTCATTATGTGTTATGATGTAGTGAAGCTTTTATATAAATTCACAGGCAATTCTGATGGCTCATTACCTTAAGCATGAATCTTAAATTGCTATTGCTAGCTAGCTGGCTGTGTCAGAATTAACGAGCACATTTCACTTTATACGGTAAATAATTCCTTCATCTACCCTGTAACTGCTTTTTTGAACATGTGGAAGAAAGTTGTGTTATGCCACAGTGAGTAGATATGAATTATCAGAGGCGTGACCACTTATTCCAAAACTAATATTTATGAAGTTAAAACTGTCTCTGTACTTGTTACACATGGATAAATTACAGTTTGGAATATGAACCGCAATAAAATGTAGCCAGAAAATTTAATAAACAATGATATATAGAGAATATTATTGTGCTTGCAGATAACCTTGAAGGTGCATAGACTATGCCACCATATGCCAGGGGTGAGCTCTCAATTAAAAAATACATGATATATGACCCAAAGTTGGGACTCTGACAGTTTTAGAGTTAGGGCCACTAAAATAGAGAAGCCTTGGAAGTGGCTGGTGGCTTATCATATATCTGCAGATGTATGTAACTAATTCTCTGACTTTTATTTTAAAGATATAAAGTTATGATTAGTTGCTGGGGAATTGCAAGCGTACTGGGGCTTCTTATTTGTATATAACTGCTCTGTGGATATGCTGATGATGTGGCTTTAATGCAGAATAGCCTCCCAGGTTGTTCCTGTATAGCATGCATAACTTATCCAGTGCTTTGGATCTGGGGGAAGGCTATAATCACCCCACTTCCCTGCTGATGCACCTTACCACTTTCACCAGCCTTACTGAAGAGGTGTGAAAATTATGAAAGACCAAGGAGCATATATAATATACTGCAATATTACAAAATCAACATTTATTATCTATTATTTCCAAATGTTTAACTTTAAACCAACTATATTGATCATAAAAAATTCAACAGTCTTATTAGGTATAATTTTAATCACAGTTAATTATATATATTAATGTCCCAAAAAAAATAGTAAAAAATATTATTCAAACAAATGCATTTAAAGTAAACTAAATAAAAGCATATTGGACCGGATCCAGACATAGTAACGATAGCCCACTTACACAAGCAAGGTGCAGGAGTGGGTTGAATGGATGCATGAACTGCATGTTCCATACAATGGCATTTAAGAACAATGGGGCTATGCTAATAGGTGGGCGGGAAAAGCATGTAAATTGTACAGTGTGGATGTGCCTGATCCAGAACTACGCCTGTGGGCATATTTACGCCTGCCGTAAGCGTAACTTTGGCTTAAAGTTTGGCTCATGCACCCAGCAGATGTTTCCTTTCATAACTCATGACGGCCGTAATTGAAATTAGGTCACCCGTAACATTTGCATAATTACGGCCAAATGCGCGTGTCTATATTATGATACCCATAAATACGCTCCAGTTACGAAATGTAGGCGGGGTAGGCATCTAAATCATACAGTATGGGCTGGGTTTCATTGTTACGACCACCGCGTAGTTACGTCCTGCCGTAGATACGCTTGTAAAAGTTAAGGTAGGGTTCATCAGGCGTAAGGCAGTGAAATTACAGACAACCAAGGGGAGTGTCATGTGGAGTGCATAGTATTTACGCTCTGCGTAAGTACGAACAGCACTGGTTCCTAGTTATGGATCAGGCCCGATGTCAGTACCCACAGTCAGTCAAACAGCTGATTCGCAAGTGTTACTTAAGTTTGCCTTATAGCAGTATAGGTCACACTTGTAACAAATGAAAGAGGGGAGTGACAGGTGAAATTCACTCCCCCCTGTCGTGCAGACTGACAGACCCCCGCACGTACGGAAAACATGTGGGAGTCTCGTTCCATTCCATTGTTATAGTGTTACATGCATGTTATATGCATGTTGTGTGCAATGGAGATTGTGTGCTGTTACACTGTTTCTCTCAGAGTTGGGAAGTAAAGTCACCAACAAGCAATGCAGTATGCAACCGTACAGGCGGTCACCTAATGTGTCTCATCTATAAACTACACATGTCACAGCTGATCTACATCACATATGCACAGTAATATGCTTTATATTTTACTTGTCAATGTATTCATTATCCTAGCCTATATAGTCAGTTATTATGCAGTCTGTAGGGACCTACAGTAATCTCAATTTCAGTCTAGAGATACAATTGATGGCCAGTGTATAATATGCACTAATATATACTCAACAGAACATGCCACAGTGAATACAAATGAACAATTCCAATTTATTACAAGTAACAATCTGATGCTTCACTCTCCTCCTCCATTTATTAATAAATGAATTATAAATGAATTCTCTTTAGCATATTATATAACAGTTAGGAGTCATGCTTTATATTTTTACATTTATGCTTTACATTTTTTAAACAACCTTTGTAGGCTTCATCTGGATTAGATATTTTTTTACTTACTGTAAATACTGACATATTTAGACAAAAAAGCTGATATTTATTCACTAGTGGACATTCCTTCTTAGCTGATTTACATTTTATTTTTATTAACGTTTATTTATAAGGTGCCACACGGTATATGCAGCTCTGTAAAAAGGCAATAGTTACATATACAACACAATTAACAGAAAAGGTACAAATTCAAACACATAAGGAACACAATACAAGTACAATGCAAAAATAAAATACAGTACAAAAATATCAGAACAATATGTATGGAGAATAAAGATGCAGGATATGTGCGTAGGAGCAGGTGAATAAGGAGAGAGACAGACAGCAGGGAGCAAAGGTAGATGGATGATGACAGGAGGTGGGAGGGGGTGAACAAACAGGAGACCCTAGGATAAAGATGAGGAGAGCAGGAAAGCTTAGGTGAAGGAAGCGGGCTACCCTGAAGAAGTGGGTTTTAAGGAAGCGTTTGAAGGTTTGGAGAGCACATGCAGGACCCGGGACCCAGAGCCGCGGTCACCATTGATGATGTCACATAGGGACGGGGCCCAGCAGACACGCTTTGGCAGCGGGCCGATGCACAGAGAAGAACTTCCCTGCGCATTGGTCGACTACAAAATAGCTCTGAACAGCAAGTATCGATGGAAGGATACCGCCAATACCTGCTGCTACAGAGCTAGGTAAGTATCGGTGGGCCCTCATCAGGTCCGGGCTCGGGACAGTAGTCCAGGCTGCCCCCCCAATGGCGGCCCTGTTGGAGAGTGTTGGATTGCCTGATAGGTTGTGGTAGGTTGTTCCAATGCAGAGGAGCGGCCCGGGAGACATCTTGGATGCAGGAGTGAGAGGTAGTTATCAGGTTGGAGTTGAGGCAGATCGAAGGGGTTGGGCGGGTGTGTGGATGGAGATAAGGGAGGATAGGTAGAAAGCGGTGGAGGAGGAGAGAACGTTGTAAGTTGTGGTGAGGCGTTTGAAGAGAATTCTGAAAGGGACAGGAAGCCAGTGTAGAGATAGACATTATAGGTCCATCATACCGATCCAGACTTCCGAGAGTTTCCAAACATTTGAGTCAGAAAATTGAATTGAACATTTGGCTGTTAGAAGTCCTTCTGTGGGACAGGGAGTGTTTTAATTTCGGACACATTGACTTATATGCGTCCTAATTAGTGAATATGATTGAATTCAAAAGCAGAATTACTTTTTTAAAAGGACCACCTTAAATGTTCATTTTAGGCTGAAGGATATCTGTATGTGGAGTGGTTAAAATGCATTTGTCTATTCCAGCACTTACAGATCCCATACAATCTTTTGCTCAGGAATCTGATTAGTAACGTAGGTTTGCATTTCTCCTACAGTGAGCTCTGATGATATTGGTTAGACACTTAGTAATAAATACAGTGTACTCCCTCTGGCAACTCATAATTTATAAAACATGGAATCATCTGAAATCTTGTTAGATACAAGTAGCAGATAGTAAATATTTTTATTCTATCTGCTTTTCTAACTTATGTAATGGCAAACTTCATATTCTGACAAAAGAGAGACCCACAGATTAGGTGTGCTTGTGTGCTTGTGTGCATGTGTGCTTGTGTGCATGTGTGCTTGTGTGCATGTGTGCATGTGTGCTTGTGTGCATGACTTGCACTTTTTGGATGCTAGATTTAAGGACCGTTTTCACGTAAGGAAGCAATTATACGCACGCACATAGCAAGGCAACACCCACTAACACCCATGACACTCCCCTCTCACGGCCACGCAATCGTAGACTTACACCTTCATAGAGCACCTCTAACTTTCCATGTGTACATACGTGTGTATATGTATGCAGCACGTGCAATGCTATGTAACCGTGTCCTCAGAGACTCATTTAAATGCCTTCCCCCACCCTCTTTCACGTAACTTTTCAGGTACGTATTTCAACCCCGCTCCTCCGTATACAGACAAGTGCGATTCACATGTCTGTGCCTAAAGCACTCACGTGCGCATATTCTATGTAACTTACGTAAATAAAGTTACTACGCATGTGCAGCTAAAACATACCTAAATATACGCACGCAACTCCACGTGAAAACGGATCTGTGAATACGGCCCTTAATTCCTAATTACCTTTTATTAAGCTGCTTATGGATAAAGATTTTATTTCTGCAATATACAAGTGATAATTAGCAGAATTATTTGTACCTGAGATTTTTTTTTCATTTCTCTGAAAAGATGACATGAACACTCTGAAAACTTAATCCATAAGTGTTTCATCAGCAACACATACACATAATATTAATGAAAAAGAAACTAATTCTGTTTTTAGATAAAAGTTAAAAAAAGCTCTTTGAATATTTAAAAATTCCCTGTGAGTTATTCCACCAGATAAAATAGAAAACTCAAATACAGAATTTGCATGATAGCCTCAAGTGTCATTACTTATACTTGATGTATTCATTAATTCTTTGCAACTACTGAAGTAATAATTAGGTGCCAAGATGTAAATAATTGCAGAACTAACATTCAATGGCTACTTTTGTGTACATTATTGATTAATGTGCAGCTTTGGAAGATCTCATCTTCTTCTGTAGAATATTTAAAATGTAATTGCAATATGTAATTTAATTACATAATTAAATTGATTAGTGGCATACCGGGCCGTATGCAGACTACCGGTCGTATAACATATACGTTCGGTGTTTAGCGTTTTTTACTACTGCGCATGCGTAGAACATTTTTTACGTTATCTACATATATTTTCCATTACGTAGATTGCGTAAATGCAGTCTAAAAACCGCACAGATCCTAATGGGTGGTGTGTGCCCAATTTGCATTCTTGTGATTGTTATGTTGAAAGTCAAACAACAGCTGAGTATTATGTTAGTAATATATATCACCCAGCAACAAAATTGATTTGCGCAACCTCCATCTTGGATGAGTGTCTGGGATAGTAGCTAAAAGGGAGTTCTGTGCAGCTGTGCAGCTGACTTAATACTATTTACGGAACAAGTGCTACTCAGATGGAAACATCTATTATAGTTCCGGAGGTCCCCGTTAATAACATTCGCAATACCTGTGGATCTGTTTGTATGGAGTAATGTGCAGTATGCGATCTAAGGCACACGGTTGAATTAACATTAGCGCATAAACAACAACGTGTAAATATCTACACAATACGTGAAATAACTACGAGGAACTCTTTGGGTCCACATATTGGTCATACATAAGATATCTATTATTTTTATGGTTGAAATTTGGGCTGAGTGGAATTGATTAGGGGTGTATCCGGACCGGCCGGCCGGATTACTACTCTCACTATAGCCCTTTGACCCAATATATTTTAACATCTAATGTTTTATTATTTTACTTGTGATATACAATTAATGTATTTGATTATTAAATGTTTGAATGATAGACCTGTGGCGCTTCTTCTATATATATATTTTGTGGACTCATATCGGCTGTGCAGTCATATGCAGAAGCAGCCTGGTCCATCTTTTTATATACATTTTTTCTGTGCAGGAATTTAATTATCTTTAATATTGTGTCAATAATTCCAATGAGTATATTAGAGAATCTGAGTGGCGCACGCTAAGGAGCCGGTGATTTACCACCACCGACCCCTCTTCTTTATTGTAAACTTTTAATCCGGGGGCGGGGTCTTGGCAAAATAAATAATCCCTGGTATAGACGTCACAGCTGATGTCCTGATTCCAGGACTTTCCAGCTCTAATGACAGTTATACTGTCAATGGGTTATATTTAAACCCTCGGCCAGCGTGGGAACATTCCTCACACTGGCCGAGGGTATAAATATAACCCATTCACAGAAACATGCAACGTTGTATAGACCGTATAGCGAATCCGCATTACGGATCCACTTAAACTCTGAATCCGGCCCATAGTTTATAACACTAGTGTTTGTAATGTATGTATGTATATGTCTGATAAAGATAATTATTTAATTAACTTTCTTTTTACTTTACTTTTGCATCACTCACCACATAAATTGTTGATAATTGGAAACACTTGTGTTTAATAATTACTAATTGAATCTCAATTTAATCTCAATTTATAGAAATGCAAGTTTGTAATGTAATCAATATTTTCTTTATTTGTCTTAAGCACAAAATTTGATTGTAAGCTCTGCAGAGCAGGGGCATATCATTAATTATAACATGTATGCTTAGGACAGGCCTGCAGGAATGACGAGGCTTGCACTGATCAAATTATTGGGGCATCAACTTTCCTACATCAAAGAGGTAAAATGTCCAATTGCAGGTCTCTGATAACACAACTATGCTGTTACCTTTAGCACCCAATCAGGCAATAGTTGTCTGTATCAAAGTCTATACTTGATTGGCTGTAACCGTTAACAGCACTGTTCTGCTATGTTTTATTTTCACATATGTTTTAAATGATATCTTTAATAGACAAGGGTTTTTTGTCTCTTGTCAGGATATGTGAAATGTGTATCTTGTAAATGGATGTATAGGATCCTAAATATTATAGACAATTACATTGCCACTTAACTTGTTGCCCACCCCCCTCCCCTCCCCTCACTCGTGCGGGCTTTATTGCTTAAGTCAATCACACAAGTGTGGAAGCCCCTCCAACACTCAACAATTACCATGCCCCACCTACCAAATATTATAGACAATTACATTGCCACTTAACTTGTTGCCCACCCCCTGTCACTCCCCTCACTCGTGCGGGCTTTATTGCTTAAGTCAATCACACAAGTGTGGAAGCCCCTCCAACACTCAACAATTACCATGCTTCCCCCCACCTACTTTAGCAGGTGGAGGGGAAGCACAGCCCATATTGTCAGAAATGGGCTCGTACGGAACTATCGTAACACTAACGTAACATCTGGAGGGCGCATGACATTTTCAGGTCTTGATCCGGTCGGTTGTCCCTTAACCTACTTGATGTTGGAAATTTTATTGAAATGATTTTCTGTGCAATGTATTAGTAGCCATTTGTGTTACATTTGACAAAGTATTGGAATCTAACTGGTGTTTCTGTAACAATTTTTAGGGCCTTAACATATTAGTCCCTATTTTTAGTTCAAAATTATAAGTATCCTACTGAGTTAATATCTGTAATAACCTAAAATATTTGTTTTTACAATACAAATAGGGTTTTAGATATAGAATATATAATAAAGGAAATGGTGATATTCACTAAGAAGCTTAAAACAGACTAAATAATTGTACATAATTGGGCCTGATCCAGTTCAGGATCTACCCCAATGATCCTAAGGTCATAGAATTAGCCCCAGTTGGCCTCAACATTATATCATGCATCAGTTAACACTGTAGTATGAGTCTACTGTGGACTGTCTGTCAGAAAAAAATAAATGTACATCAAGGAAGAGTTATTCCTCGTGTTCAGATTAATATATGTAAAACATACAAAGGTTGTAACATATCATTAGATTCTGCCACATTAGAGTCAAGAGAAAATTGGATGCTAATTATATGCCCTGACACTAATTTGTCATAGTTTTGCAAATGTTTATAGTTATGAGTTGAGCATCTTCAATTAGCAGTGCAAAATGTATTAGTTCTGACAGTGCTAGGGGCGTGTAGGATGATACGACGAGCGTATTTTCGCATTCGCCCGTCGTTGCGAATTTTCGTAGCGCTGGATCAGGCCCATTGTCAGTCTCCGGCATGAAAATGGCTGTTTAGAATAGAGACAGTCTAAAGCTAATTTTTGTCTGTCTAATTTCGAATAAACAGCCATTTTTCGTAACCCCACCACCCGGCACAGACCGCCCGCAGACCTGTCACAGACCCCACCGGAGAGGTTTGAGGACTTTTAGGGTTAGGGTTAGGCTCTGGGGAAGAGAGTTAGCATAAGGCTCTGGCGAAGGGAGGGTTAAAGTTAGGGTCATGGAAGGAGAGGGTTAGGGTTAGGATCAGCCTATGGATAAAGGAGTCTAGGTTTAGGCTGCGGGGATGGGAAACTTAGGGTCAGGTAGGGTTATGCTATGGGTAGGGGAGTCTTAAAATTAGACTACGTGGAAGGGAGACTTAGGATTTGGCTGAAGGGAAGGGAGGGTTACGGTCAGGCTTCGGGGAAGGGAGGGTTAGAATCATGGAAGGGGAGGGTTAGTGAAGGTGAGGGTTAGGGAAAGGGTTGGGGTTAGAGTTATGCTTAACATTTGGAGGACCATCTTCTTGCCTTTTCGAGTCTGGGAAAGAATGGCCCTTTTAAAAATAGGGCCATTCTCAGTGGAGAACCCCCTTGATCTCTCTCTCTATTTCTCCCCTCTGTCATGCTAGTCCAGATGAGTTAAGCTGCAATAGCTCATGACTAATCCAAGGAAGAAATATTGATTTATATTCAATCAGTGACACAGCATAGGTACTGCATATATACTTGTAGTTTTAAATATGAAAACTCTCTCCTGTCAATATAATCAACTTGTTACATAATTATTCAAAACACAGGCAATCTAATCTATATTCTACACTTCTCTCCCTTGCCTTCTTTCACATAAATAACACATGTATAACATATGTTATGCAGTATTGACTATTTATTTATCTCAAAAGGCAAACGCTCTCAAAATCAAAAGTAGTCTACTTACACATCACATGTGTCACATCTGGTAATAATAGGGGAATAGTGACATATTTTCTATCATTGATCTATGATGATGGAAAACTCAACCAATAGTAGATACCCATTGTATAATTTCATATTTATAAAATGAATTATATTACTTTAAATTCTAATATGGTAGGACTGGGTATTATACTCATACACTGCAATAGTCTGGGAACACAGAAATCAAAACATTTCTATCAAGAGTTTCAGCCTTACAACTTGTAATTTCACTTGTATTTAATTGGAAATCTTTAATTGCAACATAACACTGCTGTTTTTTTTTAGCTTGCAATGTATTAAAAAGTATTTATTATTTCTTGTTAAATATTGCTCCTAAGCAGATACGTTTAACAAGAAAAGAAAATTATCCTGGTTGCTTAGAAATAGCCTTAAGCTAGTTATGTTCTTTCTTTAAACTATTCAGAACACTTCAGTGTCATTAATGTAGAGTCAGACCTAGTTTTGGACCATGAATATAACATAATAATTGTAAAATGGTTAAAGTAAACACTTCAGTCTGGCACAGTGCCTGGTCTGCCATATGGTAAAAAAAAGACATCTGAAGTTTTGGCGCACCAAATGTATTTGTGTGAGATATAGGAAGTTAGGAACAAGGGATCATTGATCTATATTTAAATGGAGTTGTGTGTATGCTAAAATCATAAATTAATAGTAAACCACCAGGAAAGTAAAACTTCCTGGGAACACATATTTTACTACTACTTTTATTCTATTTCTACATTTGACAATGCAAAAAAACCCAGAAACTGCCTGATATGAAAAGCAGTAATGTCATGTTTTATCATTTTATACCAGGGGTTCTAACACCTGTCCTCAGGGACTCCTAACAGTGCATGTTTTCCAGGTCTCTACATAATCACAATTAAAATAAAGAGTACCACCTTTGGATGGTAACATATGTCAGTAAGTAATGAACCTCTCCAATCAGCCTGGGGTTGTGTCTGGCTGCAGCGGCAGATTAGGGGCTGGAGTCTGTAAATAGTCGGCAGTCAGTATCAGTGTTGCCAGTAACAGTGTTGGTCTCCTGCATCTCGTCAGTTCCTTACTCTGTGCGTTTGCCTTGTGCTTAGGTTTATATTATCTGTCCCTTTTTGTACCTTTGTCTCACCTGTTGTGCTCCCTCCAGGCTATCCTTCTGATGCCTGGCCTCTATTATCTATTCGCGGTTCCTCTCTGTACAGCGTCTGTTACAGGGATAGGGAGCCATTCAGCTTGCTGATTGGCTCCCTTTAAAATATCGGGCGCTAGCGCCCAATTTAAATCAAACATGTTTAAAAGTCCAATAATCGTACCAGAGTGTTTCTGGTGCGTTTATTGGAAGTTTTAAAATTTGATCTTGGCCATTAACTAGAGCAATTTTTGGCCCGATCACCTGATAATTTGCTGTTTGGGCTGAGTGTATGGCCAGCTTTTCTCTCTCTCTCTCTCTCTCTCTCTCTCTCTCTCTCCTCTCTCTCTCTCTCTCTCTTTCTCTCTCTCTCTCTCTCTCTCTCTAATAACATCTACAAAAATAGCACTGTGGCACAGTGGCGGAAGTACCGGAGGCAATGGAAGCGCTCGCCTCCGGGCGATAGCCCGGAGGAGGGCACTTCTTCACTCCATTTACAATAAATGGAGTCCATTGCCTCCTGCTCCCTCCTGCCCAGCCAGCGGTCTCCACGAATCCCTCAGAGTCTGTCTCTGACTCTGACACTGACTTCCGTCAGTAAGGCCCCGCTGCTGCAGAGCTGGCTGCAATGCACAGCCGCCCGCAGCTCTATTCACACGACGCCAGCGTGACCTAAGGTCACGCTGACGTCATACATTAGCAGAGCGCGCGCGCGCCGCGGAGCAGCGTTCTAGAAGGCAGCAAGACAGCAAAGGTAAGATTGAGCCGAGGGCAGTTGGGGAACGGGGATTTGGAGGGCCGCAGTGCGCACAGAGGCAGCAGC
>WWET01000787.1:302289-319403 GCA_011038615.1 Limnodynastes dumerilii | reverse complement strand
CAGTATGGAGGTGCTGGGGGGGGGTGGCTGGTGGCATATAATGTAAGTACTGTGGGATTGGTGGCATATGATGGCAGTACTGGGGGGAGGCTGGAGACACATGATGGGAGTACTGGGGGGAGGACTGGAGACACATTACGGGTACAAGTGTCAGCAAGAATGGGGGCAAAGTATTATGAGCATGAAGGGGGCACAGCAAGGTGCTTATTAAGGGGGCACAGCAATGTTGTTCTGAGTTATCAAATCATTTATAAAGGAGAAGGGCACAAATTAAATTTTTGCAGGGGGCACCAGACATGCTAGCACCCGCCCTGCCTATCAAAGTTATGAATGAAAGTTAACCGTGGGCAATATTATACCCTTGAGTGTTTTATAGAAACATATTATACCTTTAAAACACATGCTTATATGCTGGGAGTTAAACCTTAGAGCACTATTCCCTTCAAAAAAAACATATAGCCCCTATATGTGAGGGAGACCTGGCCACAGACCCGAAGACAAAACATCCTTTTTTCAGATAGGCCACGTGATAAGGTAGATGTGACAGAATATAATGGTCATGTTGTCAGCTTTAAAGAGAAGCTGCAGTTTGATCCTGATCACACCATATGCCACTTGTTGGTGATATGTCATGATATCATCTCATAGTGCTCTGTAGCTCCAGATAGTAACAAACACATGTAACAATTGGAAAGAAGACTGACAAATGTGACATTTACACACTACACCCCCTTTTTGTTACATATATAACTGTATAATGACCATTGTTTAATATAGGGGCACTATGGGTAGGTGACTGGATCTTTTAACATGTGAAATCTCCCATGTCATGAAATCTAGAAAAGAGAGGCTAGGTCAAAAAGTGCCTAAAATGCTTAAAAGAGCATTGAGCCAAATTGCTGGGTCAACAAGTCATGTAAAGGAGTTATAGTCATATGGTAAGCTAAGTCAGCAGTAATACCATGTAAAATTATCGCACTACGATTTGGCATGCAGTATTGCTTAGGGCAATACATTCAAACATCAGGACATCAGTAGTGGGGAACCCTTGACTTATGTGAAAGTTGGTATGTTGTTGTAGGAAAAGGTTCTTAGATGAGGGTGTGAACATGTTTAAAACTATTAATTTAGTAAAGATGATAAGCAGATCAGGTCAAGTGTTTCTAAATTTTATTCCTGGGTAATATGAGTTATACTGAGGTTAGATAACTGTAACTAATCTACAGTGGTTACACTCTGAGATCTAATGAAAATACTTGCAAGTTAAATTAATGTAAATTTGTAATATTTCTTTTTCTATGACAAACATAATTGTCATGATTAAATACATTTCACTTTTGACTAAAAATACCCAAAAAGTATTCACAAATTAAATTGGCTATAATATGAGTATTGTTATGATTAGGAATAATACATATTCACCTTAGTAATGCAATTTAACAGAATGTGAGCACAGTAATAAGGTTGTTATTGGAAGCTGAATAATTCATACAATATAGATTTTCTTGAAAAGCTACTATGAAACTTTGTATGTAACTATCTTGCTGGTAGCCGATACGCTCTCTTTTTAATGTTTCGGCATTTTCAATTCCCTCGTTCTTTAAATATTTCTTCAAATCCTGCAATATTAATGCTATGCCTGTTGGATTTCTATAATAGTCACTTTCTATCTAGTCACTGCTGACTGCCTTCAATATTCCCTCAGTTGATGCCATGAACTCCTTTAAAGAAAAATGAACAATTCAATTTCATATTTGGATTTAGCAGAACAGTTATCCAATTTTTCATTTTTGACATGAGTAGTAAAATTCAATATATGCTATAGCACACCGTATGTCTTTTCAAACTGACAATGTCATAGAGTACAACTTTATGGCAGTGACGGAAGAGATATTTATCAAAGTTTTCTACAAATTCAGGAAAGTTACTCTATGACTCTCAAATGTTTTGTTATTTCTTTTCTTTTGTTTCTTTTAAAAATTGCTTCTAAAATAGCCTTGTTCTCCCTTATACATTTAGTTTTATAGAGTCATATTCTACAGGAAGCAAATATTTAAAAGTTCACAATTGGGTGCAGATAGTTATAGAATAAAAAGTTCCAAGTTTCCTCACTTTACTTCTTATTTACTAGTTTTATAATATTATAGAAGCAAAGTGCTTAAATTTCACATAAAGATTGTTTGTGGCATTAGCTTTTTTGGATACATGCTAGTTTTTTTCTACTTTATTACTTAGCTGTATGTCAAAGTCTTCACCGCCTTCTAAGAAGCCCTGGTTAAAACTAGTTGCTTGTTTATATCCAATTCCCCAGGTAAACCACCAAGTGGTTGGTTTAACTACAGTAACGGTTACTGTACAATAGTTTTTGTTTGTAATGAAGAGTATAGATTACCAAATGTAAAGTTTTATAAATTATTGCCTCCACCTGAATCTTGGCACTAGGAAAGGGTATATCAAGCTATATGCATCTACGGTTCGATCCAAGAATTCCTTATACCCATTATTTTTAACCATACAGCTAAGCAACAGTAGCTTAAATCACCAATTCTGTTTATTTAAGTAAAATATACAATTTTAGCAGATATCTCTATCCGATCATGAAGCTTGAGTCTGACAGTCCTGTCTGTGTATCTTGAACTTGATATCTGTCACTCTGAGAACACCATGCAGTGCTCTTCATACACATGTCCCCTGCCTTCTTCAGTTTTAAATTGCCATTTTCTCATCATTTCCTTCTGGATATTTCTCTTTCTCAGCAACCTAGCCCTGACACCATGTTATATGCAGGATTAACCAACACCACAGTATTTAATGGCAGCCAGCACATCAAACAATGCTGAAAATAGGCTGTGCCTTACATTTTTTTACATGAATAACACCTACGGTATTATCATCATAATCTTTAGTTGCAGTACTCCAGTTAACTTTTCCACTATCATCAAATATATAACCCGTCTCTAAACAGTCTTTCATAGTGCTCTGAACACTGGTTACTAAATCCACAGATCTTCAGGTATTCACATTATTTGTGTTATTTTGTGTCAGACTACAGCTGTAGTTGTTTAGTTCTCAGTGGATAAGGTTTAAATGTAAAAGTGGCAATTTGGAAAAAAGTTAATTTAATTGACTGGTTTATGAAAGTTTGTAAAAGTTTAAACATTTAGAAAAAGATATTTAAAAAAATGTAAGGTTCTTATCAATATTTTAACATTTTTTATCAACTTTTTGTGTTTTTTATTGGCATGCAGCCACTATATTGCAAAACACTAAAGAATTAATTTTTCAGAAATGTTCATGTGCTTGAGTAGAAAAAAGTTAAGGTAGCCCCTGGCTGTTGGGAGTCTTTCCATGGATGTGGTGATAATTTGATTAATGTTTGGATAGTGCAGCTCAGTGCTTGCCAAATCTTTTGCTTAGAATTTTATTGCACTAAAGTCTGTTTGTAGATTCAGCCCAATGTGTCCGTTTGGAAGCAGCTCCTAACGTGTGTCAGGTTGTCAATCACTGTTATAAGGCAACAAATATGTGAGTTTTAACAAAGCAATATAAATACATGTAATTCATAACCAGTGCATTCATATTCCAGTGAAATTAGTTTGTGGATTAGTAGCACCAAACAGCGTCTGTTCTGTCAAATGTATTTTGGAATGGTTATAAAATGATGCTAATGTATATTTAATACACATGAAAAAAACAGTTTTCTAAACAATCAAGTTAATCAAACTAAATATTATGAATAAACTTTTAAGAACCATGGGGCAGATATAGAACAACGTTTTCCTGCGTATTTACACCTGGCGGAGACGTAAAAACGTGTTTTTGTATGTACTGAGCATGCGCGCGGCAGATGTTACGCTATGTAACACAACGTATCTCTAAGCATAAGGGCCTTTAACGTAACAGTAGCGTAAAATCGTTCGAGAGAGCGTGCCAATATTACGTTAGCTGTAATTACGTTGAAATTACGTAATGTAGGCGGGGGTTTGCATTTAAATCATACAGTATGGGCGGTGCTTAGCGGCGTAAGTACGCGCAGGCTATATGTACGTTAGCGGACGGGAGTGGTCAAATTACGTTCAAGGGGTGTGCCTAGGGGAGTGCTTAGAAGGTACGCTCGCGTAAACACGCTCTGCTAGGAAACGGATTAAAAGCAGAGTTCTGGATCTAACACCATCTTTGTAATTTCTTTAAATATCCAAACAACATTTATGTCATGTTACTATGATTAGGTTGCTACACAGTTATATGTTTGTTTGTTTGTTTGTTTGTTTGTTTTTTTACAGACATTCAAAACTCTAGCTCCAATTTTTTTTTTTCAAGTGGTCGCAAAATTACCATAAAATGTTTAATTTACAAGTTTTATACACTTTTTGAATGTGTCACACAATTGTTTCAGATATTTAAATTAATATAATACAAAGACAACCTGGTTAACCACAAAATACAGTTCTCAATTGGAGATTTCATTTATTGCAAGTAAAAATGTATTCAATACTAACTTATCTGGTGTGAAATAATAATTGCCCCTTTAGTTAAACTTGAATTGATTATTGGGTTCAATTAAAACAAATACAATCAGATGTGAATTTCACTTAAAAATACCTTTCCAGCAATGTGAAGTTAGACAATGAGATTACATAGCTTGGAACAATGGGCCGTATTTAGAACTCGGCCGTCTTTAGACCGCGTATATGCAATCTACGTTGCAAAAAGTAACGAAGATAGCGTAACGAAATTACTGCGCATGCGCTGTAG
This sequence comes from Limnodynastes dumerilii, assembly GCA_011038615.1. NCBI lineage: Eukaryota > Metazoa > Chordata > Amphibia > Anura > Limnodynastidae > Limnodynastes > Limnodynastes dumerilii. Next base: position 314,648 of record WWET01000787.1, on the reverse strand, counting down.
TTCATATCGCTAAACTCCGGCCGCATTGCATATGCGGCGGGAGGTCTGAATACGGCCCTATGTAATTTCAGGAGTAATCAGTCTACCAAATTTCATTCAATAATGTATCGACAACTCATCCAGAAGTCACAAAAAACTCACATAGACATTTAAGATGTTTCCTAAACCCAGTTAAAGTTAGTGTGCACAATTTCATCTTAAGAAAGATCGTGAACAAAAATGGTATCCATGAGAAAAAAGGGAGTGAAAGATAGGGTGAAGAATGTTGAACTTAAAATGGATAGTCATTAGATGGTAATACAGAGACTGATTGTGGACGTTTGGTAACAGCAACCCATAAGGCTCAGTATCATGTTCTCAATTTGTATAGTGCATCATAAATTCCAAGGTATCATCTATGTTGTTTACAGAAGTTTTTATGCCACATTGTAATTTGGCAATTGATTTGATAGCACTGCAGAGAGGTGTCCTAGACTGCACTGATGTGCAGTTTGCAGTTGATTAATGACCTTAGTGGGTCATCTATCTTATTATTATGAAGAGTTACAGTGAGTGAGCATTAAGTTGTTATTTGCTCACAAGCTGTTACGTGCTCCAGGCAATCCATATCACAGAGATTGGTACAATAACAATCAGCAAGTTTGTAGCCTCAGCTGAATTCAGCAGCAAACACAACTCAAGAGGTGTTACTGCTGTGGTCGGCTTTTCAGATGAACTTTATTCAGCAGGTGTATGACACTTGCAATCCATTTAAAGCACTCCTATATATGGCAAGCAGTACAGGATTTCCAAATGCCAAATGAGCACAATAGTGTTAAAGACAGGTTAAAGGTTATCCAGCAATTTTCTTAAGTGAACATATACAAATATATAAAGATTTGCTTTTGTTTCTGTAAGGAGTTGATCTTCCTGTGAGCAGCTGAAATATTGGTATTTTATTTGTAAATGTATTGAATATTGATAATCCTTGTAATGTCTTTGAGCTTTTTGCCTTTTGAGGGTGATAATTAATCCCCTTTGTTTTTGTGTAGTTATTAGAAGTGTTTAGGTGCTAAATTTGGCAAAGTTTAGGGCAGCTATTCATTTTTCAGATGGGTGATATAGGTGTTGGCTAACTTTTTGTACTTCGAGGAATGAAATGCCAATATTTGTTTTTACTCAGGTTGTCTTGTCTTGACAAATTTGCTAAAATAACAGAAAGCAAAAGTTTATTCATGTCACTGCATAGATTTTTGCACATAATAAATAGACCAGAGGTGGGAAAAAAGAGAGTGGCATATCATACTGGTTCCTATTTAGAAAGCATATTTTTGCTGAAGAAGTCTGAAAAGGCTTTTTCGTCACCATCCTTTTATTTAGTACTTATCTATAGATATTTTTCTAACTCCTGTGAGGTCTCCCTATTGGTGCATATAGGCACTCAATAAAGGAATTAGTGCTTAATACTGTTTTAAATCAAGAATAGCCAATGGTTTTACATTTACCAATTTAGAATGACAAAAGTGCGTGTGTGTGTTTTATCAAATGCCTGTAATAACTTCATATATTCCGTTTAGTATTTGTATTTTATTTTTATTTTTCCCTTTTGACAGATCGGTGCAGAGGGGAATCAAATAAACAGTTGTGACACAAAAATACAAGTATTACCAAATAGACCTGATTATTTTTCAGCTCTAGTTCGAGTGCAATGCAATAAATATATTTTTTATATAATAGATTTGCACGCTAAAGTTATTTTCAAAAATGTTTCAGGAAATTGATTACTCTTTTGTTCCACAGAACCGCTAAAAGTTGTAAGCATCCATTAATAACTCACAGTTGAATCTTGGCTTCCAATTTTTTTGTGCACCAAAGATTCAGAGGGACCCACTAGAGGTGAGCCACACTATCAAGATTTGCATTCTCTTCACCACGGACACCGATAGACTACTGATCAAGGTGTAGCTTAAGATTTACAACTCAGATGTGTTAAAATTACTGGAAGTACCAAAGTCTGGATAGAGAGAGGGATGGCCGGTTCTGTAAAGGGGCTAAGAGGGAAGACTGCCTTTTGAACTCAACCAGCCCCTCTTGTGAGACATGTCAGTCCCATGAATCTGCATAAATCACAATACTTTTTAATCAGTTAGCATTGATTTGCACATAATTGAAGTGTGGAAGTGCTGGAACAATTCTACTGAAATGCTAAATATTTTTTTTTACAAAATTTAGAAGTCATACTCTCATACTCTCACTTACTGATATTAAGATAGCCACACTGTGTCTGACCCTCTTTTATGTTTTGGCAAATTGTAGGCGCCTAAGGGCTATGAAATGTCTTTCCTATAGATAGCAATTCAAAAATACAGTCATATTTTAATATGAAGAACATTATTAATGGTATGAATCAACATATTTTCCCCATTAAACTTAAATAACAGTGATTATAAAATAATATATTGATTTATAATGTTAAGGGTGTTGTTAGTTATTAATATACTGAACTGTATACTTTTTTAATTTCCTAATAGTGAAATGAAGATTTAAATGGTAAAGAAAGTGGTTGGTACACTAGCTGAAAAATACTGGGAATGTAGAATTTTACAGGTCCTAAGACTCAGCCACTGCAATAGCTACGCATTATTTGTTAAGTTAACATAATTATACATATTTTTGCTGATTGGAGTACTTGGTAATCTGCTTTAAAAAAAGGCATCTGCTTAAAAGGTTAAGTGGTTTCAAAATTGAAAATTAAGAGGCTTGTAGAGAACAAGACTAGAATGAAATGAAAAATATTATGCACACTTTAATAAAGTTTAATGTAATTGGAAACACACAAAAAATGCAAATCAGACACTATGTAGCAGATTTTCAAATGTTTATGCCAAAATATTATATTATAATGAGCATAACTAAATTTACATTGCACCTTTCTATTGTCAGTTTCTGAATAAAGCCTTAATGTAACTTTTGTCCCCACTTGACAATTTTGGAGATCAGAATAGACACAATTTTGCATAAAATACATTTAATCTACCAGCATTTAAAATAGGTGAGAATATATTAAAAAAAAGATGGAATAATGGCTAAACTGATTGCAATTCTGAAAAGCTTTTTAACAATTATGCAATAAGTATGGAAGAATACAATAAATTTTATGAAATGTTAGCACTGATAAAGATATACTTTTTGTTTTCTGACAATGCAATCCTGATAGGCCCCTGATGCATTTCACAGATGTGACTGAGTGATATAACATGTGACCTGGTTACGAACAATATTGCAACTGATAATATCATTTGGCCTATGCTATAGGTTACTCCCGTACATCTGTATTATCCTTGATGTAGAACTACTGTCTTGACATATTTATGACCTTTATTGAATTAGTGCCTCTGACTAAGTTTGATATTTTAATTAAATTCTGACCTTTGGTGGGAAGTGTCTGACTTTAGCTGCAAGTTTACTTATTCATGTTTAAAGTAAAATGACTTCAATATAACCACCTAGGTTGAGTTTTTTAGATTTACACTGTGGAATTTGGCACTTATATGGGCAATTATTTTATATACAGTATACAATGTTTTCTGTGATATGTATTGTGAAGTTTATTTCATAACAGAGTTTTTGTTTATTCATAAGAAAGAATAAAGTCTATATTTTGTAAAATGTATATAACCATATAACCAGGGCTTTTCCTCTCTTTTTGGTTTAAAGTGATGGCTGAGCACTTGGTTGTTCCCCTTTATCAGTTCACACATTAACTTAGACCCAAATAACTACACTGAGACATTGTGGGTTTTAAAAGGGGACAGTTTATTAATTGGGTTGGTGCTCATTAGAGGCTATAAGAATTTGGAGAACTAAAGGTGGCCACGAAAGTAAAGGAGGGTCACAGGTTTACCACCTAAAATACTTGATGACTGAAAGACCATAGGCTTCCAACAGCATTCCACAGGGCAAACCGAATAGATCTTTAAATCAGGGTTTAAACCAGGGACCAGTCTATAGGATTGGCACTCAATTTAGACCATAACTTGGTGCAGTCCTGTGAATGCATCAACATACCACACTTTGATCCCTTGCACCAACCTGAACATCTGACCCCCATTACTACCGCTACACTGTGTCCCATCTAAAAAGCAAGAACATGTTAGTACAAAAAACATCCTAACTAGGAAAGGGAAGGATGGAAACCAAGCAGTAAAATAAAACCTGGCATCTGGACACTTAAAAAAGTTCCTACACCTAGTCCCACCCTCCACCTGCCCCTAACCTTAACTATTGGTCAGTGAAATCCTACCCTGATGTAAGCAATAAACAAGCCCTTAAATGTCCCTTGCTCTCCTTAATTGGTGAATTTAGCCAATCCTTACTAATAAACAGCAGCTATCTGTTTTTATGCTAGGTTGTTAAAAGTTAGTAAAAGACAATTATCAGCACACAAAACAGCATAGTTGGATCATTTACCAATGTGTTTTGATTTATTAACTGCTCTGTAGACTTTTGTGTGATGTCCTAAAGATGGATTGGTAATGTAGAGCTGGACCCCACCTTACCTTACCTTTCTCTATGCTTTTTGTATCCTTTAACATCCTTTTTTAACTATGTATATTCAGTAAAGTTATAATTCTGCTGTTCAGATTTATAAACTAATAAACAAAGCTTAGGATCAGTTTAAATTGGGGGAGGGACTACAATGCTTTGATAGATATCTATCATTAAAAATGCTTCTTTGTATGTAGTCATAAATATATAGAGTGAAGGCTTACTGAATGTATGTAGATACACCACACTTACCATATATACTTGAGTATAAGCCGACCCGAATATAAACCGAGGCACCTAATTTTGACACAAAAACACGGGAAAATGTATTGACTCGAGTATAAGCCTAGGGTGGGAAATGCAGCAGCTACTGGTAAATTTCAAAATAAAAATAGATACCAATAAAATGTCATTAATTGTATCATCATGTGTATCCAGCACCCAGTATCCAGTGTGCCCCTCTGTGTGTCCTGCCAGTCAGTCTGCCCCCTTTATGTGTGTCCTGCCAGTCTCTGCCCCTTCCCTGCTGAAACATTGGACTTACCTCAGTTGCCCCTTAATGCCTGCCAACATATCTGCTCCTTAATGTCTGCCCATAATGCCAGCCTCCATGTCTGCCCCCAAATGCCAGCCTCCATGTCTGCCCCCAAATGCCAGCCTCCATGTCTGCCCCCAAATGCCAGCCTCCATGTCTGCCCCCAAATGCCAGCCTCCATGTCTGCCCCCAAATGCCAGCCTCCATGTCTGCCCCCAAATGCCAGCCTCCATGTCTGCCCCCAAATGCCAGCCTCCATGTCTGCCCCCAAATGCCAGCCTCCATGTCTGCCCCCAAATGCCAGCCTCCATGTCTGCCCCCAAATGCCAGCCTCCATGTCTGCCCCCAAATGCCAGCCTCCATGTCTGCCCCCAAATGCCAGCCTCCATGTCTGCCCCCAAATGCCAGCCTCCATGTCTGCCCCCAAATGCCAGCCTCCATGTCTGCCCCCAAATGCCAGCCTCCATGTCTGCCCCCAAATGCCAGCCTCCATGTCTGCCCCCAAATGCCAGCCTCCATGTCTGCCCCCAAATGCCAGCCTCCATGTCTGCCCCCAAATGCCAGCCTCCATGTCTGCCCCCAAATGCCAGCCTCCATGTCTGCCCCCAAATGCCAGCCTCCATGTCTGCCCCCAAATGCCAGCCTCCATGTCTGCCCCCAAATGCCAGCCTCCATGTCTGCCCCCAAATGCCAGCCTCCATGTCTGCCCCCAAATGCCAGCCTCCATGTCTGCCCCCAAATGCCAGCCTCCATGTCTGCCCCCAAATGCCAGCCTCCATGTCTGCCCCCAAATGCCAGCCTCCATGTCTGCCCCCAAATGAGGGACAGCAAAGGTAAGTTTTTTTTTTTGTTTTTTTTTTAGCACTCAAGTATAAGCCGAGGGGGGCTTTTTCAGCACAAAAAATGTGCTGAAAAACTCGGCTTATACTCGAGTATATAAGGTATATGCTATATATCATATATCCTTTCACCTATTTTTTATGGTGTGTTTAAGTGTGACCTGAGCACAGCCTATCCACAACCTATATCAGATCATTAAAAAAACTTTCCAATTACGTCACTAAAGATATGGAAATGTTGTGAGCATTGAGCTGCATCTTTGTTAAAAAAAAAAAAATAATAGTAACACTATTTTTGTGTTATTTATAAAATTTTATTTGATACTTGTTAATTAATTTACCTGCTATAGACCGGTTCCTCAGATTTGATATTTTAGTGATTGTATCACAAACCACTCCCCTCCCAACGACATACGATAGCCTTATGTTATCCGACTTGTGCAATGTAAACTGGTGGCATTGCGGAAGTCTGGGTCGGTTTCAGTTCTTAAGCATCTCAGTATTGTACATTGTATCAGCATTGTGCTTGACTGTTATGCATCCAGATGCATCAAGTCCTGTTGTTGTGTTTGTGTCTGGATTGCACTTATACCTTCCATTTTTTGTGTTGCTTTCATACAATCCCTTTTTTATGTCCCAGTCTTAATCATAGAAGCTGTAAAGGACAACCTTTTCTTTATTTTCACTCTTTTGTCCTTTTACAAATGATGGCCCAGAACCACAGCTACGACTGCTAGCGTGTTTACGCTTGCCGGAGACGTAAAAATGCTATTTTGTATGTACTGCGCATATGCGCGGCAGATGTTACGGCACGTGATTCTGAATGTACGTACCATCCTAGTATCAAGAGCGTAACTATGGACGAAGGCATACGACACCCGTAATTACGCTTTGTAGGCGGGAGGAGGCATTTAAATCGTACAGTATGGGCGTGCTTAGGCGCGTAAGTACACGCAGCCATTATGGCCGACAAGAGTTACACTTTGAAAAGTTAAGGTAGGGTTTAGAAAGCGTAAAACGGCAAAAGTTCATACGACCAAGGGGAGTATCTAGGGGAGTGCATAGTAATTATCATAGCGTAAATACACTACTCGTTGAAACGGAAAGGGGACGTAGGTCTGCATCTACTCCGATGCTCTACATTTGTGAAAGATAAGAGGGCTGATCCAAAGTTTGAGAGTAAGGACAGGTTACAAGATTAGACGTGAGAAAAACCATTTTGAAGTGTTAGGGAAGGGAAATTTAAACTGTGAAAACAGAATTAGATTTGAGAGATGACATTTCCCTCACATTGCAGCACTGTATTGCTCAAGTGAACACCTGATTTTCCCTTAAATAAAGGTGGAAGTGCAACTCTGCATCAGAACCATCATTTTTATGAGTAAAAGTTTTACTTCAAATTTATGTTTTTTTTAAAAATAAATAACTTAATTTTAATGGGTCTGCAAACATATATGTGTAATTTTTTTAATTAGAAGTTCTCCTTCAAATTAGATTTTATAAATTAAGAATGAATAGCTTTCCTTTACTGCAAATTGTTATGTGTACAAATCAAGTGATGGAAGCTTTAAATGATCTAATGCTGTAAGACTGGTGTTAAATTACCTATTACCTACCAAAACAAACTTTATATCCAACTTGTTGCAATCATTTGTGTCTCTAAAGTTAACAATGGAATATCTAACAAAGCAGAATCTTTATAATCCGTGTAACTTCAAAAGAGCCAGGTGGTGAAAAAGAAAGTAGTCATTATTTTTCTGTCTTTATGTGGGACACACTACCTTTCTCATTTAAATTGTGAATTAATCCTATTGAATAAGGTACAAGTTGTCTTTCATGGAATTACTTTTTCTCCAACTGAATTAAAATGCCTGTAGCTAAAATAATTTCCGCTCTTGTTAATTGTGCTGTTTGTTGCAGTAGAACTGATGGATTCTTGTTAATTTGTGCACTTCATCATTCTTGCTCAGCTAAGCTTTGTTTGTTATATTGGATCAGCATTCTTATTGAAAGAGCAAGGAATCTTAATCAGGTTTTCGTCATACAGAATTACCATGGTGACTGATAGATATTGTTGCACATAAAAGACGTTGATTACGTTTTTGTTATGGTAGGAATATTGACGTTTGACTTACATGGAGCTGTCTTTGCACCTGCATCCTGTCAGGAAAGGTTTGGTTCTTACATCCTGCATAATATTAACCTAGTTCCACAATTTGTTCCAAAATATGTAAATTCAAACAGTGGGCACTAAGTGTAACCAAACACTATATAAGTAACTAAAGATTGTATAAAAAGAAAAAAAACTGTGACTCCCAAAAAAATTCTAACAAAGACTAGGTTTCTCACGATTTAGGGGTAAAGGGACACATGAAGTGTCAATTCAATCCTGTGTTAAGTGTCTTTTAAGAATAATCCTCAAGGTCCAATTGATTAATCCAGTGTCAGAAAATAGTTGTCAAACAAACTTCATAGACATTCTACAGATTGATATGAAATTCAGCTTCTAGGTCCACAGTCCTGACCTCTTATTTAGCATTATCCTCATAAGGAAATAAGGGAGAAAATCACAAAAGGCCAAGTCATTTGTGTTAGTCCCCTGTCTAGGAACATTGGTGCATGCGCACACCAGATGTTCCGCTAGCGTACCTTCAGACATATGTAACTACTTATGTCATTTTTTTATGCTGTATAAAGCTTCTGTGGGTCATTATTCAAAATGGAGAAAAATACTATATGTAACTTTTAATAATGGACGAAAACTACTGTTTATAATTTATAATACTGGATAAATCTACTGTGGGTCATATTCAATAATAGTGAAAATTATTTATGCAACTAGTAATAATGGGGAAATTACTGTAGGGGATTATTAATAATGGCGAAAATTGTTTCCTCTGAAGTTTTATACATGATTAAAAATAACATATAGTTTCTTCATATGGTAGTTTCTTCATTATTAATAATGATGGTAATTAATAATGAACAAAATCTGTATGTAACTGGATAAAACTATTGTGGGTCATTGTCGATTATAGGGGACACTGTTTCCCCATTATTAACCCATGGTAGTTTTTTATGACCTGATCTTCATTTTTGCACTGTAATAGGAACAGAAATATCCTATTTAGCTGACTGCTGGGCAGAATAAAATTAATAATTTACATACTGTAATTTGCTGTCTGTCTCCAGGCTCCTTGTATAAATCCATAGGCACAATATTTGTTACTTTCAAAGTAGATACTCTCCCTCAAACCCCCTGGCTACACTAGATTATTGTGATTATCAGTCTGATCATCCAATTATCTTGTGATTGGGCAAATAATCGCTGTAGTTAGTGGCCAGGATCAATTTTTTAAAAGCCATATAAATGTACCAGAAACACCCTGGTACAATTATTTGGTCTTTTAACATGTTTGATTTATGTCGGCAGCAAGCTCCCGATATTTTGTAGTGCATATGTCACAGCACTGCAGCCTGAGATTCTGAAGTACTCTGACAATAGATACAACAGAGGGAGAGAGGACACAGTGTCTGTCCTCTCTACCTCTGTGTATACTGTGGTAGCGCTGTGCACCATGCTGCAGAACCTCTCACATTGCTTTGATTCACAAATGTGTTTTTCAGCCAGCCATTAAGATAGCTGCATGGGTCTCCGGTCAAGTTGACAGGAGACCCAGCCAATAAGAGAAGACTGCAGCCAGCCAATAGGCTAGCAGAATGGGTCTCCTGTCAACATTCTTATCATTTCATCTGTGAAAAGGGATGGAAAAGGAAAAGGAGTAGCATGGCATAAAACTATATATAGATTATCCCAAAAAAGTGCACTATGCTTGATCATGAAGTCAAAAACACAGTAAATATAAATGCAACCTGACTCTACAATGGATTGTCAATCCAAGACACAGATGCATAAAATCATGAATATGATAGAAGTATTATAGAAATTGTGTTTGATGTATATATGTTTTATATTTTGTTTATCAGGGGCAGCACAGTGGCTCAGTGACTGACACTTGTGTCTCACAGCGCTGAGGTCATGAGTTTGATTCCCAGACTAGGCCTTATCTGTGTGTAGTTATGTTCTCCATGTGTCTGCATGGTCTACCGGTGCTCTGGTATCCTCCACCACTCTAAAAACATGCCGGTAGGTTAATTGGCTGCTTAATAAATTAGAAGCCTTAGTATGTAACTCCTTCGGGCGACCGGAAGCTGTCATACTGGGCATGCGCATTGCGAATTTTTTGCCGAAAATTCGCTTACGATGAGCGTACGTTCGCTTGCGAGCGTTGCTCTGGATCAGGCCCTTAGTATGTAACTCCTAATGGAGCAGGGACTAATGTGAAATATTCTCTGTAAAGTGCTACATAATCTGATAGTATCTATATAAAAATCTGTTAATAAATAAATAATTATCTTTAAACCTGACTGTTCTTTGCTTACATCTGTGTTTCTGTGTTTTCTTACAGTATAGCTACATTCATTTATGTGCTGTACACAATATAAAACTGGAGATAAAAGTAAGTTCACACATTGCTATAGTAAAGCTTAAACTATTCATTAAACTAAAAACATAGAGAAATATGTCAGAAAAAAGGTTATTTATTGACTTAGTATTGAGCTTTTTTAATGTAGATGGTAGGTAGAGGTAGAATCTGAAGACAGATGTTAAATGCTTCTGAAATTGACATTTAATTTATTAAGAATTGATAAAAAATAGATACAATGGGGTAGATCCAGAACTCCGCTTGCAATACGTTTACTCGCGTAGCGTATTTACGCGTACGTACCTTCTATACACTCCCCTTGTCACACCCCTTGAATGTACGTATTTTGTCCGAGATCCGCTTTCCAAACCCTACCTTAACTTTAGCCCACGTAACCGATGACATCCGCTCACGTACGTATGTGCAACACGTATTTACGCAGCTAAGCACGCCCATACTGTACACTTTAAATACAATCCCCCGCCTACATAGCGTATTTCAAACGTATTTTAGACTCACGTAAAATTGGCACGCCCGCACGTAAGGTTTTACGTGACACAAACATGAATGGCCCATACGTTCACATTTAGGCTACGTTACTGAGCGTATTTTCTATGGTGCGCATGCCCACTACTTACCAAAATGCGATTTTACGTCTCCGCCATGCGTAAATTCGCTCACAAGCGTTGTTTGGATCTGGCCCAATATCTGCAAGAGCAACGGTGCTGTTTGGAGACAGATAAGGTATTAACAGTGGTCTAAGAAATACTTTTTAGTTTTTCTTTATTTCTTTTGGTTGGATAGCAACTTGTCACTCTTGCTCGGTATCAAAAGCTTTGTATTTTCTTCCAAAATATATTTCCAAGATGATTCATTGCCTCTTTCTAAACAATGCTTTTTCATTGGCGTAGCCTTGGTAGACACGCCACTGCACAAATCAGGCAATATAGGGAAATGTGATGTGTTGAAGGGATTAATTAAAAATGAATGAGACAACCTTTGAAAATGTTTTGACTTTCCATAATTATTAAAAATCTTTTTTTCCGAATCATATTGTGAAAGTAATAAAAAAATTTTTTACAAAATACATGGCACAAGTATATACAGTTACCACTGAATTTAACTTATTTTCTCAAAGTTCTTCATAATGATTTTTTTTTTTTAATACAGCCCATTAGCAAGACAGACATCTGTTACACTTTATTATCTTCCCTAGTTCCGGTGTCATTTTTACATCTCAGGAACTTTTGTAATATATTTTACAGAGAATTCAATATAAAGTTATGTAATGGAAGCTGCTTCTAAACGGCTCATTTCCATCTGATTTCTGATGGATTTAATGGGCTGCACCACACATAGCATAGGAGCTACAATTACACTCATTCTACTAGTAATTTTAAAGTTGTTTCTAAACAAATCCCAGGGCACTGTTTGTTATTCAACTTAAAATGGTGTTTGTATGCTTTGGAGCAGTGCAGCTCAAATGAATACTAATTTAATTACACTAAGCTATGTACTGAAGAATAAAAGTGGTAAACTCCATGTAAGTCTAACTTCTGAATTCAGTGGGCATTTTTTAAACTTAAAAAAAAACCTTTTTAAGCCTAACAAAACATTATAACTCAGTGTAGGAACTCCATGTCTTTCATTGGGTGTTAAATAACAGCACAATTTACCAGGTTCTTTTTTTGCAGTGGAAGTCCCTGCTACGATGGCTGTCTTTCCAAAGTAGAGACAGCTATAAGTTCTTTTTCAGCTGTCTCTATTTCAAATAGCAGCTATTATAGATTATTTTTTTCTGAATGGGTGAGCCTGCCGACTGGCACACTCTCTCATTTATTTTTGGAAGTGCCGCCGAACCCGCCGCAGGAGAGGTGAGTAAGCTCTCCGGTGACTTTTAGTGTTAGGAGAAGGGTTAGGATTAGGCTCTAGGGGAATGGAGGGTTAGGGCTGTGGAAGGGGAGGGGGGTT
>WWET01000787.1:274591-286161 GCA_011038615.1 Limnodynastes dumerilii | reverse complement strand
AATAATAATAATAATAATTATTATTATTATTATTATTATTATTATTATTATTATTATTATTATTATCGTTTATTTATAAGGCACCATAAGGTGTCTGCAGCGGTGTACAAAATACAACAACAAAATACAGTACAGACATGCAGGGTAAGGATGGATAGCATAGTACATACTAAAATACTATATAAATAGTGAAGCAAGCAAAGACAGCAAGGTAAAATTGCGAGGTGTTAAGTTTGGCAGATCAGGGAGGAGGGGATAGAGTGCAGTGAGAGGTTGAGAGGGAGCCACCATGCGGGGATGAGGTAAAAGGGTAGCAGAAGGGGACAAGAGGGTATGAAATGATGGGGGAGTGGTGGAGGAGGGAACAACAGCAGGATGTAGGGGCTGCTCACGTGAGCTAACACACTAAGTGGGAGGGATGAATTTACAGAAGACATAAGGAGGAGAAAGGAAGCAGACTGCTGGTGTAAGCAGAGGAGAGGGGGAAGGAAGGAAAATAAGGGATAGATGATGTAGGATGCAGTGAGGATGTTAAGTGCATTCTGAGTGAGCACTTGAAGACCTGCAATGTGGGGGAGAGTCTAAATGAAGAAAGGAGGTACAGAATTCTACAATTTAATACTGAAAGGAAGCATTATCCAAAATGAACTATCATAATTTAGGATCCAGTCCTGTATGTTTTGTTTTGTTTTTTTCTTTGTTCCATACATACTCCAAAGCTCACTAAAGTGACTTTGACAAACAAATGTGAGGTTTTATAAACATGCAAATTTGAAATGAGCTTTGTATAGACATGTGAATCGTCAAATACACTGGTCTTAGATATATCATTGGTGGTAGAGGGATCTCTCAGAGGCAGTTTAGTTGAACACATTTTTCTTTTTGAGAAGAAAGTATTTTCAGCTTTCATATTACAAGAGATTAAATCACTTTAAAGATCATATATCTTACAGGCTCAAAGAAAACATATGGCCGCAGAAGAGGCAGGAAAGTGTCTGAAATAGAAACCACCACATGCTAATTTTATTCATTGTGTTTCAAACTGTAGAAACATAAAAACATTTTATCTATCTATCTATCTATCTATCTATCTATCTATCTATCTATCTATCTATCTATCTATCTATCTATCTATCTAACTATCATTCTATCTAGAAATTACAATTACCAATAGATTTCTACTGACTGTGAGTCTTTGCTTGAGGAAAATGGAGTGGAATGAGACTATAAAAGCTAGGAAATAATAACAGTCAACAACTGCCATCTCCCTTACCTTACTTTAAACCAATGCTGAATGCCGGGCTTTGTCAGCTGCTGCTCAGTTGGGTATTACTGGCATTAATCTGATATCACTGCAGTGGGGTTTGTTGCATGATCCTGCCATTGACTCTTGGCAGGGCATGCACTTAGGCTACTATGCATGACCCTGATTGGGATATAAAGGCTCAGAACCCTAATTACATAGTTGCCGACTCTCCCGGAATGTCTGCGAGACTCCCGGAATTCAGGAAGTTCTCCCGATATCCCGGGAGAGGCAGCAAATCTCCTGCAAGGGATTCAAGGCTCGTGGTTTCCATGAAACCACAGTTTCAATTCCTGCCCTAGTTTACTAGTGTTGCTAGGGACAGGGAGGGACTTGATGACGTAAATTGCGTCATCAAGCCCCACCCCCAACCCCATGAAACCCCAGAAATGGACAATTGATTATCAGGGGGTGGGGCTTAATGACGCTATTTGCATAAATCATGCTGTTAAGCCCCGTCCCCTGCATGCATCTATGGCTTCCCTCTGCAATCTCCTGGAGGAAAGCTTTTAAAAGTCGGCAAACCTGCCAAACTATCTTGTTCCTAAAGCAGTTATTACTGGATATTGAGAAAAAAATCAAGTCCTTTTCAAATGCAGCAAGATGTCCATTATTGCATTCTTGTCTTGTGCTATTCTATTCAAAATACAGCTCCAGTGCTGTGGTGTCTTGTACAGCTTTCCTGCAAAAGTACAGTGCAGTATTGCTCAGCAGGTTCAGGACTGTCTAGTTCAAGAACAGTTCAACTCAATTCTTCTAAATCTGCTTCAACAAAGTGTATAATATTCATGCATATTCAGAGTGACAGATTTACCAATGTAGACAATATAGGTGTTACTGCTAACATTTTCCGTTACCTAGGTAATTGCAGGCAACACACATTAAGTCAGAGAAGAAAAGTGTTACCTTAATCTTAGGCTGTTGTGTCCTAATGTGCTGGCTGATTTACAGTAGCAGCAGCAGCTGTAATCTGAATTATGCTTCAGTACATCTGCAGATTGCAGTCTGCTCATTATTTATTTTTGTCTAATTGGTGCTCTGGGCTTTATAAACCCCAGGCCTGCTTCATACCTAAGCCACTGATCATTGTATTTATCGACCTCCTTCCCTTCTTGTCTCTGCATTCTGTCACTCCCTCAGATATTTAGAACTTTTACCATTTACCTGGTGAAATCCAGCTATGTTACATCCATCTGTTTGCTAGAAACCCAGTTTGTGAGTCTTTATAATACAGTAAGTCTAAGTCTTGGAGGAAAACATTACTGTGCCAATACTAGTTTTTTTTGTTGTTGTTTTTTTGTTTTTGTTAAAAGATTCTTTAGGTGAAAATTAAGGTTTATGACCTTGCAGTCAAGTCCAGTCCTATTTGCATTATATTCTGTAAAAAGTCCATCTCAACTTCATACAGTATACAAGCTGGAACAGGAATACACAAATTAAGCAATTCATTATTATAATGTAGACAACTGCCATGAAATAGTCTGTAAAACAATAAAGAAAAGTAAATTTGCACTATCATAAAATATTGAAACTAATAGTTACTTAGCAACATACAGTGCCCTACTGCCACAGAAACTATGGAATTGTCACATCAGGGTGATCAGTAGTGGCCGCTTACCATGAGTACTCACTGGAGCCCCTGATGGTGGGGATGGACTTTGCTGCAGTCGCACGGCAGGTTGCAATTCCAGATGGCAGCCTCTGGTGTACTGTAGCTGTTAAGAAGACCAGGGAGCAATAGAGGGTGAAAACTGGAAAACTAGAGGATGTGCCAAAAATGTTAGAACTCAGGACTGTGCACCATAATGCAGGAGAATGTACAAGAATGCTGAAACTTGGGAGTGTACCAGAATGCAGGGACACAGGAGAATGCACCAGAATCCTGGAATTTAGAAAAAGAATAGGAAGTGATGGCAGATAAGAGCCACATACTGACTTTGGGGTAGATCCAAACCTAAGTTCTTTTTACATTTGTTGGCGAAGCGTATTTACGCTATCATAAGTACTATGCACTCTCCTAGGCACTCCCCTCGCTCGTACGTAATTTACTTGATTTACGTTTGCCAAACCCTACTTAGCTTTTCCAGCGTAAGCACGGACATACGTAATGGATTGACGTACGTGACTGCCTAACCCGGTCCATACTGTACGTTTTAAATGCTTCCCTCCGCCTACAAACATATTTCCAGGTGTCATATGGATGATACGCTTTTTTGTTCATATTTACACTGAAGTTACGTACGTTCAACATCTGCAGCGTGCAGGCGCAGTATATACAAATTGGCGATTTTACGTCAGCAGTTAGTGTAAAAACGCTAGCGTACGTAGCTGAGGATCTGGCCCCTTATACTCTATTTGACCCTTAATTTTTTTTAAAGATTTAGAATATCCTTATCTTAAATCCAAGCATATTTAAATTGTTCTACTGTGTTGGCCTCTACAATTTCAGATTGGTAGCCACCACCTTCTAGTTTATATTTATATATTTATTTATGCGTTATTAACAGATTTTTGTGAAGCACCATCGGATTACATAGCACTTTACAATTTTAACAATCATTGTAACAAGACTGGGTAGAAACAAACAGACTGGGTAAGTAAGAGGGTCCTGCTCACAGACTTACAATCTATAAGACATTGGGGATTGATACATAAGGGTAAGTGCTATATTTGTATTATACAAATGGACCAGCCAGGTTGTATGGTAAAAGTGCTTAGTACTCTGTATGATCCAGTCACGCAGCAAAATTTAGGGTCATTTTAGTATGGAAAGAGAAAGTGTTCAAATTTGTGTTAATCATGTAGCAAAAAGGAAACTGGATAACAAACTAGTTGTAAATAGGGTAGACTAATGCTAAAAAGGGAGTTGAAGAATATGGTAAGCTTGTCTGAAGAGGTGAGCTCTTGAAAGTTTGGAGAGTAAAGGATAGTCTTATTAGGTGAGGAAGGTTATTCCAGAGAGTGCAGAAACCAGAAACCCTGGTCTTTTTATCTCACTTCTTGTTTACTTGTTTACATTAAGCTCCAGACTATCACTGTGAACCTACCGATATTTGACTCGTTTATATTGAATCTATCAAGTTGCAGTTTTCAGTTTCCACCAGCGAGGTCCTCACTGAAGCTGTATTGCCAGCTGGACTCCGCGCTAACCACCCCAAAGAGGTATCTGTGAGGGGTTGAAGCTTACTGCTCTGGAGGAGGAACGATTCTATCTGCTGGGACTTGACCATGCTAATAGTCCCTCTCTTAACCACTTTGGAACTCTGCACCATCTTTCAGGTACTGAGTGGTAAGCTGCAGCATTTACTCTCCCCACTGCCGTATCGATTTATATATTCTGACTGCTACATGTGCAAATTGAGAGCTATCTATTTCGACATTTGGCTGAGCTGTATATAAAATTCACCATCTAATTTTAGAATATATTTTTTTACTATATTCAACTCCAGTGTTATTCATTGCTAAGGACTCCAGTATTTATACTATCCCCTATCTGATCAATAGCTGAAAGTGCAATTAGGAGTTGAGAATGTTTATCTTTATATTTTGAGGATGTTTTATAATTATTGTTATATGTATTCATTTTTGAAGTAGTAGTTAGTGCTTATATATACTTTAAGCACTAACTACTGTTTGTTTTTGTTAAATAATTTGATTAGTGGTTTTATCAGCACCCCTTTATGCTCTTCTAATATCTTAGGATGTATCCCATCTAGCTTTATTGATATGTCTACTTTCAGCTATGAGAGTTCTTTTATGACCTGTTTCTCAGCAAAAACATTTTAATTAATTCCTTTCTGAAAATTCTTGCAATTTACTTTGGTCCCTTTTCCTCTCTTTATTTGTTTTATTTGATTTGCCATAGCCCCTGACAGATTTTCCTCATCTTGGGTCTTTCAAGCTCTGATAACCTTTTCAGTTTCCTTGCTTTGCAGTATACTCCACCCTCTCACCATTTTTATGACTTTGCTTATAATGCCCAAAGGCCATCATTTTTGCTTTCACTTTACTTGCTACCTTTTATATAAACCGCATTTATTTTTCTGGGGTTTAGTTAAGTTTAGTTTAGATAAGTTAACTTACCCAGATAATGAAACAGGCCAAGAACATCTGCTTTATTTATTCTTTTTCTTATGACCTCCCCTGTTCATTCTGGCTTCATAAATAAAATATGATTTTATAACCACAAATGTGACATTATAATTTATGTTGCTTTTAAAGACAAATTATTCTTCTGTCTGTTAATTATCAAAGATCTGTCACATACTGATCTGATGGAATCCATAAGATTAAAGGTTTTCATTTTGAAACATTAACCCTTCATGATCAATTTTGCAATCAAGGTTACCCTATATGTTTTCCTTTCTTAAAAAATAAATAAATGTATACCATTTTTTGTTGTATCTAAATGTTATTTGACCATATACAAACTAACAAATAATTGTTTATTTAAGAATTTTGATCATTATAATTAACATAGGTGTATTAATAACAACTTTTATGTATGCTAATTCATTTCAACTGTGATATAATTATGATGTGTGTTTTAGTTGAACACATTTTTTAACATTACATCTTTTACATAAAATATTAATTTTTATTACCATCCATAAATAATGTCAAGCCCATAACTGTTTAAAAATGTATATGTATTTTTTATAATTAAACCTATGTTTAGATTTTATAATTTTAAAATACATTTAACAACGGTGTTAGCTATGTCATCTGTAATTTCACTGTGATCTGAAACACCAGTGCCAGCAATCAAAAAATGGACAATATACTACTGACAAAAAATTGACTAGTCATTGACTTGACTTGTACCCACTCCTGCTCAAAATTTCTTACATTTCCACAATCTAGCACATGTAAGGTCTAGGTACTATGGGCCAGATCTGAGGTCATTACGGACGATTGTGTATTGGGGAGTGCATGCAAGGTAGTAAAATCTGGACACTTACGTGGCGATACGACCATCATAAATTAGGGTTACAGCCCCTTTATCATAACCACTGGCATATGTAAATATATTACGTACACCAGTCGGTACAAAACCGTAATGCACAACAACCTCCAAGACAGGGGAATTACGCTATCGGGAAGCATAATTCCCCTGTCGCACCTTCTTCTGGATCAGCCCCTATGCCACTGCATTAGATACAGCTGCTATAATCTAGAGTTGACTGGGGCACTGCAATTCAATGTCTCTATGTCTGTTCTGGGACCAGTGGTACAGTAATGATCCATACAAGGACTGCACATGTGTTACAGTATAGCAATCTCTCAATAATTTTAGCTGTATGGCTGGACTAAGCACTGGTCAGCCTCTGCATATAAGGTTGCAACTTAGGTAATAGAGTCATGGCTACTAAAAAAAAAAAAAAGTACAAAAACATTACAATAAAAAATTAAAAAAAATAATAACATAAGCACCCAGAATTCTGTTGGTAAATTAGATAATGTTAAATACTTTTTTACATTCAAAGGGGAAAATACAGCATTTTGTGTGTGACAGGCTGACTATTGAAGTTTTCATAGTATTTTTGCTTTATTAGAATGTAATGTGAATCCATCTGGTTCAATTCAGAAACCTCAATGTTCAGTTGGGGCTACTTTGTTTTATTCCATAGGGACATATCTATCATTGTTGCATTTCTGTAGTGCTCCATTCCATCACCGTGTATTGTTACAAGTGTTCAGGCTGTGTCACAAAGATAATGAGAATAAGGGCAGAAATAAATCAAGAAAGCAATTGGGGAATGGAATAGTCTGTGGCAGGTATTTGCAGCATTCAGTACATTTTGTTAATGTAACAGAACCAGGCAGGTAATGTAGCAGAGATTATCATCGTCAATACTGTTAAATGAGCTCCAGGGCATACTTCTTCTTCCTTAATAAATATTAAGCGATAACACCCAAGTAGTAGAATGTAGTTAGAATAAAGAAAATTAACTTAAAACAATTAAAAGAAAAGGGAATTATTTTTTATGGTTAAATATTTCATATTGCAGACAGAGGCCCGGATTCACAACCCCGTCCTTAATTTCCCGATACTAGCTACTACACATGCATAGTAACTTTTTAGGCAATCTACGTATTGTTTCGTTATGTACATTGCATACACGCGGTCTTTAAATACCGCATATACGCAATCTACGTAACAAAACGATACATAGATTGCATAAAAAAAAGTTACTATACATGCATAGTAGCTAGTATCAGGAAATTAAGGACATATGTGGAAGAAGTACGGGGGTTGTGAATCCGGGCCAGAAACTCAAATGTCCGTGTCTACGTTCAGTAAAACAGTTGTTAAAATAAACCCCATTTGTAATCTCCTTAATAAAAATACTTGTTAAGTTATTTCCAAAAATTAAATCAATGGAGTTGTTTAATGGAAAATAATAATTTGTTGCTATTTAAATAACCCCTAGTGTGTATTATAAGGGGCACGTCACCTTTACAATACAATAGTCATGGTGCTGTTCCTGGGCATATGCCCCTTTAGTATATAGAGATAGTAGGGGAAAATGTATTGCTGGATTAGCGTGGAATTTCCGCAGACTTTACATAAATATTATGATGATGGACTGGCAGAACTTATTACAACATTTTAATTCTAGTATTTAATAAGACCAGTATTTATATTCATTTTATTTAGCATGTTTATTGGGAAAGTAATTCTGGAAAGTAATTTAATCTGAGAAGTTATACTGGAAATAAATAGAATCAGAAAGTAATGGTTCCATTTGGAAATAGATATAAAAGAAGACAAGAGTTTAAAAATAGATCAACAGGAAATGCCAAAGATGTCATGACATAATTTAACACTATAATGAAAACATTGCAAAGTATAAAGGGAAAGGTAAGGAAACAATAGATCAATATTAAAGAAAGTAGAGACACAAATACTTCCAAGTAAACATATCAGAAGAGAAGAAGAGGTTTAAATAGGCTTTGAATAATAATTGTGACAAATTTAGCACACCAGTGATTCTCAATCAGTTACTCGTCCACTGTGGAAGGTGAAGTACAGTTGTGCATAACATGCAGATACATCTCCTGTCCTGGCCATTTGAGTGTTACAGTGAAAATCACGCTAGTTTTTGGAAGGTTATAGACCCTCCTGCTGTGAGAAGAAGGCTGTAAGGATATAGTGCAACCACCCCTCACTACAGTTTTATCAAATACATACCCACCACCCATATTTATATTTATTTTTAATATAATTTTGTAATCATTTTGAGGTACATTTTCTACATTTACCATCAGCCCCAAAGATATTTCATTAAATATGCCTTCTGCCATCTGGTATCACACCTGGGTAAATAGAAGTATGGCTGTTACCTCCTTATACCCCATGTATAACAAGACTGTAGCTTTATACAGCTCTTACTCTATGTGAACTGATAGAATTATTGAGTTACAGGATCTCACGCAACTGTGCTGGATCCAGACATAAATGCAAACTTAAGTAGCGCAGTTTATAAGAAAATAGTTGCAAAAGCTACATGTCTAAGTCCTGGTCAGGGCCGCCATCAAGGGGGGGTACAGCTGGGACTATTGTCCCAGGCCCGGAGCTAGTGGGGGCCTATCGATACTTACCTAGCTCTGCAGCAGCAGGTATAGGCGGTATCCTACCGGTATTCACACCGGTGCCGATCTTTGACATAGGGAGCCTGTTTTGGGCCTTCCTCTGGATGGATTTGCATGATTTTACATCCTGATTTAGGGGGGACTGTCCAGATGCTTTTGTCATAAAAACGGCAGGGCTTATGGAAAAGAGGTGTAGTTTAAACAAATAAGTTTAACAATTTAAAAGTGATTCTAAAACTAAACAGAGAAAGCTGTGAATTAGGGCTACTGATGACACCCAAAATCACCCCAGCGTGGTTAGAGGTATTTATACTATTGTCTGTGATGCAGGCTACACCAAATCCCACTGTGGTGACTATACCATCCATGCAGTCTCTGTCTAGCTCATATTTATATAGCACTAGTATGCTTTTATTTGGCTGTTTGTACTTTTGATTGTTATTAAAAGAATATATTACGCCTACTCTACTTTATGCTCAGAAGTATCACCTGAGTTAACCGACCTGAGAAATAAGTGGGAGGAGTACCTGAGACCAGTGGATGATGAGGAGAGGGAAACAATTTTGCAATCTAGTAGACAAGCCACATCATCTGTGCAATATCAGCAAATCAATTTCTTCATACTACACAGAGTATACTTAATGCCACAGCAGCTGTTTCGCCTGGACGTGCAGATGATGGCTGTCACAGATGTCATGTACATACCGGATCATTTTGACATTTATTGTGGAAATGCTTGTTAGTGCACAGATTTTGGGAAAGTGTTTGGAGAACTGCGCTTGACATGTTATCCATTTTATTTCTAATAGACTCAAAATTCTGTATTTTTGGTGTCTTTCTAGAGGACACTCTAGTGAAAGTTACTACTAAATACCTAGACATCCTTTTCTCACTGGCCCAGCTTATCTCAGGAAAATGGTTGGCTGATGCTCCTCAATGTCTACGTGACTGGAAAAAAACTTGTAAATGTTTTTGTTTACTCAGCCAGGAACAATCCTTACAAATTCCACAGGGTATGTGCTCCATGGATGGACTCCATACTGGTATCACTCCCTATATACCCAAACTTGGTGTGGCACTTGATCCAGTTTCTAGCTCTGTTCTGACAAATGATTAATAACTACTTAACAAGCTGTAATGTTTAATATCTGTAAACACTGATATTTTGTGTGGGATCTGCCTGCTATGAGAAGTTCCCACTATTGTGGGTTTGTTATTGTTATTTATATTGTTTGTAAAATGCAAACATTTAATTTAAAAAATACATGGTCTATTTATATTATTATGCCAATTTATGATTTTCTTACAACAGGAGGGGTCTAGATACCTTCTCAATGAGTGTTTAAAAAATACTTTTGTCTTATAGGTAAGTTATAAATCAACGGCAGAATACATAAACATATATAACTCTTTTTTTTTTTTTTTTTATTTTTATCTGTTTTTTTTGTCTTAGTTTCCATTTCTCTCCTTATAACAAAAGGCAACGTAATAATGATCTTTTTATTTGGAAAGTACCACAGTCAGAAGATTGTTAATCCATCACTTCGACCATGCTTCAACCCAGCAGAACAATACTGAAGGGCTACAATAATGGACTTGGACTGGCAATTGCAGCTATATAGAGCTTTATAGTCAAGGTTTCATTAAAAAATGTCCAGAAGGCAGACTTGCAAGAGCTTGGCATTTAAAAAAATCACTTCCTCAGAGATTTAGAAAACCTTAGATTGCTCCTGTAGAAATATGTCTGTTCATAACTACAACTGCTTTGAAAATAGCACAAATACAATAGTTTGTGTAATTATATGTTAAAAAAAAATGTGCATTAGGGGATTTGCTTTTGTTAGGAGCCTTGAAAATTATAAAAAAAAAGTCTGGAAATCTGGAATCATATGTGGGTATTTTTGAGAACTCTCAAGTTCCCATAATTACATAATGATAATCTTTAAAATTGTTATACTACAAAAAAAAATAATTCTGCATGATTATGCATACAACATTGTATATAAAACTTCCTACTCTGTACTGTGTGTTGCACTTCAGTATAATTACTTTTATATTTTACATTTATGGTTTCTGTAAGCATTTCATATTTGAAGATATGTACAAAGATGTAGAGAACAGATGAGTATATTTTTAACTTAATTTGTTTTACTCTGTTACAGTTTTTTTTAAACTCAATCCTACTTCATTTACCTCATGGATAGTAGATGTCACACTGCTGCTGTACTCATCACTCTCCTGCTGTCTGTCTACTGTGTCAGATGGTGTTTCCACTCTGTGGGCTAGGTTTACTAGGAGGCGTTTTGTTTTGGCGATTTATAATCAACAGCAATGTGTGCCGATTTTTGAAGGGTTAAATCACTGCTCTTTCATGCTATGAACCCTTTGCCCATGTGTTGCAGGGCATGCTGTGCCTTTTAGTACTATAACTGGCAGCATGATTAGTGTTAATGGCATGCCACAACACATATAGGGCCTCATTCACTAAGCTCGATTTGGGCTAAATGGCCTTAAATCGTGTGATTTTTAGCTTAAAAATCGCCAAAGTGTATTCACTAAGCTAAAAATCACACGATTTTCCGTTTTTTTTAATCGCGGGTCCGAAATTCGCGGTCCCGACTTTTTTGAATTACAAACATAGGAAGTTTGTAATTCACTAAAGACGATTTTA
>WWET01000787.1:189191-204249 GCA_011038615.1 Limnodynastes dumerilii | reverse complement strand
AAAAAAAACAAGTTAAAATGTTTTTTTTCAAAAAAATGTGAAAGAAAAAAATAGGGTCTTTTTTTTTGGGGGGGGGCAGCCGCCTAGGGCCCTGCAAACCCTAGGGCCGCCTCTGTATAGGACATTGGGTTTGATACATAAGGGCAAGTGCTATAGTGCTATATATCATACACTGGACCAGCCAGGTTGTACGGATAAAGTGCTCAGTGCTCTGTATGATCCAGTCACACAGCAATGTTAGTAGCAGAGCTGAAAGGAATTTTAGATTAGAAAGAATAAGTCTGCAGGTTTGTGTTAATCATGTAATAGAAAGACAAAATGGAAAGAAAAGTGGCTGTATATAGAATAAATAAAGCGTAAGAAAAAGGTTAAATAATTTGGGAGATGAGTTTTAATGGAGCGCTTGAAAGTTTGGAGAGTAGAGGATAATCTTAATGGGCGAGAAAAATTATTCCAGAGAGTGGGTGCAGCCAAGCAGAAGTCCTGTAACTGGGAATCAGAGCATTAATAAAGTGTAGAAGATAGTTGTAAATCTTGCATGAGAGAATAAGCTAGGATATATAATGAGACAAGTGAGGATATGTATGCAGGTGCAGCCTTGTTTATGATTTTATAGGTTAACTAAAGGATTTTGTATTTGATTCTGTAGTAATGAGGCAACCAATGTAGAGATGGACAGAGTAGACTAGCTCTAGAGAAGCGTTTGACAAGGAACACCAGTCTAGCTGATGCATACAATATAGATTGTAGATGGGTAAGTTCATATTGTTGGAGTCCCATAAGGAAAGTATAGCAATAATCATTGCGGGCGATAATTGGTGCATGAACAAGAGTTTTAGCAGTGTCTTGTAAGATATATTTTTGTATTCTAGAAATGTTTTTTAGGTGAATATAACAGGATTTAGAAACAGATAGGATGTGGGGCACAAACGACAGTTCAATGTCTAGTGTAACACCAGAGAGATAGAAGAGAGACCGGGTGGGTAGCTTTTGTTGGCAGGAAGAAATATTAATAGCTCTATTTTTTAAAGATCGAGTTTGAGATGATGGGAGGACATCCAGGATGAAAGGGCAGATAGATATTCAGTTACACAGGCTAGCAAAGTTGGTGAGAGATCAGGGGTGGATAAGTAGATTTGTGTATCATCTGCATAGAGATGATAATGAAAACCAAATGACTTTATTAGTTGTCCACGGAAGAGGTATAGAAATAGAAGAGCAATGGACTCAAGACTATGACTTGTGGTACTCCAACAGATAGTGCAAAGGCAGGGAAGGTAGATCCAGAAAAGCGAACACTGAAAGAGCAATTAGAAAAGTAGAAAGTGAACCAGGAAAGGTTTCCTAAAAACCTAGGGATTTTCCAGTTAATTAGCAGTTAAGATCCTTTTTTAATATCTTTCCCATATGACATGGTACAGATAGCAATATGCCTGGCTCATTTTCCATGCGCCTCTGGGCTTTAATCTGGAGTTTGGTGGGGTGAAGGTCAGATGTTGGTGAGGTTGACAATGGAGACAATAAGGTTAATAAGATCTAAATATGAGAGAGAGAGAGTAAAGAATTATTTAAGAGGTTTAACAGAGGCAAGAGTTGGGAATAGTTAAAAAAGAGAACTGCTAAACAGTGAACAAAGGTGAAAGATTGACGAGCCTGCTACCAAAATCTAATTGTTCTATAATGGGATTCCTGATCAGCAACTGAAGGGCCCCAATATCCATGCAATCGTAACTTAACCAGTTGCACGTGCACAGCTGGTTTTCTGATAGGCAGTAAAAAGAAAATGGTGTCAATACAAAAGTCTGTATCCTTACATAGAAACATAGAAAGTGACGGCAGATAAGAACCACATGGCACATCCAGTCTGCCCAGTGGTTTATTAAAAACTATACTGACCCTAGACCCTATTTACCCTCAATTTAGTTTGACATTTAGGATATTCTTATATTTTTCCCAAGCATGCTTAAACTGTGCTACTGGCGGCTATTCCACTTATCTATCAACCTTTCAGTGAAGTAATTTTGAAATAAAAGAACAAATTTATTGCAACTTACTAGTTGACTGTCAGTTCCACAATTAGGCAGGTGATGTATCAGATACCTTGCACTGATGTCCCGTTAGGAAGCCGCATGCAAAGTCGTTGTATTCCGTGGCTCTCGCTGTGCCACATCAGCCTTTGAGTGCAAAGCTGTTTAGTGTGTCCCTTCCAGGGCTGTTCTGGATACGCTTCTCTCACACAAGCGAGTGTAAACTTATTTTCATTTACTTTCAAATGATATACTAAGCTCTGACAAACATTATTTCAAGGCAGCAATAAGTTCACTTTCAGTGCAAATTGTCCTTAGTTTTGTAGATTTTCAGTACCTGAACCTGTTTAAAAGCCTTCACTCACAAGATATTTAATCATATGCAGTTTCTCATATTAAATAAAAAAATATGTCTCTCTTCAGGGCTGATTCAGAGTTTGGGAGTAAGGGTAAATCAGGTGCAGCTGATACAGCTCAGCTATACCATTTTGCAAAGTAAGGGGGTGCTTATTATTCCTAAATCTTTTTCATGCAGGGAAATGCATTACTTTTGCACACAGAATTAAAATACTGCATAGCTTTATGTTTAGTTTTATAAAATAGAGTTGAGCTAAAATATTTCACCTCTTAAATATAATTCTGCTTTTACAATTTAAATTTTCCTCCCCTTGCAGTTCAACATGGTATTGCTCAGGTCTACACTTGCACCTAAACAAAGGTGTAAGTGCAACTCTGAATCAGCCTCTTTGAGAGTTCTTTTTATGGGGAACTACAAAAAGAAGTCTGGCTTTATCCTCTACAACACAAAGGTCCATTTATGGATGTATTCTATAAAAGGACTTTAGAGGATTTTAGAAATATGTTTGAGAGAGCTAAGACTAAAGCATATAATGATAATGTAAAGTGAAAAAAAGACTTTAAAAAAATGAAATGATGGATGATTCGCTGATAAAACCTGTGGACATGGGGGATTGTTGGGCAGGATAGGTAACAATATGTGCTTGAGTCGTATAGGCAGATAACAAATCAAAAGTTTTATAGTTCGATTGAAAGACTGAAAAAATTAAACTAAATAAGTTACTTGGTGCAGAAAAGATGGGAGCAATATCACTATATATTGATCACATTTCCAGTTATACCAACAAATTATTACTTGTCCAAAATTCACAAAGATCTTAATTCACCTGGTTATCCTATTATTTCTGATGTGAGGTCACTTACCATTAAGTTATCTTTTATTGATGATTATTACCTCCAACCCTATGTCCTAGCTCTCATTCCCAAATCCTAGCGGCTATATATCTTGATGCAAAGTATCTGTAATATCACATGCCTAATTGTGGATCCGACAGCCAACTACACAACGCATACCGTGCATATAGTGACCTGAACACCCATTGGGAAATTCACTGCAGATTTAACAATTGTTTCAACAAAATAATAAATAAGTCAGACCGGTTTTATCTATAACACCAGATCCTGTTTTTATTCTTGTTTTTTTGTTGATATTGTAATAAATGTGATGTTTATTTTATGAAAGTAGTCATTACTTTTTATCTAAGCGGAATGCACACTGTTATTTTCTTATAATTCTTCTGGTATTAGTTTGTGGGGGATCGCAGTGTCTGCCCTTATTTTCCTTTGCGACCACACATGTGATCGTATCACATAGTGATTGATATATTTTGAATAGTGGAAATATCTATCTAGAGGCGTCTGCTGTTTAGACGGTGAATCCATAATGCTTTTACTTACTATAATAAGAAGTCCCGTCCGCCTACGTCTACAATGCAGCTCCTGTGTTGAAAAATGTCAGAAGTGTAATTTCTCAGAATTTTGGATTAGGTGCAAAAAATGTAAAAGTATTGTTGAAATAAAAGGTGACATTTCTGTTTCTTTAGAACACCCCAAATTATTTGCAATGGGGGGGGTGATTTAAAAGTTGAGAGGTGACGTTTTAGGGCCAGATTTACTAAATTCCGAGATGGAAAAGTGGAGATGTTGCCCATAGCAACCAATCAGGTTCTAGCTCTTACTTTCCTATTACATACAAGAGAATGTCAGCTAGAATCTGATCGGTTGCTATGGGAAACATCTGGCCCTTAGAGTTAAACAGTAAATTAGTGTGTAGTAGGAAACATCAGCCAGTATTTCCCTTGCACGCAAAATAAATATATAGATAAATAAATAAATGAATAAACATTGTTTGTCCAGGTGTAGATTTGCACCTTTTCACACAATTACTGCTAACTCTGGATCAGTCCCCATGTAATTAAGTCATGAAAGAAACAAATATTGGTTTTCAGATCCAAAAGTATCGCTTTACCTTGTACATATAGTAGATGACTAAGAATGAAGGTAGGAATGTTTGACCTTTATAAAGGATAGTAGTTTTAATTCTGCAATTGCCAATTTACTGGAGGTACAGTGACACATGGTGCTTTCTAGCCATTTTATTGTACATAACTGAAAAATACTGTGAAATGAGAATATTTATTACTATAAACAAAGTTAATTTCTAATATACCCATTCTGTATTTACATAGATAAAGAAATCAGAAGAAATCAGTCCTAAATGATGTTTCTTCCAAACCAATTTATGTGCAGCATATAAACAGCTCTAAATCAGAATACAATTGAGAAGTCTATACTGTGAAGTAAGAATTCTTTACCGATAAAAAATCTCAGTTAAAACATAGTAAATCCAGATGCTAAACTAAAATATTGCTCTTCTTAGCAGCTTTCACCTGAATTTATCTCATTCTATTATAGCCGAGATCTTAGATACTGCCACTAATCCAGCTATCTATCTCTATCACTAATAAACTTTATCTGTTTGTATAAATCCTACAACTGTTTTTCACAGTTGGCAAAGGATTCTGTATAAATCATTCCTGTAAATTTTAACTATGTCAATATATTTTATTTTTATACCTGTAGTATTATCAAAAAAGAGTTTAACCGAATTTATCGGTATATTGTGAACTTATTTATCAATGCATTATCATTAAACACAAAATCAAATTCAGAGAACTGCTTAAGGTTTGACTTCTTAACATCAACAATACCAATGAGTTTTTTAAGTGGTACATAAAATACAGAGTTCTGCTCTTTTTTACTTCAAAACTAAGTGCATTGTTTTGCTTTTGACTTATTTTATTTTGTACATTTTTGTGGTTTTTCTTTTCATTTCATATAGACCATTATTATAATTAAAGATGTTTGCTACATATAGAAGCTCCACTGAAATTAAATTAATTAAAGGGCAACCATAGTGGTTGTAATTTTGAGGCACCTCACCACCTAAGTTATACATAAGAGAGACATGAAAAAAACTGTATCAGATGGCTTTTTTGCTTTTCCATGCTGAAAGTTGCTAAAGGAAGTTCTGAGGAGGAACTATGGCTAGTATATAATTGATATGGATTTTGTGAACTCCAAAGATAACCTAGATTTTCTTCAGCAATTAAGGCACAAAGCCTATCATATAGCATGTAAAGGACAGACAACAAAATATTGGCCAGGCTAGAAATGGAAGACAGTGGAAAGGCTAAAACAGATCTTGAAAATGTGTATCAAAACTAGCTGGTCAGGACTTAACACCATGCAGAACAATAGTCAGGTAAAGGATGTCAAATGTCCTGGCCTGTATACCCAGCACTGTCTATGTGAATGCATTCAAGCCAACTCAGAGGAGGAAAAGGGAGAAAGACAGCAAAGGTAAATAAACAGTGGGGAAGCACGGTATCTCAGTGAGTAGCACTTCTGTCTCACAGCACTGAGGTCATGGGTTTGATTCTTGGACTAGACCTCATCTGTTTGGAGTTTGTATGTTCTCCCCATGTCTGTGTGGGTTTCCTCTGGGTGCTCCAGTTTCCTCCCACACTCCAAAAACATGTTGGTAAGTTATTTGCTTGGAGTTTGTATGTTCTCCCCATGTCTGTGTGGGTTTCCTCCCACACTCCAAAAACATGTTGGTAGGTTAATTTGCTGCTGAATAAATTAGCCTGTGTGTGTGTGTGTGTGTGTGTGTGTGTGTGTTAGGGACCTTGGTATGTATCTTTAAAGGGGCAGGAACTGATGTGCAATATTCTCTGTAAAGCGCTATGTATGATTAGAGTCAAGATTAGCTTTATATCTGAGCTCATCTATTATTTGCAAGAGGTATTTCTAAATACAGGACGTACTTTCTTTCAGTCAGATTTAGGCCCACCATGTGTATATTCTATAGATAATATAAAGAAGTAGGTTTTCACAGAATTAGTGCACTCTTCTAGTACAGTTTAGTTTAATATTGTGTACAGAAACATAACTTATTCAAATAACTACAACATTTTTACTACATTTTTTCTTTTGTTTTACCTCAAAATAAGTACTGTATCAGATGGCTTTTTTGCTTTTCCATGCTGAAAGTTGCTAAAGGAAGTTCTGAGGAGGAACTATGGCTAGTATATAATTGATATGGATTTTGTGAACTCCAAAGATAACCTAGATTTTCTTCAGCAATTAAGGCACAAAGCCTATCATATAGCATGTAAAGGACAGACAACAAAATATTGGCCAGGCTAGAAATGAAGGACAGTGGAAAGGCTAAAACAGATCTTGAAAATGTGTATCAAAACTAGCTGGTCAGGACTTAACACCATGCAGAACAATAGTCAGGTAAAGGATGTCAAATGTCCTGGCCTGTATATATACCCAGCACTGTCTATGTGAATGCATTCAAGCCAACTCAGAGGAGGAAGAGGGAGAAAGACAGCAAAGGTAAATAAACAGTGGGGCAGCACGGCATCTCAGTGAGTAGCACTTTTGTCTTACAGCACTGAGGTCATGGGTTTGATTCTTGGACTAGGCCTCATCTGTTTGGAGTTTGTATGTTCTCCCCAGGTTTCCTCCCACACTCCAAAAACATGTTGGTAGGTTAATTTGCTGCTGAATAAATTAGCCCATGTGTGTGTGTATGTGTTAGGGACCTTGGTATGTATCTTTAATGGGGCAGGAACTGATGTGCAATATTCTCTGTAAAGCGCTATATATGATTAGAATCAAGATTAGCTTTATATCTGAGCTCATCTATTATTTGCAAGAGGTATTTCTAAATACAGGACGTACTTTCTTTCAGTCAGATTTAGGCCCACCATGTGTATATTCTATAGATAATATAAAGAAGTAGGTTTTCACAGAATTAGTGCACTCTTCTAGTACAGTTTAGTTTAATATTGTGTACAGAAACATAACTTATTCAAATAACTACAACATTTTTACTACATTTTTTCTTTTGTTTTACCTCAAAATAAGTACCAGTATGTTTCTTCAGAATTATCTGATTAAAAAAAATAATGTATTTTCTGCCCAAAACTATCCCTGTTCTTGTCAACATCCTACATAGAAACTGCTTTGTTTATCAGAGGAGTTACATGTGTATTCTCTTTGCTTTAATTAAGAATGTGTAGATAACTAGCTGGAGTAATTTATTACAAGTACTCAACAACCATTAATTGACAGGGAAAGAATGGCACAATTTACAGTCTTCTTGGCTGCATCCAAAAATGGATTTGTCCTTAATCTGTCCTCTCCCACTGATTACTATTGAGCTAGACATAGATGCATATATTTATTAACAGTATAATAAATGGGACTGGATGGAGCTCATTTTACGTAACATATGTAACTATATTAGAAAAGCAAAATAAATGTCTTTTAAAATATCTCAAATAGTCCAAAAATGTCTCAAAGGTTAATATAAACCTCACTATGGTATTTCACAAATTTCACAGGTGATATGCATCTCTTCCTTATGATTTTTCTCCAGTATATAAGACAAGGGGTCCATATGGTTAATATGTGGAGACAAGGTAGATATAATTCTGCACCCTTGATCCCTAAACAATTTCTGGGGGGTTCAGGAGAGAGAAATTTGAATGGGGGGTTCTTTCGTGTGTGTTTTTTTGCAAGGCATGTAAACATAGAGTCAAAACTTATACGTTTATTGGTACTTAAACCCACAAATTTAATGAAATACAAAATAATATCTCATGTAGTTCGAACTTTGTAAAATATCTGTTACAATGTGCAGCCCGTGTTCAGAGTATATGTATTCGTCCGGTGTTTAGTGATTTTTACTACTGTGTATGCGTATTAATTTTTTAACATAATATATGTATTGTTTTCTTATGTAGATTGTGTAAATGCGGTCTCAAATACTCTGAATATGGGCCTACATGTGGATATCTATATTTTAGAAGGATATCACATCCCCTGAAAAATAAGATTAGTGAACAGAATATAAATATTGAGAAGGGGTAAAGACCCACAGTGTCCCCAATACTTTTTTGGTGGCTCATAGTTATAACATCAGCGATTTAAAAGTAATAGGGTTCTTACGGAGATCTTTTGGATATTTGAGTTAAAAATATTTGTGACCAAAAGGTCTTTATATAGATATAATATATATATAGTAATAGAGTTACTGTTTTAGGGCCGGATTCACAATGCCAGTCCGGAATTTACCGATAATAGCTACGACGCATGCATAGTAACGATTTTACGTAATCTACGTATTGTTTTGTTATGCAGATTGCGTATTGGGGTCTTTAAGATATATGCATTCTATGTAACAAAACGATACATAGATTACGTAAAATAGTTATCCCCATGATAACCATTTATCACAGATGCTACTATAGCTTATTTACTCATAAGGCTCCTGATGACGCGGACAGTGGGTCTGTGAAACGCGTTGATGCTTACCTTCCCACGCTGTCTGCAGAGAAAGCAGTTGACACGTCTAGCCACAACCACCGTGTTTCAACAAGCAATATAGTCTTTTTCAAGGTGCGTAAAAGGGGATGTCACTGGGTCCTGTCTCTGGAGGCAGCATGGAAAGGTAATATTTCTGCATAGTTTGTTGTTGGGCCCACAAATATCTCACACGTTGTTTGGTCTCCAACTTATACTGTCATCATAGTCGGAAATTGGTCGCATGAACACACAGCACCACTGGGGGATTTTTTATGGTAACCCTATACCTACTCAATGTTCTAGGGGGCACGTGATGCTAAACAGGAGATCTATATGGTCATGTTCACAAAATATTAGTCATGTGTGCAGGAAGACCCGTCCCAACAACTATTTTAAAGAACACCAAAGCAGGTAAAGTTTGTGCTGTGGTTCAAAAGCAATATATACAAAAAAATAGGAAAAAGTCAGTATATAGCGACATGGCTCTACTATTGCTGATAAGCATTGCATTGAAGTCACTTCACTTACTGGGTCATCATTTCCTAACGTGCCCATTGCTGCAGCATAGATGACTTATGACATGTTTGAAACTGATGGAAAAGATTCACTTTTTCCATAACTAACTCAGTAATACCTATATGTATAAAATAGACCTTCCCAAACTGTTTCTGACAATACATTTATTAACTTTGTATTTAATACAGTGGCTCATATTGCACATCACCTGCCATAAACACATAAGTTGTTTACTACCACAAATTCCATTGGCCAATGTAAACTCTTTCTGGTCCTTTGGCATACAGGCCAAGTGTCCATATCTACTCTGTCATTATTGGGGCCTATTTGCCTAGTTACACAGACCAATACTTATTTACCCTACCATATATTAAAGCATGCCAGGTATTGATCTTATTTATATGTATAGGATAATTTTCAGTCATAATGTTTCATTTAGGGCCACATACAAAGCAATATAATAAAACAGTTGCATCTAGGAGAAACAAAAAGTGCCTTAAACGGGATATCAATTTATTATACATCACCATTACAATCCAATAATAATATAAATCACAAAGAATAAAGGAAGAATAAATAATAAAAAATTCTAAAATGATTCAGTATTCAATATTTTAAAATAAAATTCTCAATGTGAAATTCCCAATATTTATTTCTTAAAGCGTTAAATACACAGTGGCTGATCCAGAAGTGAGCATACATATGATTACATAGTGTATCTCTGCATGTTTTTGCACCGAGCATGTTCAGAAATAATGTCAACACAATTGTGTACAATCCTGAACCGACCGAAACTCACTGCATGCATTCTGTAAGGTATTTTATGGGAGAGAAGGGGTGTAAGCATTAAATCGATGTACAGTTCTGGCATTGCTGTGTGACTGGATCATACAGAGCACTGAGCATTTTTACCATATAACCTGACTGGTCTATTTGTATGATACATTATATATAGCACTTGCCCCAATGTCCTATAGATAGTAAGTCTGTGAGCAGGGCCCCTCTTACCTACCCAGTCTGTTTGCTACAATGGGGTAGATCAAGATCTAAGTTCTTTTTCCGTTCGATCGCGTAACGTATTCTCGCTATCTTAAATAATATGCACTGCCTCAGGCACTCCCCTCGCTCGTACGTAGTTTACTGGTTTTACGTTTATCAAACCCTACCTTAACTTTTCCAAGTGTAAGTACGGACGTACGTAATGGATTGACGTATGTAACGGCCTAACCCATCCCATACTGTCCAATTTAAATGCCTCCCTCCGCCCACAAAGCGTATTTCCGGGTGTCGTATGGATGACACGCCACTTTATTCGTACTTACACTGAAGTTACATATGATCAGAGTTACGTTGCTTAACATCTGCCGCGCGTACGCGCAGTACATACAAAAATGCGATTTTACGACAGGGCTGGCATAAATACGCACTCGTACGTAGCTCAGAATATGGCCCAATGATTGTAAAATTGTAAAGTGCTATAAAATCTGATGGCGCTATATAAATAAAATAAATGAATAAAATAAATAGAGAGCAAAACTCAGGTGTTATTACGCACAAAGTACAGCAAAAAAATAACATTTATATAATGAGAAAGTAAGCTGTTGCCTGATCATATGACTGTTCTATGGCAGAATATTAAAATCACTCCAAAAGACAGATGTAACAATGTCTGGGCATGTGTACACTTGTGGTTTCCAAATGCCAGCATGTCCTGGTAGCTTTGAAAGGTTTCTATGCAATGCTGGCACCTGTAGATTGACAAAGACAAAGAAACTTTACTCTCCTTACTCTCTGGTGTTGTCTCACTTTAGGTTGGTAAGAGCCATGGTAGAGAGATTCTGCAATGTGGATATCTTTTTTATGGTTTCACCAGACTTGGGTGGCAAAAGCCTAGAACTAGTTTCTAGAAACACAGCCCTCATCCCCTCCAACCCTGAGTTTTGAATTTCAGCTTTTCACACCCCACCACATATAATTATGAGCATGATACATTGTGCAGTTCTTTTTTATTGTACAGATCTATTCTCAGCTATGTTTAGAGAAAAGTCTGTGAAATTTGGTTCCATGTAAGAATATTGTGGAAATCAAAATGTATAATATATGACAAGTTCTACAAAGATTTGCCTTAGGGAGTTAATTAAAGACGGCATGAATTCCCATTTTATAAGCAAAGGAAAACATATAATGTGCATATTTCTAAATGAAATAGAATTATAGGTTCAACCACTTTTTACTTTAATATATTGCCTGAAGTCATTGTCAACATTTTTATAATATTTACATTCTCTAATTGTGTCCTAGTTTGGTCTTTAGTCTATAATGAGTGTGGTTTACCAGCACGATGGTCTTAATTTCATCAGTCTGCATTTAATAAAGAGTCAGTGGTTTGGCCCCTGAAGTCGTTCACTGAAAGGTAAGTGTTTCAGCTAACTCTACCCTTAACCCTTTCATAACCATAACCCTCCATTTCCCGCAACCTAACTCTAACCTTCCCCTTCTTTTGCCCTAACTCTAACCTTCCATATCCCGCAGCCTGACGCTAACCCTCCATGCCCTGCAGTCTAGCCCTAACCTTCCATGCTGCCTAACCCTAACCTTCCTCATTAGCTCTAACCCTAACCTTTTACCCACCGCAGCCTAACCCTAATCTACCTGCCACAACCGCCACAGTTTACGTGTCCAGATTCCGCCGCAACTTACGTGTCCATTTTCCGCCGCAGCTCACGTGTTCACATTCCGCCGCAGCTTGTGTCCAGAGTCCTACCTTAAGTTTTACGACTAAGTCTGCGGCCCTTCGGCTGCAGACCTAGATGTAACAGGGCCTCCCTACCCACAACCCCTCATTTACATGGCTATCCATCATGGATACAACCATCGTAAATACTGGGTCTGCCCCTTATGCGTACTTACTGTTGTACCAGCACGCACCTAACTCACTCTTAAGTGTGAATCAGGTCCTTAGTTAGAAACGTCAGTAAGTACTTGCGTAAGTCCCCTGTCATACTTAGGTTTGGATCTGGACCATTGTCTGAAAGAGGCTGCAAACTTAAGGCCATTTCTGTAATAGTGTCTCACTTTGCTAAAAACTTAGTTGAGGTCTTTGTTATGTTTTGCCAAAGATCTTCAGAAGGAAATCTTCATGGAGCAGGGAGCTGTAGACCACACCTTGGTAGGACAGCTTCTGTTCCATCCAAAAGATATGAACATAATATACACAGGCGTTAAACAGTGGAGGAAGCATTCAAATACATTGGTGTCTGGTAAGAAATAACCAGATTGGTCGTATTACCTAGCAAGAAGGTTAGAGCCTATGGGAAGCGTTTGCCGCTTTGAAAATCACATTTTCTACATACAGACAGCTATTTTCAAAATGTGTTTAATTAGAAACATTTAATAATGAATGTGTAAGTATGCCAAAAGATTTATTATTTGACAATTTATCCATTCATTACGTTGCCAGCTTTGCGACATCCAGTCCCAGTCCCCAGAAGCTACCAGACCCGATGCAAGAACCGGTGAAGCACCTGACGCTATAGACGAGCAGGTTAGTGGACCTATGGGGAGGGGATGGAGCTTAGAAGAGGAGCTTAGGGTTAAGCTGTTGGGGGGGAGGCAGAAGGATCGGAGAAGGGGAAGGTTAGGGTCAGGTTGCAGGGAAGGGAGGGTTAAGGTGATGATTAGGATAAGGATTAGGGTTGGGGAAATACTCCTCAGTGCTGGGAATTCATGCTGGGCATTTTTGGAAAACTTGTCTATGGGTTGGAATAGATATTCACTTCCAACCCCTCGTCAAAAGATCCTTGTCGAAAATGGCCTTGTCATAAAGGGACCATTCCAAGCAGTGAACCAAACATGAGTATATACCCCCTACTTATTGAGCTTCTTATCTTATCTTTCATGTGGTGCGAAATTTGCCTTTGAATTTATTACTGGTGACTGTGGCATATTTGCTCTACCCTTATTATAATTTTAAACCATGTGACATGTTCAGTTTGTATCGGATTGCAATTCTCTATGACCTCTGTATATTAGATAGGAGCAATAAATCTTATTACTCATTTTATCAGAATTGTCCAAGGATTTTAGAAGTAACAAATAAAGCAACCCCTTCAGCCCTAAGCATGTCATTAAAACAATTATTAAATTAGCAGAGAATTCCTTTTAGACTTAAAGGACATGAACACACTCTAGTGAGCAGAATATGATTTCACTAAGCCGCTCATCTGATATGTTGCTTGCAGCTAGGACTCTGTGTTCCAAACAATTCTAACTAATAGATATAGACAATGGAAGAAAGAGAAATAATAACTAGCTGGGTAATCTTATTATGTTTCTCTTAACAGTAAATTACAAACTATAAAGCGGCTTGAAAACAAAGGCACTAAATAACATAACAAGCTCTATAAATATATTGTGCATACCATACTAAGGATGAATCTTATCATTCCAAATAATGGCAGAGATAGACAATTGTAGGTCAAATAAATATGCTTAGATATGTCACTAGAAATGTAATACATATATAGGTCTACAGAGGCTATAGGACAGATATTGTTTTATTTCTTTATATATTTATTTATAACATTATTTAATTTATTTTGTTATTCTTATAACTATTTATTAAATTTTTATATAAAAAACACAAGTGAGCATAGAGGTTGTGTAGGGCAGATACTGATATAATCTATTAAGTAATGTCTGTTATACTGCTCACAATAAATTGTGCACTATATTTGATGACATTACAGTCACATATTTATGTACTGTACAAAAAGAGAGTGTGCCATGCCAGTACACACTGTTAAAGGAATACTCTCCTGTCAGTGTTAGTTAAATAATGAACATATCTGGGGCTGGAACCAGACTTCCAAAGTATAATTATCATCTGTGGAATTCAGCATGATTGTGGCTTCTTTACCATACTGCTCATAACAGTGTGTAAATCCTGGTTAATGAATCAGAATGCATTTCAAGCCATCCAGATTCATGAGTGATGACATATCTAGGTTAGGTTGAGATCAGTGGAAGTATAGAAGTACGGTAGAGCTGCTAACTCTCTCTATGTCCTGATTCAGACTTCTGTACTTACAGCAATTTCTACATGCTTTACTTGGAAAACAATTTATGGTAGTCCCCATCTGTCAGAAATCTGTCTGGGTGAGTAAGTGTAGGCAAAATCTGAAAGCACTGATGTCAAAAAGATGCGGCAAATCTATGTCAAGCTTTTGCTTGGGGATGTGATTGCATGCAAATGCTTTGGCTTTGGCCTTGATTATGAATTTTGGTTTCTGATGGTATGAGTGTCAATCATAATGTCAACTGTAGCATTGCCAAAAGTGTTGTAACTGTAAAAAATGGAATGACAACAGAGGTACCATCTAATTTTGGCATGGTGCATATTCACGCCAAGACCAATACGTGATCAGTTGTATGTTCACTACTGGATCAATATTTGTGTGCAAGACACTTGCATTTTAATCAGCTTTTGCCTTTCAAATAAACAGGATATTAGGATCAGGGCCATATTAACAATGGGGCCTAAAGGGACTACAGCCCCAGGCCTCCATCTGAAAATAGGCCCCTCACACACTGCAGATCCCCAGGCCTCCCACTGCATCATGCTCCAAGGCATACTATATAGTGTGGGCCCTTGATCATTTTCAGCCCCAGGCCCACATGGCCCTCAATCTGGCCCTGATTAGGATGCATGAAGGAGAATAATGTGTAACAGAATTTATTAGTTGATAGTTCCTGAAATGAATATAATTATATAT
>WWET01000787.1:173777-187029 GCA_011038615.1 Limnodynastes dumerilii | reverse complement strand
TCCGGACTGCCATGAGTCCAGATGACTGCCACGATGCTGCAGTCTCCCAGAATCTGCTGGTGAGGCCGCAGCAGGTGATTGATGGTGTGGTGAGGCAATCCAGGCTCGCTGCATTACAAGCCCTGCCCCACTGGTGATGTGGGTACGAGGAGAGCACCGGGAAATTCCAGAAGGATGAGGGAACAGCAACAGGAGGGATCCTCCTGTCAAGGAGAGGTGAGTGTAAGCATAGTACCTAGTGAAAGGAAGACCCTGGAAGCAGGTTAGGAGAGTTCCTGCTGGTGTTGGCTGTAAAATTTCTGGGTGTCACCCATTTTATTTCATTGACACCCATCTGCACATCTGGCCTAATTTTATCAGTGCAGCCTAATCTGGTGATTATATTATCTCTCATTGTATGCCTCTTGTGTATTGGGAGCCCATCAGAACTTCAGGGTAGCAGTTTGGTGGTGGTTTGGGTGTGTGCAGGGCCGCCATCAGAAAAGGTGGGGCCCAGGACTGACAAAATATGCAACCCCCCCCCCTCCCGGATGGATATATATATAAAATAAAAGGATAGGAAGAGGGCGCCTCATGGTGCAGTATATCTTGTTTATTTTCACACAGGAAATAAAATAGTACATGCGTACCGAAAGAAAGATAAAAGCAGGCACTTAGAATAATCACAATGTCCGGTAAGAGTGAGGTATGCCCGCTATCAAGTGTCCTAAACAGCGAGCACACAATCAAGGGAATCACCGCCAGTGCATGTGAAAGACTTACGGCCACGAGGTAAGGTCCGCCTCTAAGCGTTTCGTCGAATGATCGACTTCTTCAGGAGGTGTGTCCCATAGTCAGCTGATCCTGTATTTATATCCGAGCAACGGACAATACACCAATTAGCCGGCTGGCATAACTGGTATATGGCTGACGTAAGGACTTGAAAAGAAGCCAGCGTTTCATACAGCGCTTCATATGATTTTCATCATAATTCACATAAGTAAACAAAGGGGGTTGTCAGTTATTACATTGCGATCAAAGAGAAGTCTGTCACACAAAAATAACCGCTAATATTATCAAACAATGGTATAAAAAGAGAAACATATATATACCAGTTATCCGTTGCTCGGATATAAATACAGGATCAGCTGACTATAGGACACACCTCCTGAAGAAGTCGATCATTCGATGAAACGCGTATAGTAGGACCTTACCCCGTGAATCCCTTGATCGTGTGCTCGCTGTTTAGGACGCTTGATAGCGGGCATACGTCACTCTCACCGGATATTCTGATTGTTTTAGGTGCCTGCTTTTATCTTTCTTTCGGTACACTTGTACTATTTTATTTCCTGTGTGAAAATAAACAAGATATACTGCACCATGAGGCGCCCTCTTCCTATCCTTTTATTTTAGATTTAAATTGACGGCTTGGAAACGGCTGATGAGAAGGGGAGCTGCGGCTGCTATTGCTACAGTCTGGTGCTAACAACCTACATCTGCTCTTTGAATTTGCTGGATTTTAGAGACCTTCTGTGGAATCCTTTATTATAAAATAAGACTGGTTAATTTCAGGACTATTTTTCTGCAATTGAGCATAGTCAAAAACTGCTATTTGATACTTGTTGTTTCTTTCTATTGGCTGTTGCAACTTGTAGTTTCCTGATATTTTAACTTGTTACAATCTGCTACTGTAATAAGTGATGGAATGTTACTCCATGCATCTAACCTGTCTGAGTTAAGATCAGTAGAGATTGAAAAATTATGTGGGCGGTGCATCGAGTATGGCCGCGTTTTAAGTGTGCTCCGTCTCAACATCCTGTTCTGGAGCTGGTTATCGGGTCGGATCACCGTTAATTGACACCCATATCATCTAATCGGGACCCGCAACCTCCGGTGCGCAACGGTACCTGAATTTGGGAGAGATCATGAGACGGCAATGGTGTAGCCCCGAAGTCCGGCCCGAGCTGCGGCCATTTCTTCTGGAGGTGGAGAGGGAAGGGAGACGCGAGCAGTTCTTCCTCCTGCATGGCGCAGTGAAAACATCGGAGAGGCGAGCGGTAATTACCGGCGTGACCACGCCATAGTGCACGAGGCAGATACCGAGGCCGGGGTGAGTGGAAGGTGGTGCTGTGGCGGGAGAGGCAGCCATCTTGAGCTGGAAGAGTCGGCCGTTACTTCGAGGACGGGGTGAGGGCGATCTGCCTTTCACGATCAACTGCTGTAACCACCCTGATGGGTCCTGGGCTCTGTGGGTGCGGAGCCTGGTGGGGTTGCTTTTGCCTGCGACAGCGGCTGGACCGTCACTGCCTTGGTGTGGGAGCTGTGTGGAGCGCCACGTGGTGGGGGCCACCATTTTGTCACAAGAGGCAGTGTGTGCCCGCGGTCTGCCGAGGAGAATTGGGCCGGCTATCATTCAGACAGGCATTGTCTGCAAAGTTTTATCCACCGCAGAGGGGTCACGGCACTGCAGTCAAGGCAGGGACAATAAAGTACCGGCTATTCTCCCCCCTTGTGGCTCTGAGTAAGCCTAGATAGGGGTGGTGGTAGCTGAAGAACACAAGACCAGGGTGCTCTGTGCTAGGCCCTGCATCGGATTCCAAAGCACCAGCTAATTCCCCCCCTCTGTGGCACTTACCAGACCTGGTGAGGGGCTTTTGTATTTAGGGACTTGGACACTGTGTGGACCAGGCACAATACACAGATAACAAAAACAAGGAAAAGACCATTTACAAGGTGGACACTTGCTGAACGCCGGAACCGGGCTTGCGTCCTACAGATCCCCAGTGTATCATTTTGGCTCTTCTGTGAGACTGATATTCTCTTGTGGACGCTTCTGTCATCTGGGTTCAAGTGACTGAGTGCCTTTGGAGACTGGGGCGCTTATACAGGCCTGTACTGTCGTGAAAGTGACTGGCTGCGTCCTCACCTGTCTCCATCAGCCCTTCTACTCTCTCTTTGCGAATCCCTCTCCCTTTTCTCTGTTTTTGTTCTTAAGGCCATGGCCCTTTTTGTTATATCATTGAACCGTATGCACCTGCAGGTTTAGTAATACTTTCAAGGTATAATCTTAAAATGTGTTTCTGCTAATTAATTGTTTATCCCCCAAAACGGAGATGCCATAACGTACTTTAGCCTCTAGGAGTTCCATCTACATCTGTGATTCCTAATTGTCTTGTGAAGGTGTTATAAGACAGTGCTGTACAAATTATAAAAAAAAAAAATAATAATAATAATAACATTCCCTACCCTACCTTGCCTTAGGTAACCAGACTCGCCTGGATTGTTCCTTTTGTCCAGGGCCCGTGGGGCATGGACAAATTTTTGGAAGCTATGCCTCAAAAAAATCCACAGGCTGGAGCGGTGGCTAGGCCCGCCAAACATAGAAATAGCACTGCCAAACAATCTCAATCCTCACCCCCCAGGAACGAATTGGAGAGTCCTCCTTCACCCCCCGACAATCCCACAGCACAAATGCCACAAATGGAGCAATTAGCTATAATGGCGCAGGAAATGTCAAACTGTTTGATGCCGTTGATTGATAAGAAACTAGAACACATGCAAATGCTCTACGAAACTTCTATGGCTAGAATTGAATCCAATTCCACTAGACTAGTTGAGCTTGAGCAGCGGACTAGCGATCTGGAGGACCGTCAGGTTGCGTCTCGCAATATTACTGATTCCCAGGCCCAACTTATCCAGTCTTTGACAGAGAAGGTAGATGACCTGGAGAACAGGCATCGCCGCAATAATTTGCGTTTTATAGGGCTCTCTGAATCCCTAAAACAGGAGGGTTTACTTGAGATGTTAACTACCACAATCCCACTGGCTTTAGGCTTAGACATAGTGGCCAGACCCATCCAAATTGAAAGGGCGCACAGACTAGGCCCAGATAACCCTAGACCGCCAGGCAAACCTTGACCAGTTATCGCCAAATTTTTAGACTACCGAGCAAAAGAGTCTTTTCGCCGCATGTCCACTCTCACCATAGCAGGTATACTTTTCTGTTCTAGTTTCTCGTCAACATCGGGAATTCTCAGAGATTTGCAAAACATTGTTTAACCAAAAGCGCAGATTCGCCCTCCTGTACCCTGCAAAACTCCGTATCCACGAAGCTGGGCAGACCCATTACTTTACTGATCCTATAGAGGCTAAGTGCTTTATCCAAACTATACCAGTATCTCCTCCCAGACCAATGGATGCTTAAAAAGGCCTAGTTTGTTGCCTAAACTATTTCACCTGATAAGCATCCCCAAATATACACTCTTGAAAGGGCATTAATTCACATGTTGATATTTGATGATTTACTTATTGTCAAAAGATCTACTTGTTTATACGTGTTGGTATTTGTTAATATTCTGAGCGCAGGATCTCCATTTACGGGACCCTGTAGCTCCAATTGTTTTGGTTTGGAAAAGTTTTGAAAAAGAAAAAGTTGGTATTGTGCATCATTATTTGCTCTGTGTTCTGATATTTTTGCTCTTTTGTGTCTCAGCGAACTATGAAAATAAATCTAGGGGGATTGCTAATTTAATTGAAACTAATCTTGACTGTGTGCTGGGCGACGCCTTCCTGGATCCAGAGGGCTGTTTTATTATCTTAGATGTCTCTATCAACCGCATATCATATACATTGGTTAATGTTTATGCGCCAAATGTGGGCGGGGACCATTCTTGGGGGACCTTAGGGCAAGACTCTTGCAACGCCCCAATTTCTCACTAATTATTGGAGGTGACTTCAATGCCACAATGGACCCTAAAGTGGACAGATCTCCCCCTTTGGCTTCCCACTGACAAAGAGATGGATTGGTGCTGCCTGCTTTTGCACTAAATTTAGGCGTAGTTGACCCCTGGAGACTCCTAAACCCAACTGATAGATCATTTACATTTTGCTCCGGGGTGCATCATACTCTCTCTCGAATAGACTACCTTTTAATCTTAGATGGTATTGTCAATGATCTTGTTTCGGCCAAAGTATACGATATCATTATATGGAACCATGCCCCGGTGTCTCTTGAGATAGCCCTACCGGTTCCCCAGGCCTCCTTGCGGTTTTGGCATTTTCCTGAATATCTCACTGATAATGAAGATTTCAGGCGGTTCCTACAGGGAAAATGGGGCAAATATGTGTATGATAACATAGAGCATGTGGATGATCCGGTCCTTTTCTGGAATGCCTCTAAGGCGGTCCTTCGGGGGTTATTGGCTATGTTTCCAAAAAGCGAAAGGAGGCAAAGGCTGAGGGGGATAGAATGCGAGCGATGGTGGCGGAAGCATTTCGGACATA
This sequence comes from Limnodynastes dumerilii, assembly GCA_011038615.1. NCBI lineage: Eukaryota > Metazoa > Chordata > Amphibia > Anura > Limnodynastidae > Limnodynastes > Limnodynastes dumerilii. The sequence goes on along the minus strand of WWET01000787.1, from coordinate 181,767 downwards.
CTTAGACTCGACATCGGATGAACATTATCAGGTGTATGTTAGAGAAAGGAAAGTTTTAAATCAGCATCTTACTGCTCAGGCCAAGCGTAGCTGTAACTTTGTCACACAATGTTATTATAGGTGGGGCAACAAAGCGGGACATTTATTGGCTAGTATGTCCAAACCCCGTACAGCGAGATCTCGTATTACGGCCATAAAATCGGAACTAGATCACACTATCCTAACTAAATCGGAAGATATTATCTCCCAATTTGAATCTTACTATAAAACTCTGTATGATAATCATCCCATTAACCCCACCCTACAAGACAACTTATTGAACCAAGCAAAATTACCAAAATTATATGAATAATAAAATATGATGCAGAGAGAGGCCCTTGAGGGAAATATTTCTCAAGAGGAAATCGCTCAGGTTTTGAAACGGATGCTCCTTCATAAGGCGCCAGGGCCGGATGGCTTCTCAGTAGGGTATTACAAACTGTTGGGCCAGGATATTATCCCGCATCTACAAGATTTGTATAATGTATTCTTAAATCAGGGGCAAAGTGATAAATCTTTTAATGAGGCCCATACTATTTTATTACCCAAGTCTGAAAGAGATCCCCAATTGGTGTCCTCATATCGCCCAATCTCATTGCTGAACGTGGATTTTAAAATTTTAACTAAGATTTTGGCCTCCAGGTTACAGGGAATCCTCCCTGATTTGGTGACATCCCACCAATTGGGGTTCGTGGCTGGCCGGCAGTCTGTAAGGGGTATTCGCATAGCTGTGGCGGCGGTTATTTGTGCTCACCAGTGCTCCAGTGTGCAAAACGTCTTGGTGAGTCTTGACACAAACAAGGCATTTGACACAGTGCTCTGGCCCCATTTGTTCATGGTTCTGGCTATGAGGGGCTTTGGAGGAGATTTTATAACCTGGATACGTCAATTGTATTCGGACCCGTACACGCATCTCATAGTTAATGACCTTAAAAGTTCCCCTGTCTTGATGAGGAGGGGTACGAGGCAGAGATGTCCCCTGTCGCCCCTCCTTTTCAACCTTGCCATAGATCCTCTTCTTAGACTATTAAACAACTTACCCATATTTAAGGGCATCCAGATAGGGACAAAGGAAGTTAAAACAACGGCCTTTGCGAACGATGTGCTTCTATATGTGTCCAATCCTGAAATCTGCCTTGCCCGCATTCTTGACTTACTGCACCAGTTTGGGGATATATCGGGTTTTCGGGTGAACATGGAAAAATCTACTGCTCTGTGTTTGATTCCACATGTTCGAACTCCAGAATGGGCGAGCTCCTTGCCCTTGAGGTGGGCTGATAAACAAATTGAATACCTAGGTACCCAACTCCCAAAACTTCCCTCCTGTTTGTATTCATCGAATGTTTGATTGGCTCTGAGGGACACCGAGAGGACGGTCAAGGGATGGGAGAGCTTGCCCCTCACATATACCGGTCGAGCAAATCTCCTCAAAATGGTAGTATTTCCACGTCTGCTGTATCTATTACAGGCTTTGCCGATTTTGTTGCAGAAAAAGGACACCAATCAATTCAATCAGATCTTTCGGAAGTTTATTTGGAAAGGGGGAAGGGCCAGAATTAGTTTGCTTAAACTGCAACAGCCAAAAAACAACGGTGGTATCAATTTTCCTAACCTTACCTACTATAGCTACGCAGCGCATATGCGTTATATGAGGGACTGGATCCAGGAGGGAGAGACATATGCTCACACATCTTTTGAACGTGGTTTCTTATCAGGGCTTTCCTTAGCGACTTTTCTGCATCAGGAAGATCAGGCGATACTGCACACTGTAAAGGACAATGCCCTCCTGTGGTCCACTAGAAAAGTTTGGTGTATTCTACGACATAAACATGGCACACAGCTCCATAAGACAATACATCTTACCTTCCTACACAATCCTGCATTCCAAAATGGCATGGCATCCTACCCGTTCACGATATGGCAGGTGGGAGGGCTGCAGAGTATTGGTCAATTGCTTGATAAAGACAATAAACGCTCTATGACATATACTGAAGCGGCAACTAAATTTGAAACTGTGAGGCCATACCCAATGGCGTATCTGCAGGCGAGGCACTATATAGATGGGATTCTACAAACCTTTGAGGATAAAGATTGGAGTAACCCGTTAGGTGCCCTCTTATTGCAACCAATGCCAAAACGTAGGACATTGTCGCTACATTACACCATGCTACGAGAGCTAATAGATTATGACTCAACCCAGTCGGGAATAGCTCACTGGCAAACGTTATTTCCCTCTCTCACTATCCCAAAGCTGCTGAAGGGGTTTACAATGTCGTGCAGGTTGCTTCTGGCCAGTTCATATACAGAGCTTTTCTTAAATATCTATCACCATGCATACTTATCCCCACTTAAACTATATCAATTGGGGCTCTCCTCCTCCCATACGTGTATTAGTTGTCTTAGTGCGGAGGCTGATATGTATTATTGTTTGTGGGACTGTCCCATCATCCGCAGATTTTGGACTCGTGTCCATAGCTTTGCCACCTTACTTCTACCTAACTGTAACCCTTTAGACCCCTTGTGGGCAATACTGGGTATCTTGCCGGAGGTGGGGCGGATGGGATACGGGGAGAGGAAATTGTTGTTAACAATCAGTGCAGCAGCACGCAAAGCCATTCTACAGGTATGGTTGAGCCCCACGCCCCCGCCATGGTCATTGTTTCAAGATAAAATTTTCTATGTGTTCCACATGGACTGGTTGGAGGCCACACTGGATAAAGAACATCAAACCGAGACTACCTGGGAAAGCTATATTAATACTTTGACGCCTTCCACTAAACGCCAACTATATGATACTTTTTATTTCACCTCATGGTACCTGTTGAGAGAAATAGATAACAACCCACCAATCTGTGTTTAGGCTGTCCTAATACCTTAAACGTGAGCTAAGAGTGGAATTCTGCTTATTGAAATAATTCAGATGAAGAGCATTTGTGTGCTTTTATCTTTGGAGACACTGTTTATGTCTTACTTTATATGTTTACTACGTATGTTTCATCTTTTATGGATCTTATGTGTACTTTGTATGGAATAATATGCTGTATTTAAAAGACATTATTGTATACGATGCTGACTTAATAAAGAAAATTTGAAAAAAAAAAAGAAAAATGATGTTTAATAGAAGATCCAGTAATTCATAAACAACCAGAAGCGGATTCTTGGAAAGAGATTATTTAGGCTGGAAAAATTACATGTAAAATAGATTAAAACTTTCTGGGATATTCAATTGCTAGAAAGTTATCTCAAAAATGAAAACATTCCCAGAGGTTTAAGGCTACTAAAAGAGCCAGTGTATGATGGCAAATCTGAACAGTTCCTAAAAAATTGGCACCAGATATAAGATTAGTGCTCTTTGGAATTGATCAGTCTGCTGATAAAAGAAAAAAGAATGGAGTTGTCAGATATAGAAAATTCTATATTATCTTTAAGTTCCGAATTTGAATCTTTAGAGTAATAGGAAGTATTCATTAAAACCAAAGAAGAGTTACAAAGTAAGCTCTCAATTATTGAAGGTAAAATTATTAAAACAAAAAGGAATACATTTTTAAGGGATCTGAGAGATTACCAACTTAACCAGGTTAGAGATTGGCCCAAGAACAATAAAAATAAAAATAAAAAAGGAATTTTCTTCCCACTCTCAGTCATACTTTAAATCTAACAACAAACAACAAAAATTTGGGAAATAACGGTAAAAATGTTCAGTCAAACAATGGATCTAATTATAACCATACAAGTAGTCAGGTAACTCAAAGTAAAAATACCAACAAAAATAAAAAAAATCCCTAAGTTAACAAAGAAAAAACTTGGACTAAAGTCCCCACAAAATCACGTTCACTTCTTCCTGTTAAAAACTCAACTATATCAAAAGAAGTACCCTTACAAAACCGACTTGAGGGATTAGATGATTATAGTGCTGTGGATTCTCCACAACCCAGTACTTCCTCAACTAACTATTCCCAATAAAATAATTTTTTAGGTCAGGGCCAGAAGTTAACCGGACCAACAAAAATCCAATCTCTATTAGAATTTCCCCCATTAGACACCAATTTCAAAAAAAGGCAACGAGAAGGGGCAAACGAGGGGCTAAAATCGCCAGTAAAAAAGAAACTAACTTAACCCCACAGGGCATTTTTAATTTATCATCTATGTCTTTAGGCAATTTGGAGATTAGATTATTACAAAAAGGACTTTATTTCGCCCCTACTTGCGCTCCAAACAAATTTGCCCTGACAATAGATTTGTTCAAATTTTCTCGAAATTTGACTCTAAAACGCCACTTTATTAAGTTGGACTCCAAACAAAATGGTGGAAAAGAAAATACACTAAGTGAAAACCCTCCTTACAACTCCGGGTTTAAACCTCAGTCAAGATTTTACCCTATTCAGTTAAAGGGTCCATTTATAGAGCTCTTTACAGAGTTGGTTAAAAAGGACTTTGACTCCTTAGATTATTCAGTCCCAAAAATGGGAGGCAATCTAACAGTTTTTGAGAAAAATGCTTTGAAAAACCTAGTAGAAAATAAAAATATTATCATAAAACAAGCAGATAAGGGGGGGGGGGATTGCGGTCCTGGATAAAACATATTATGTGACCGAATCCCTGCGTTTATTAAATGATAAACAATTCTATTCTATACTACCTTCGGAAATTCTGCTAAATAGAGGTTTGGCTACGAAGTGTATTGTCCAACAAGAATACGAATACTTATTTAACAAGTTCCCTCGTATGGCCACATTCTATCATCTTCCGAAGCTCCATAAGGACCGACTCAATCCCCTAGGCAGACCTATTGTCTCGGGGATTGGGTCGGTCACTTCACGAGTTTCGGAATTTGTTGATTTTTATATCAAACCTTACGTGTTAAAATTAGAGTCCTATATAAAGGACTCTACCCAAGTATTGGGATTTATATCAGAGTTGGAATGGGAGCCATCATTTAAATGGTGTTCAATAGATGTGGCAGCTCTACACACCTCCATTCCCCATGCTAAAGGAATGGATGTGCTAAGAGAAGTGTTAGAGAGAGACCCTGCATTATCAAAGGAGATGGTAGATTTTTTGATTAATTGAACAAAATTTGTGCTAGAAAAGAACTAATTTTCGTTTTTTGGAGTCTATCTATTTACAAACACGGGGTACTACGATGGACACGGTTTTCGCTCCCAGTTTCGCCAATATATACCTAGGCGGCTGGGAGCGGGACTGTGTCTATGGCCATCCCCTTCATGCACATCTAAAAATGTATCGTCGTTATACAGACGCTGTGTTAGTAGTCTGGAGTGGCACAGAGTCTCAGTTTGACTCTTTTGTTATAGATCTGAACTCTAATAATTTTGGTCTACGTTTTAGATCAAAATTTGGTGGTAATAAGATAAAATTTTTAGATCTGGTTTTAACAGCTCCCATACCAGACCAAAATAGAGTGTCCTCTCATACATTTTTTAAAGAAGTGGACAGTAATGGGTATCTCGAATATAGTAGTTGGCATTATCAAAAATCGTGGGATAATATCCCTTACTCCCAATTTCTTCGATTAAGACGAAATTGTTCAACAATTGAGAAATATATTGAACAAGCAGAAATATATAAACAAAGATTTAAAGAAAGACATTATCCTTCCTCTCTGATTGACCAAAGTTTTACACGAGCCCTACAATTTGATAGGACTGCTCTTTTGACTTATAAATCCGAACCGAAAAAATCATATAATCATAATGTTAGTAACACTAATCAAAAAATCGTATGTCCTTTTATTACAGGCTTCAATAGATTAAGTGGAGAAATTAAAAATATTTTTAAAAAGCATTGGTCAGTGTTACAATTGGACCCAATCTTATCATCTTATCTACCTCCAAACCCTTTAGTCAATTACCAATAGACTCAGGCACATCTGTCATCCCTGTGCTTCCTAGTGTAACAGGTTGCTTTCCATGTGGAGCATGTAAAATATGCAAATTTATTTCAAGAGAAAAAAACTTTTTTTCCTCAGATGGTAAACAAAAGTTCCATATTAAACATTGGCTAAATTGTAACTCCACACATGTAGTGTATATGCTACAATGCAAATGCGGCTTATCTTACATAGGCAAGACCAAGCGCCCATTGAAAATTAGGGCTTTAGAACACTACAGAAGTATGGTTAATGGCAGCTTGACTCATAGTGTCTCACGACACTTTAAGTTATGTCATGCGGGAAAAGTAGAAGGTCTGTCTATTAAAGCAATAAAACAAGTTGCATTAGATAGGTGAAGCGCTGTATGAAACGCTGGCTTCTTTTCAAGTCCTTACGTCAGCCATATACCAGTTATGCTAATTGGTGTATTGTCTGTTGCTTGAATATAAATACAGGATCAGCTGACTATGGGACACACCTCCTGAAGAAGTCGATCATTCGACGAAACGCTTAGAGGCGGACCTTACCTCGTGGCCATGAGTCTTTCACATGCACTGGCGGTGATTCCCTTGATCGTGTGCTCGCTGTTTAAGACGCTTGATAGCGGGCACACCTCACTCTCACACCACAATCACATTGTGATTGTTCTAAGTGCCTGCTTTTATCTTTCTTTCGGTACGCTTGTACTATTTTATTTCTTGTGTGAAAATAAACAAGATATACTGCACCATGAGGCGCCCTCTTCCTATCCTTTTATTTTAGATTTAAATTGACGGCTTGGAAACGGCTGATGAGAAGGGGAGCTGCGGCTGCTATTGTTACAGTCTGGTGCTAACAACCTACGTCTGCTCTTTGAACTTGCTGGATTTTAGAGACTTTTTATTGAAAGTTTCACCATATAAAAGATGCTCTTTGTGCTTTAGAGATTAGCAAATAAGACTGGTTTATTTCAGGAGTATTCTTCTGCAATCGAGCATAGCCAAAATTTATATATATATATTAAGAAAATATATAAGTACTTAAATTCTTAACCTTTCCTCCACTTAACGCAGTGTGGAATCCTATGTCTGAGTGATAGCTTTGCAGTTGCTTCTATTAATATAGACATGCTTGCAGTCAGACATTAAAACAACAATGCTTCATACAGCTTTAATATAAAATTCCTAATAGCTAAGGACCAGATCCACGTTTTTCGTGCGCATGCATAGAGTCCACTTACGCATACTGGATCCGGTCCTTTATTATTTATTTTTAATAAATGTGCATTTGAAGCAGTGAATCAAAGTGTTTATTGAATAATATGATAATGAGTTATGGGTAAATAAATAACAATTATCCTAAGCTAAGTTATAAATTGTTATTTAATGCAAATGTATGCATTAATGTATCAGTATGTAAAAGGGAACTATCACTAAGGAAACAGAGAGAGCCATAATTAATGGAGCATATTTAGCACAGTAAGGCATCCCGCAGGGCATAATGTTCAGCACAGTTGTGTGGTGACTGAACATAAATTTCACTAAATAATGAAGTGATAAAATCGCAATGTTTATAGCAAATACTGTCAAAGTGCAAAACATAAGATCATTTTGGGTACAGAACATTTTAAGGCTTATAGGAAAATTGACACATTATCCAGGGTGACCATACATGATATTACGGGGCTGATCCAGAGTTAGGAGGTAACATAAAAAGGAACAAATCATCACCAGCGGTTACGTTCGCCGCTATGAAAATGACATTTTCGACATACAGACAGCTGACAGATAATTGCCAGCTGTCTGTATTTCAAAAATGTCCTTGATTAAAATTTATTTTTTAAATGAATGGGTAAGTATGCTGAATGTATTTTTTTTGGCAGCTTACCCATTCATTACATTGACACCTTTCTGTCCTTAAGGGGGAGACTTAGGGCTACAGAGAGGGGATAGATGGGAGAAGGGGAGTCTTAGGGTTAGGATGCGGAGAGGGGATAGATGGGAGAAGGGAAGACTTAGGGTTAGGTTGCGGGGAGGGGATAGATGGGAGAAGGGGAGACTTAGGGTTAGGTTGCGGGGA
>WWET01000787.1:156318-169623 GCA_011038615.1 Limnodynastes dumerilii | reverse complement strand
GGAAAATGCCCCAAGAACAAGCAGGAACTGAAGACATTTGCAGTAGAGGCCTGGCAGAGCATCACCAGGGATGAAACCCAGTGTCTGGTGATGTCTATGCGTTCCAGACTTCAGGCTGTAATTGACTGCAAAGGATTTGCAACAAAGTATTAAAAAGTGAAAGTTTGATTTAGGATTGTTTAGTTTGTCCCATTACTTTTGGTCCCTTAAAAAGTGGGAGGCACATATAGAAACCGTTGTAATTCCTACACCGTTCACCTGATTTGGATGTAAATACCCTCAAATTAAAGCTGAAAGTCTGCAGTTAAAGCACATCTTGTTTGTTTCATTTCAAATCCATTGTGGTGGTGTATAGAGCCCAAAATATGAGAATTGTGTTGATGTCCCAATATTTATGTACCTGACTGTACATGTACAGTGGTTGGAGTGGTAATTTAGAAGTGGTGGTGTGGTGTGGTAACCGGGTGGAAATGGATTACAGGTTTTATAATAATAGTGGATTGCAGAGAGGCTTAAGCAATATAAGAAAACTCAGAATCACTTTAAGCAAAATAAATTCAGTTTTAATAAATATTTAATCTTTACTTATTACATTTTATTAAGGATAAGCAGAAAACTTATACTGAATCTCTGAACAGAGCATGAGTAACAATTACAATCGATGTAACAAATTTTATATACATATCACATATAATACTTTTACTTTCAAAATCATGCATTAAAGCAGATACAATTAAGAAAAATCAATTTTGCATGAATATATTAGATAACATATTATCTCATCAGTGCATATAAAATAGTAATATTCACAAGTTGTAGCACAGGAAATACTTCTTCAAAAGAGCATGTAACTAGCCCAAAAATAGCAATTTAATATAAAAATAACATTTCTTAAGCCGAACTTAAAGTATTTTTAACCAAGAAATAGCAATCTTATTATAATATTAGCACAAGCTAAAATACAGTCCTTTAAAAGAAAGAATACCCCGCAGACAATCTCCCAATGTTCAGTGCAAAGGCTTTATTATCTCCTCTGTTCTCCACTAGTCTCAGCTGTTCCCACTATCCAACAATGCTCCTAAGCAAACTGCCAGCTCCTCCAATGTATTCACAGGTCTATTCCCTCCGTTCCCCATCACCTCCGTTACACAATGACTAAATCCAAAGCTGCTTCCATTTTCTTTACCGCTTTCCCGTAGTTCACAGGCTCTACCTCTTTCTCTCTCCACACCTTCGATACCTCCTTCACCTCTTCCCCAGCTTGCCGTCCATTCTGACACCGCCGACAACTCCAAACAGCAACTCCACCACTGCTTCCTCTCAGCTGTCCCGTCACCTCAGCGCACTCGCTCACTCTGTTACCTCTTTCTCCTTAATTTAGCGACTCCACTAATGCTTCCTCTCAGCACCTCTGATAGCTCCTTCTAACACCTTCACTAGCTCTCAGCTTTCTCTCTAATCTTTCTCTCTCTGTCAATCTCTGACTTTCTAATATTACTTCTTCACTTTCCCCCTCAGCTTCACTGCCTCCTTCCTCCATACTTCCCTCACACACACCAACTGCCAACAGTCACATTCACCTCAGAAACTTTCCCCCTCAGCTTCACTGCCTCCATCCTCCGTCCTTCCCTCACACACACCAACTGCCAACTGGTGTCACCAACTGAACACCCAACAGTCAAATTCACCTAAGAAACATTCCCCCTCAGCATCACTGCCTCCTTCCTCCGTCCTTCGCTCACACACACCAACTGCCAACTGCTGTCACCAACTGAACTCCCAACAGTCAAATTCACCTCAGAAACTTTCCCCCCAGAATCTTCTAGAGACAGCTCTTCATTTCAAATCTCACCAGCTGACCGTTGCCTAGCAACATGCCACGCGCTAATCTGTCATCTATAGCCCTAACAGTGAAGGGGTGCCACATGACAATACAGTGTATCGTCTCCGGGAGAAAAGGGTGCTCTCCCGGGAGTCCAGGAGATCTCCCAGTTGGCAACCATGGTATATATAGATGTATTCCAGCATCAGGCTAAATGGGTGGTCTCTGAATGTTTTTTCACAAGGATAAAAGTATGGTAAATCCAAGAAGGGAACACAGGTCCCAGAAATAAGTAAAGAGTTACCACCCATCTCCTTCATGGCCCAGATTCATAACATTTATTCAAAATGAAGTATTCCCCAAAATCCATCACATGATTTTAAATGACTTAAGTCCATTTATGTTTCAGATGAATATATTTTGAGAGAGACTGATATGTACAATAAAAAATCTCCCTATTTTTTAAAGTACCATAGGTATATAGGAGTTTTATTGTAAGTCAAGAGTATGGGGATTTCTGAGGCCAATATTCTATCAGTGGGTACAGGAGCAGCTGTTATGTTATGTTATTATGCAACACATGTCAAAACACTATTCTCTTGTTTATATGAGATTTGTTTAGATTTTTAGAGTGGGTATAAATATAAGTTTATAAAAACAATGGAAAAGTTATATATAGGTTCATGAAACTTTAGCAAATTCTTATAATGCTGGCAACAGCATGTCTACATTATGGTTTGGTTAAGTATACTAACTTGCTACTCATGCCTTTGGTTACTGGATGTGAATGCTTCTGTTTTGGAGCTGGAGGCATTATGAGATGTGTCTGACACTCGGAGCAAAATCTCCTTCCTCTAAACACGTGACAGAGTGTGCTCTTTGCCATCTCTAATTAACATCAGTTTGGAGATATGTTCCAAAACCAACTGATTTGTTAGCAAAATGTTAGCAGCTGTAGGAACAGCTGCAGACCCCCAGTGACTGGGATCCCTAAGTGACAGTAATTTGGGTAGTGAGGACACAGAACACTGAGGGATGACTTAATCCCCCAAGATATAAAAGGATTGAGGCTAATTTTGTTGAAATATGAACTAACACACTGATCTAATCATTTCCCTAGACTGTCATAAAACAAGCAGAGGAGACCATGGTAAATAAAAAGAATTTTAATTAATGTGTATTGAATAAACTGCATTGTGCACTTGACATATGGCCCTGCACATGCAGTTTAATTAAGAACTGTGTAAAGCTTGCTGAATAATCATGCAGTTGTTGCTGTGTAATATCAATACGTTTTGTTTATACCAAAGCCCTTTGGGATATAATTCAGCTAGAAATACTTTGTAGAATAAAAAGTAGACAATCCTTTTTACTGTCTGTCTATTGTTTACCTTCACAACACTTTCACTACTTAATTTTATTAAATGAAGATTCAACCCATGAGTTACAATAAGGTGAAATACAGACCCCTTTTTCTGTGAAAGGGACATTTAAATTATTTATACAACATAAAATATCTGTTTACAAGGGATATAGCATATAATATGTAATATGAGCTTGATAAACGTGCTGGATCCAGAATTAGGCAAACTGTCTATTTACGCATTTTGAATGTGTAAGTACTTCCATGCTGGAAGGCTTTTCGATGGTGGGGTGTGATGACCCACCATGTGTGTGGTGTGGGTCGTCATTTGGAATGGCATTTTTTTGAAAGGGCTGTTTCATACTACTGAATGGAGAATAGTTTCAGAAATCCTTTGATTCTGCGAGGAGAAAATCAATTGATGTTCTCGGGAGCGAAAGCCTATGCCCCAAATAGTAAGTATTTTTCTACCCTAGCCCTTATCCTTATCCTTATTCCTAATCCTCCCCTTCCACTACCTTAACCATAATCCTCTCTTTACAGCAGACTGACCCTAGGACTCCCTTCCTTGCAAGCCTAACCCTAAGACTCCCCTCCCCGCAGCCTGACCCTAAGACTCCCCTCCCCACAGCATAACCCTAAGGCTCCCCTCCCCACAGCCTGACCCTAACTTTCCCCTTTCATTATTCTAACCCTAACCCTTCTCTTCCATTACTCTAACCCTAACCCTCCCTTCCCAAAAGCCTAACCGTAGAAGTAACCAGAGAGTGGTACTCACCTCTCCGGACAGTCGTGTGCTGGCCTGCAGCGGCCTCTGAAAAATGAATGGGTATGTATGACGATCAGCATACTTAAAAGGGCCATTTCATGCCTGCAACGCCATCCCCATGTCTGCAGCCTGTACACATGACTGTCAGGGGAGGTATTTAAATCATACAATAAGGGCTTGATTACTTACATTCCTTCATTACACACCAGCCCCATTACGTGAGGTATGTTCATCAAAGTTAAGGTAAAGTCCAGGGTACAGAAATGGCAGCCGTGTGAGGGGAATGTACTACTCTCACACATACAGAATTTAGGATCCCACTGTCGCAGCTTTGCTTCACCTGTGGAGTAGTAACGATCGCAGTGGATCCGGCCCAGTGTAATTTTTTTCTGTGGGCTAACTCAGATTGCATTCTCTGGATATATAGTTAGTTTCAATCCATGTATTAAGTATCATCATATTCGTTTCTACCACTTAAGCTATCAATATGTATTTCTCTTTGACTAGTTCATTCTTTACTTCTGGTTGATTTTATTATAAATATTAAAACTATTTCACACTATTACTAACACACACCTATGCAATTATTGTGCCAATCACATTATTCCAGACTGTTTGGAACAATATTGTAAGAGTGTGCATGCTCGAGGGTTAGGGTCAGGCTGCGGGAGATAGAGGGTTAGGGTCAGGCTGCAAGGAAGGGAGGGTTAGGGTCAGGCTGTGGTAAAGGGAGGGTTAGGGTCAGGCTGTGGGGAAGGGAGGGTTAGGGTAATGGAAGGGGAGGGTTAGGGTTAGAATTAGGGGAAGGGTTGGGGTAGTTTTCATGCTTACCATTCACAGCATCGTGTTCGGTGCTCCGTGGATTGATTGCTATGCCTCATTGAGGCATAAGCAATTGAAATCCCAGCCAGTTCGAACCTGGCTGGGAGGAAACGGCCCTATAAAATAGGGTCATTCTTTCCGGGGACCCACACCCATTTAGGATTAACTGAGGTTCAACTCAACCAGGATATTGCAACGCAAGGTTTGTAAATTCATGACATTAGTTGTATGCAGAGAAAATAGGAAAATATTGACTGGTTTACTTGATTCACACAGATAGTAAAAAGTTTTATTTAAAATTCTAATTCTGAGCTACAAAACATTACATCTTAAAGTTGCCTCTAACCAAAATTCTGTATGCTTTGCCAAGGCGCAAATTTGATCCTTTTTAGCTATTACTTCCAAGTTTGGATTCATCCCATTTTCATTTATTGTGAATCCCTTGAAATATAGTGCTAAGTAATACGCTACAGCCCTAAACATTTTGGGGTCAGTTCAATACTTTTATCAGTGAAGCAAAGTTACATATTACTGATAATGATAATACCTTCCTTTGTAGCTTCAAAACACAGAATCACCACCAGGCATTACTGGATGATGAATCTTTAAAAGAATCCTTTATAGAATTTTCCACCATCTACAGAAAAGATAAGTTATTTTCTGGTTGTTAAATCACAGATCCCCGCTGTCCTTAAGCTGGCCATAAACTAGGAAGATAATCAATCCCAGCAGGGATTGGCTCGATAAATTGGATGATTTTCACCTGGGGAATGTTCCCGATATCAGTACCATCCAATTCCCTTGCTGGGATCAATTATCCTAGCAGGAAAATTGTGAAGTTAACCTAGACTGCTAATCTTGCAGTTAGCTAGACTGCTGACTGCAGTCTTCTCTGATTGGCTGAGTCTCTTGTCAATCTTGACAGGAGACCCATGCAGCTAGCCCAGGGATAGGCAAACTGCGGCTCTCCAGGTGTTGTGGAACTACAAGTAACAGCATGCTTTACCTGCAAAAGCATAGCTGGTACCTGACAAGGTTTTATGGGAATTGTAGTTTCGCAACACCTGGAAAGCCGCAGTTTGCCTATCCCTGAGCTAGCCTATTGGCTGGCTGCAAAAACTATTTTTGGGAATAAAAGATCGTGTTAGAGGTTCTGCAGTACAGTGCAAAACCTCTCAAAAAGACAGGCTGCACACCGTACACAGAAAGGGAGAGAAGACAGTGCTGGAACAGTAAACCCAACAGAGGGAGAGAGTGTCTCTGTGTACACTACAAAATATCGGGAGCTTTCAATCTAAATCAAACATATTTAACAATAAAATAATCGTACCAGAGCATTTCTGGTATGTTTATTGATGTTTTAAAAGTGTATCCTGGCTAGAGCGAATATTTGCCAAATCACCCGATAATTAGATGATTGGGCCAATAATCGCCCTAGTGTATGGTCAGCTTTATTCAGAATGCTTGGGACAATGTGTACTGAATATGCTGAACCCAGAGCTGCAGAAAGGAAGTGTTCTGTTCATACGTTTGCTCTCTCACTCTCGGTCCATGCCATAAAATAGTCAAGTCAATCTGCCAATAATCCTATAAGGTCTGATCCAGTCTTCAACGTAGAAAATTAATGCATTCTGTATTCCAGAAAGTGGCACATTACCTATGAAAGACTTTAATGTGACCCAAATGCAAACTTAACTGGATTTACAAGTACGATAGGTTGTGTATAATCATTTTACAGCCAAGCACAATGCATCTATTATCCCAGATACCGCCCCTTTCTTCAACGATGATGTATAGGGGAAATGGTGGTTATACTATTACACATGTGCTTCATTGGCAAAGCAAATGTACTCATTACATAGGGTCGGATCTAGAGGAGATCAGTCCACTCCAAGGACTTGATTCACACTTAAGAGTGATTTTACGAACATCCCTAAACATACACATGGACGAGATCCTTAAGAGCAATTCAGAGATGCTAAAGAATGAAGTCTCCAGCCTCCACGTTCGGAAAGTTCTCTAGGTGCGTGGATTTAAGTGCGGATGTGTTTCCTTATTGTGAATCACACGGAGGCCATCTAGGTACTTAAAGTTAATCAGCATTCACTTAACCGCAACTAAATGCAAATGTTAATCAACAACTCAACTCAACAACTCAAAACATCTTTATATGTATCTCTACACTATTATCTTTATTATTAAATTAATTTTGCTATAGTTTTTTTGCTAATATAATAATGCACCATTGTAAGTTTAACCCATAATGTGCTTTGGAGCATTGAGCTACCTGTGTAATGTATACTAATTGCTATTTATATACGTTTTTAAAAGTATGGTTTTTTAATGTATTATATTGTTATTGAACAAATATTTTGAAAATTCATTTTAATTAACTTTTTATATTATTTTAATGTTTTATTTTAGAAAAAATAAAAATGTTTAAACAATTAAAAAAATTTACATTAATGTAAATAGAAATGTTTTCTATAGTTATTAAAGACTTAATGGCATCAAAAACATATAAACAGGCACAGTCAAGCAGCAAACCATACGTAAATCAACTGAAGAGTGGGAAAGAGCTACCATATATTTTTCTGTGTGTATTGTTGCTTCCGCAAGGCACTCGCACTTGTGAATGAGTCCTAACTTAAGATGAATGCCCATACTGTACATTAGTAGCCCGTGTGCTGATCATTTGCATTAAGAGCCTTGTGCCTCTAGCCACGCAAGTGGGACTCATTCCGTGCTGATGCATGAATTATGCTAAGTCAGCCGTCCGTGTCTGTGAATCATGGCCATGGTTTATGTGCGTAAGTTTGAGTTCTGGACATGCACAGTTTATCTG
Source organism: Limnodynastes dumerilii (assembly GCA_011038615.1). Classification (NCBI taxonomy): domain Eukaryota; kingdom Metazoa; phylum Chordata; class Amphibia; order Anura; family Limnodynastidae; genus Limnodynastes; species Limnodynastes dumerilii. The sequence goes on along the minus strand of WWET01000787.1, from coordinate 162,002 downwards.
CTTGTATAAATATGCACAGAGATTCAACATGCAGCAGCACCATTGCCTGTATATAGAGTAATTACCAACTGTGTCTTATTGATGTAATTAAATGATTTGTACAGCGTTGATTTGTTTGGTATCCATTTGATGTTTTTATGTGGATCTAATTAATTGTTTATTTTAAAAGATTACTTTTGTTTGCACATGCAACTTACACCTGCACCAGTATAATATAATAATAATAATAATAATAATAATAATAATTATTATTATTATTATTATTATTATAATTATTTTTATTATGAAATAAAGATGCGGGATATGTGTGTATAAGCAGATGAATAAGGACAGAGAAAAGGTGAGATTAATGAAGGCAAGGTAGAGGGGTGATGACAGGTGGGAGGAGGGCTCTGCTCACTTAGCTAAGTGGGAGGGGGTGAACTTACAGGAGACACAGAGATGAAGATGGGGAGGGCAGGAAAGATTAGGTGAGGAAAGGGATGCTAGCCTGAAGAAGTGGGTTTTGACTGAGCGTTTGAAGGCTTGAGGGTGTTGGATTTCTTGATAGGTTGTAGTAGGTTGTTCCAATACAGAAAGGCGGCCCAAAAGAAGTCTTGGATGCGGGAGTGAGAGATAGTAATCAGGTTGGAGTTGAGGCGGTGATCACCAGCAGACTGGAGGGGTCGGGCAGGAGTGTGGATGGAGATAAGGGAGGAGAGATAGGGGGTGGTGGAGGAGGAGAGAACCTTGTAAGTTTTGGTGAGAAGTTTGAAGAGAATTCTAAAAGGGACATAAAGCCAGTGTGGCGATAGACAGAGAGGGGGGGTGGAGGCAGTGCATTTGGAGAAAAAGATGAGTCTGGATGCGGCATTTAGTATGGATTGTAGGCGAGCAATCTGGACCAGAAGGAGACAGGAGAGAAGAATTTTGCAGTAGCCAAGATGGGAGATAATGAGAGAGTGAACAAGCATTTATGGTTAAGAAGCTAGGTTGTGGAGGTGAAAGTAGAAAGACAGTGATAGGACGTGGATGTGGGGGGTGAAGGAAAGTGAGGAGTCAAGGATGATGTCCAGGTAGCGGACATAGGTGGAGGAGAAGATGGTGCAGTTGCTGATTGTAATGGAGATAGTAGGGGTAGATAGGTAGATGGGATACGTGAAGGAGGGAAGACTATGATTTCAGTTTTTTCCATATTAAGCGTGAGAAAGTGCTTTGACATCCATGAGGAGATGGCCGAAAGGTAATCAGATGCTTTGGACAGAAGAGAGGGGGAGAAGTCAGGGCAGGAGAGATAAATTTGAGTGTCATCAGCACAGAAGTGGTAGCAAAAACCAAAGGAGCTGATGAGGTCACCCAGAGAGGAGGTGAAGAGCGAGAAGGGAAGGGGACTAAGAACTGAGCCCTGTGGAACACCAACAGGAAGAGTAGTGGTTGGGGTGGAGGAGCTGGAGGTTGAGATAGAGTGAAGGGTATGGAGCAGGAGAGGGTGGTCAACAATGCCAAAGGTAGCCAATAGATCCAGGAGGATGAGAATGGATATTTTAAATGGATTCATTTGAAGATGTGCTAACATATTTGGTTTCTTCATAGTATTTGATAATTGCTGTGGATGTAATTGGCACCTTATGCTTCCTATTGAGACAAATAAACACAGTATAGAAAATGTGTTCCCTGTTATCCTTTTTATAGTAATTTCATAATGTATGACTTGAAAAAAAAAACCTCATATTTCTTTGTTTTTGGCAATATATGACCCTCATTCCACAACTGTCTCCATCCCATGTTTAATGCTAGGTACAGTACACTAAGCTGGAATAAATATAAGAATCCCCAGCAGTTCTAGTAAAACTCCTGTGGATTCTTCATTTAAAATACAGCTACATATTGGTATGGATAAAATAGCTATAAAGACATGTACTGTAGCTGTTTTCCACCAAATTAGGAGACACAGCAGTTTATTAGTGCAGTATTGCCTTTAATTATTGATGCCAATCTCTTATATATTAAAAAGTAAAGCAACCAATCAATCATATATTTGCTTTTATTTTCTCACTTATAATATTTCAATAAAATCTTGATGAATAATTCTAATAAGTTATTATATTTATACCTGTTGCATTTAAGAAAGTAGTCGATAAACAACCATAAATAATCATAATGTTAAATAGATTTTTACAATCTTTAAAGCACTTTATACTTTTCAATTACATTCATGTATAGAAGAGTTAAAGGCTCAGTTGGAAATTTGCTGAGAACTGACTCATCAATTTTTTATGACCAGGAAATAATACTACGCACACGAAATAAATAATAAATTGCAGGATCATGGCAGGCTTGCCTTTGAAGTAACATATTTAAAAAAAGAAGAAGAATATTGCTAAACTCGTGATTGAATCTCTCTAATTTATTGAATGCCTGACCTCAAACATGTATTCATGCTTTTGCAAAGAATGCGCAATCGTCTCTTATTGGCTAGCTCTGTAGATGATATTGCAGTCAGTATTTAATGCTGATGTTAGCTTGTTGTTTCATGTTTTATGATTGGGCTGGTAAGTGTGTTTAGGTTCTGGGAATATGATAATTCATGAATTTACCTACACATCCTGAAAGGACATCCTCATTTAAATGTACACTTTTATAGATGAGGTCTTTATTTACAGTAATTTACTCTTTGCCATAAATCTAATTTTATTTTAATTTAATGTGGCAGCCCATAACAATATTTTATTTTGTCGTTATTTATTCAACCAAAGTATAAGCCGTATCTAAACATTAATGTTTGTCTAAAGTTGTTTTGGGCTGGTGATACTAATCAACAACACTTCATTAAACTGTAAAATTACAAGTGCCACCAAAACTACTATATGAAATAAACATTGTGAGGCTTTATTGTCTTTTAATAGCTTAAAATGATTTATCTCGTTGATTCAGAGTAGCAATTATTATTAACATCATTCTGAAAAGAGTTGAGTTCATTTACCCTTTTTTTTTTTATAAATGCTTTATTTAGAGAGGGCAGTGAGCCAAATCTTACTTACGATGCAACTTACGATGCAACTGTGCTCAGAGCTCCAAGCTCAGTGGTGGCATAGATTTGATAGTGAAAACCCAATGTATGAGGGGAAAGCACTCCCCTAGTTTTGCTTGACTGGACTTATGATTCAAGGACCTTACCTTAAATGTTACATCTTGATAGGGTGTATGGGCTAAAGAACACCCTTACTGTAAAATTAGACGATCTTCCCCCATCCCACCTAGCATACACCCCGTAGACTTTCTATCTTCTTCCAGCTTGCCATCAGAAAGACATTCGGTACAGAAGTTTGGATCAGGAGGACTGTAAGCAGCAAATGGGTATTTTGTGAAAGTCTGGATGCAGTCACCAAGACAATAAGACAACAGAGCAGACAATTGAATTTCTAAACTTAAAATGGAAGAAATAAAACATACATAAACAATGTTAACAAGAGCCTCAGCCCCCTCAACACCCCCTCAACCGTAACTATGCAACATTTAGGGACGCCCGATCCTGAGGTTTCCCTAGTTATGCAGGGCAACATCTGCCCGGCACATGCGCAGATTGGCAAAACTGCCGATCTTATGCATCCGCCCGCCGTAACTATGGCAGTGGGGGCGGACGTCTGGAATAGGCCCATTGGCTCAGGCTCAGGTATCTGTATATGGCATTAGGCTGTTTGCATCCTATGGTTTAATACCTTATTGGATTCACTTGGATGTCTTCCCTTTGGAACACTTGGAAGCTTAGGCTTCTGTCTTTTATTTCTAAATGATTTCATTCTCCCATGGAGCTGGTCTCTATACCCCTCCCAGAATGTTTCTCAGCTAATGAACTTGCTGCTTGACTTTTTTAAGTGACTGTTAATGTACATAGAAACATAGAAAGTGTTGGCAGATAAGAGCCACATGGCCCATCTAGTCTTCCCATTTGTTTATTCAAAACTATACTGACCCTAGACCCTAGTTACACTCAATTTAGTTTGAGATTTAGGATATCATTATATTTATCTCAAGCATGTTTAAACTGTTCTACTGTGTTATCCTCAACCACCTCAGATGGGAGGCTATTCCACTTATCTATCACCCTTTCAGTGAAGTCTATTGGTACGAGGGGACCAATCACAGGGATACAGCAGGGCATCTTTACTTATTGGGTTGCAACTCTGGATCCGGTCTGCTGTTATCATTGACCATTAGGTAGTCTCTCTAATAAAAAAAAAAGGGTGTGTGACAGGGGTGTTTTAAGAAGTGAGGGGGCCCTTGTGCCCTTACCCGAGACAGGACTGTCACAATTTGTGGACCTCAAAAGGGGCGGGCCTAACTAAGCAGGGGAAGGGGGGCTCATTCGGCATCTATTTCTTCCCTCTGGAAGATCTTAGAGGGAAGAAATAGATGCCAAATGGCCCCCCTTCCCCTGCCAACTCTGGGTGCAAGATGAATGCCACAGGGCCTATTCTGAGGGGCCCATGTGCACTGCACACCCTGCACCCATTATAGATACGCCTATGGTGCGTGAATATTTAAAGTAATTTAAACTTTGTTGCAGTAGTTGTATTTGGGCTACATTACTAAAATATAAGTGGTGACAAGTACCTGACATATGGAGCAATACTTTATTAGCTCATAAGCTCCTGGGATGGTCTCACCCTGCAATAAGTCAGAGAATATGAAGTAATCTCATTATTCCGATCACCAGTACCTGGCTAGAGAGAATCTCCCAGGTCCCATCCTACAAATCTTTAACTGACCCTGACTTTCTGTTAACATAAATCATTAGCTTTGAATCTGCAGCATTATAAGCAGATTGTTTTGGATTTTTTCTCTAGTGGAAATGAAAACAACAACACTGGTAAACATTTACCCACTTGTTAGTACAGATACATATCCACTGGCAAGCACAAATATCACATTTCATTTAGCAGATTCATTAAGATGTTTCATAAAGCATAACAGTTTTCTCCATAATAGCATTGTTTGCTTGTAGATAGGTATGTACTTATTTCTATCTCATCTTTTATTTTACGGCAAGTGAATGAGAATATAAAGTACATTTATGCAAAATTGCATCAGTACTATTCATAAATCCTCTCAATTGTCTGCTTACAGATGGCCTTTCTCTGTTTAGATACTTCCAATCATAGTGCCTCTTCTATGATGTTTTTATATTCAATTATTCTTCCGCAGACTACCATTTATGTCTGGGGCTAATTTGAAGTTTGACAGCTTGATTATTCTCTATGTTATATGTCATTATTTAGTTTCGCTGACTGCATATTAATTGAAATTTGAAGGCTTGATTGCCATAATACTTCATGTAGTTTTATTTTGAAAGAAAGAAAAGGTCAGCATAAAACTTTGGGAAGATTTCATAAGAGTTTCAAGTGCTGCTTATTTCCAGAAATAACTGTTAACTTCCTGCAAAGTATTCAAAATATTTAGTAGGGGACACTGAAGTCCACTGCCACTTATTTTATTTTTGTGATATTTTTATATTTATATTGTATTTTATTATGTACTATGCTGTCCATCCCTACCCTGTATGTCTGTAATGTATTTTGTTGTATTTTGTACAGCGCTGCGGACACCTTGTGGCACCTTATAATAAACAATAAATAACAATAATGAATAAGATATTAGTATATTATATTATTATATTATATTATATTTATATGCTATATTATATA
>WWET01000787.1:123248-133617 GCA_011038615.1 Limnodynastes dumerilii | reverse complement strand
GGAGACACATTGTACACATGCCGATCTAAGGATTTTTAACCATTAAAACACATGTCTGTTATACAGACATGTGTTTTAATGGTCGCGATCGGCACAAAAACATAAAATCGCATCTCTAGAGATGCGATTTTATGTCTTTTGATTTCAATGCGATTTCACCGCAATTCGGTGAAATCGCATTTAGTGAATTAGAAACATTCTATGTTTCTAATAAAAAAATGTCGGGACCGCGATTTGCGGACCCGCGATCTCAAAATTCTTAAAATCACATGATTTTTGGCTTAGTGAATCGCCATTCGCGATTTTTAAGCTCAAAATCACGTGACTTGGGCCAAATCACGTTTAGTGAATGAGGCCCCTGGAGTGCACAACCGGCTGCGCTTTGATGTGGATCGAGTGCAGTTGTGGGGGCATGCACAAACAGCTCATTGACTTTGTGCTTCCCTCCCACACATCCATGAAACTCCCATTAGCACGCAAGCCAACACGCCACGCATGCGTTTTGGCTCTGAACTTGTGCACTTGCAATTCACAATGAAATACGTCATGCCAACTGATGAGGCTTAGGAAAAGTCAAGTAATTTGTATAAATATTGTCAGTAACAGGGTTGTTTCTCTCTCTGAGGAACATTACTGTCACTACTGCATTTATTTTTCTGTTTGTTGCATTTGTTACCTCTTAGAGTAAAAATCTGTAGAACGACGGTGTCATTGGGCTGGATCCAGACCTAGTTAAGTGCATGATCTTAGTTACTCTTGGGCTAAACCATGTTGATTGCAGGGGAGTCATATTTAATCTGTTTCAAACAGTATTAGAGTTGAGAGGTGATGTTTCCTATCCCAAGTCTAAATAACAGTGTGATAGTAAAGCTGGACAGTATCTGTGTGCAGTAAGCAATTCAAAGATATATCCCTGCATGCAAAGGATACAATTAACTTGACTCCCCCTGAAATCAACATGGTTTAGCCCAGTAGTAACTAAGTTCATGCACTTAACTAGGTCTGGATCAGGCCCATTGTCTCTGACTGTGAATAATCTTTCCAGCATTACCATAAACCTTGTCTTATCATCCAATGCCAATATGTCTGTGCTTAGTCCATCGTTGTATACTAAAAGGTGTATTTCATATTGCTACCATATCACCTTGCAATTCCTGCAATTCCGTAGTAATAAGATGTGTGTGGATTGAGTACTGTTTCATTCATTAAATATGCCAATGACTGCAGAAAGCTAAATCTTCACTTGCAGACTCTCAGAACACAAAGCAAGCTAGGCTCATAAAAGCTCATATCAAGACGTTTGTAATAGCTACCTGTGATAACAATTCAGACATGACTACAAGTGGTTAGGGTCTGTAATAACATCTTTTTGGATTGTGCCACCATCCTGTAAAATAAAAAGGAGGTTGCAAGCTACATTTAAGTTCAATAAAATACTTACCTGCTGTATATAGCCGCAGAACTTCACAGCAGCATCTAATATTCATACTGAAAATGTAAAATACATTGTTAGCTTGGTCAGTTTCTCAGATATAAGTATATAATTCATGATACTCAGATGTTCACATGAAGAGATGCTTGAATTTATAATAATAATCAGCTTTAAAGTTTGCAATTTTGAAATAAATTCTAACACTTACGAAAGTTTAAAAAGTTTTGCTAAACTCAAGTACTTATTTAAAAGTTTGACCACTTTTAGCTTAAATGTGCTTTTTACTGTGAAGAGTGAATATAGTCATTTTCACAGTTTGATTTAAGAATTGTTATGAATAATAAAAAGTAGCTATTTAAGCTTGAACAAAACACATTACGGTTCGGATTCACAATGATGTAGTTTTCGTCTTACATAAGTTTTTTTAAGAATTGAGCTACTCCGCATGCATAGTAGCTTATCTACGCTATCTACGTACCATTTCTGTACATAGATTGCGTAAGCGAGGTCTTTAGACCGCACTGACACAATCTACGTACAGAAATGGTAGGTAGATGGCGTAAATAAGTTACTAAGCATGCGTAGTAGCTCAATTCTTAAAAAAACGTATGTAAGACGGAAACTACGTAACTGTGAATCCGGACCTACATCTTGGACTGAAACTCCAAACCAGGATTGGGCAATGGCAAATGAACTCAAGTTGAACTGAAAAAGATGAAAAGTTAATACACACACGATACAGTTTATCGAATCTGCCACATTCAATGACTTGATATAAAAAATTCAAGTATCTCAAATGACATTACATTACAACACTCCTGTATTGCATATAGAAGAAACACTGGAAGCTACAAATGTAGAAATGTATAAAGTAGTAACCATGGAAATGTATTATTATTCAGTCAGTATTCTTTATAGTGTAATATAAACAATGAAAATAAAAAAAAAATCTAACTACAAAAACCCTAGCTAAATAGTTTATTACTGACAAAAATGTGCTTTCACTTGTCCTGATAATTTGCTAGGTTAATGTGGTCCATTGCTGAATGGCATGTTTGAATGGTTATGCTTGCAAATCATTTATGGCTGTCAGGAATTCTTATTTTCATAGTATAGTAATTACACTTGACAATATTTTGTGATAGTGCTTTCTCACAACATTAGCATATACTCATCATTTCTATAACAGATGCAAGACTGGAACAAAGCAATCTAAGGTTACCCAAAGAATAAGTTTATAACAGCTGAAAATATCTACAAAAAAGGGCATTAATATTAAAGTAACAAATTTATTTGCTAACACTTCCATTTTACTTCCTTGGAGAGGTCTTAATGGGTGTGGGTCTCCGGGTTCAAATGGTCTTTTTTCAAAAGGGCCGTTCTCTCCTAGGCATTTTCCAAAGTGCCTGGGAAATCATTTGCTTCCCCACCGTCAAGGCAAAGCAATCAATGTTCCCCATGACGAATAGACAGTAGAGAATGGTAAATATGAATTTAACCACAACCCTTTTCTTAATCCTTACCTTAACCCTCCTCTTACATTACCCTAAACCTAACCCTCCCTTCCCCACAGCCTTACCCTAAGACTCCCCTCCCCGCAACCTGACCCTAACCTTCACTTCCCCGCAGCCTGACCCTAAGTTTTTGAAAACAGCACTTTCTGTACAGACACACACTGATTCAAATGCCTATGAGGGGATAGCCATTTGCAAGCTCTAGCTAACCCTTCATCTTAGGTCTGGATAGTTTGCATGCTCACGTCTAAACTATCCTCTCATTCAGACTTCCTACAAATGACCCTTCTGAAAGGGGGGCTGGATTGTAGGTGGGTGAAAGTTAATATTACAATGTACAGTACTGGTGTGCTGATAGACTGCATTTCAGTCCAGAGTTTCAACCCTCTGCCAGTTTACATTTGTGTGAATGCTGCAGGAGTCCAATATTGGATCCCCCTTTGGATCCAGTCCATATAGAGCAATATTTAATAACTTCTTAGTTACTATTAATCTAGGATATTCATAGGAAACTGAATACTTAAAATTGTGTCTGCAATTTCAATACATTGCTTCGATACTCACATTGAGCTGGCAATCCCACACTCTTGCCTAACCCTTATCACACACAGTACAAGGCTGGTTTGTTCTCAAATCAATATATCAGTGTCTGCAATGGAACCAAATGGAGCTAAAGCAATGTTATTTTTTCCTGAATACTTAGTAACTTGCATGGAAAACATTTTTGTGCATTGGTTTTAAATTAAACATTTATTTTCCTGTTGGCAACCAACCTGTTTTTGTTGAAACCACCAGAAAAAAAGGCAATTGGAGGTTTCATTTTGTATTGTCCTAAAAGAGATGTATTAATCAACAGTTTTATCAGTTTGTCCCATAAGCCCTAACTGGCATTTGTTAACTAGATTGTGTATCTACAGTGTGTGATATGCAGAAACTTGGAACTTTTAATTACTGATCAACTTTTCTCTATCTGAAAGAGTTAACTCAATATCTGTCAGCTAGAATATTATAATGCTGATACTTATTGTGTTTGCCATTACAGTATCCACAAGTCTAAACCTAACCTTAACCTCATTCCTAACCCACATCTCAAACATAAGTCTAACCCTGAACCTAACTCTAACTGCTAACAGAAAGTGATGACATTTCAGAATGATGCAGCTCCAAAACTGGTTGACAAGACATAGGATAGGTGACCACAGAGAGAGAAGCGGTGGTAGGAATCGCATACTCACCCATTCATACAAAAAAAATTCTGCAGTGTTACACATTCAAAATAGGGACTGCCGAAAAGTTACTTTCTGCTGTCCCTATTTCGCAATGTGAAACATCACAGCAGGGACTTGCATTGGGGAGAAACATAGGAGCAACAATAGGACATAGCAAAGGGACAGAGAGGGGAAAGTTGTGTGGAGAGACACAGGAGCAAGAGCCAGGATAAGTTAATTTATTTAAATACCAATTGTTAGTTTTATTTATGCCAGACTTATGAACGGGCACCATGCCAAAAAGTATAAAAATACTAGTATTTTAATAACTATCGACCATTTGACTGCCACTGCTGCATATGTTATCAGTTATCATACCATGCTATCTAGGTTGTTTACACTGTTTATACATGACCAACTCAGTACTTGTAGAACAAACTTCTCCTAGAGTATAATGTTGTATATTTGTCAAATCTGAAACTAGTTAACCACCTTACCGTTACATCGATTCCCTATTATCCTAAGCTGTGTAGATTGAGTATTTTTTATGTATAATAAAAGTGTTACATAGAGTTTTTTTCCCTTGTATGTCAATGAGCTGGAAATATGCATTTAATGCAAGAAAATTTCAGAGGTGCATTGTCAAAAACTGAATATTATTTTTTTTAATTATAGACACTTGGGGCCGTATTCAGAGAACCGTTTTCACTGTGATTTCCCTGAGTATTTTTAGGTACGTTTCAAATGCGCATGCGTAGTAACTTATTGTACATACTTTACGTAGACTATGTGTGTAAGTGCCTCATGGACCGACTTGTGAATCGGACGTGGGTATATACGTATACGTATACATATATGTGACGCAAAAATCCGCATGTGAAAATTTTTATAAAAATGTGTGCGGGGCAGGCATTTAAATGAAGGTATATGGGTACGACTAACATGAATTGCATTTACAGAGAACACATACGCACGCAACTGCTCATGGAAAGTTACCAGTGGTCTATGGAGGTGGAAGTCACCGACAGCACTGCCAAGAGAGGGGAGTGTCATGGGTGTGAGGGGGTTTGGCCTGCACTGGCTGTGCGTATAATTGCGTACCATTATAAAAATGGTTCTCTGAATACGGCCCTTGATCCCCAAGACAATGTTCCATAAACTTCAAAAGTGTTACTCACCGCCAAGAAAAATGGAGACAGCGCAACCCCTAGAAGTAATTTCATAAAGTCCAGGGCTGATCAACCTATAACTCTCCAGATGTTCTGAAACTATGAATCCAAGCATTCTAACTGTATAGGTATAGACAAGGCTTGCTGGGACTCATAGTTTCAAAATACCTGGGGCCTAAGGCCATTATAAATGTTCACTAAAACCTTTACAAAGTGAACTTACCTGTTTTTTTTAACAACACATCGCATGCTAGACTGTTAGTAAACTATTAAAAGAAAAAAGTCAATATATGTTGCTTCTACATTACTTGCCCACATTTTTTCATACAAGTTTAGTTCTCATTTGAATCACATCTGTGGACTGGCGCTATCTACAAAAACACTGTTCATATCTTTCAGCTGTAGTATTTATAAATGAAAGTGATCTAAGAAATTAAACTGTTTAATATATAGCCACTATTTGTACGAGTTTCTTCATTGTGCATTTTCAGTGTAAGGTTGATTCATACTCATATAAATAATACATTTGCATATACACTTTACAATGAAATATGCAAATGATGCTTAATTTATTCTCATATCACATGCTGTATTTGATCCTTATTTTGGAGGGCACAAATTTTCTGAGGAGCCAGATATAATCATGATGGAAATATTTTATCTCATTTTCTCATTTTCACCAAGAGAAAATCTGTGTATTATTTGATAGGTAGTTCTTGTTTGATATTTAATTATGAATAATTAGATGCAAAATCTAAGCCTCATTTGCATATACTAATGACCTTATAGGTCTTGCAGTGGACTTGTTCATTATCCACTTACTTATTCAAATGAAGACAAAAAACTGGCTTTTCACATTTTGCCTGCATTCAATTGAATTAAAAAAGTAGTTCAGGTAAAGTCAATGGAGATCTATGTTAATAAGGTTATTTCTGATGCTAAGTTAACTTATTATAGTATTAAGTTATAGCCATGTGTCATATTAATATTGTTTTTATTAGAAATAAAAAAAGATTGTATTAATGTGGTGTCTAGTTCAGATGAAACATTCATCCAGCATAGATAAACTCCTTAGTGCAGCATTAAAGCAGTGATCTGATAATTAAGTCACAAATATAATATTCATGGTAAATTTCAGTAAACAACAACTAAAATCATAAACAAGATTTAAAAAAAAAAAAAAAGAAGCCTAAAGTAGGTCAGTGGAGAATAAAACGTGCACTTTCATTTTACAGCTATAACAGTGGTGCAAAATTAGTACACTACGCATAAATACGTTATGCGATGAAACGTAATGGAAACGTAGGTCTGGATCTGGCCCAGTGTGAGGGGGTGACAGTTTATTTTATATTGTTATATATTTTTGCATTTAGACTGCTGAACACATTTCCTTTTAAACAGGAATTTGGAGTTGAGGTAGAAAACTATTTCTCACATTTAATTCTGTTGTTTTACATTCTCCCAATGCAGTTCAACGTGTTTTTTTTTTTCCTATACACTCATTCCTTTTTTTTTGCTTTTAATCACAACTGGCTCCAGTGTGTCCTTCAGCATATTAGATTTTCTGTAGATCTGTAGGAATAAATGAATAGAATGACAGCACAGATATTATTTTACAACCCCCACACCACCATAATCTTTGCCAGAACCTGTGATCACCAGCAATTTCAATACCTTGAATTCCATACAATCTTTGATGAAACCTATCTTGGAGAAAAGCATAAGAGACCACTAACTCCTGATGAGGCGACTGTCGTATTGTGCAAGGCAAAGGAATATTGTAAACTACTCTAGTGACTGATATCTGGATTTGGACTCTGTTTACATCTGAGGACATCATTTCCAACCAAGTATTTGTTTGGCAAGTAACTTACCTTTTATTTTGAGAGCTGTTGCTGTCTTTCTTTCTTTGGTCCTACTGAGGTGGTTGCTGGCCAGCCTTATGATAATGCATGATTAAGGATTGATATATACTTCTGTTATAGATGAACAACGGCATTTCTCTCGGACCAACTCAACAATTGGCTAAGCCTTGTATCCAGTTTTGTGATACATTCTTACAAGATCTGCGTTATTCTTTTGAAAGATATGCTGTTACTGCTATACATTGGAAGGTTATATTGAGATTGCTATAGACCATGTTTAAGTCAGATAGACTATTGCCAATTTAAGAATATATCCTTTATGTCTGGATTCAGGATCATTTCCTCAAAAATTATCAATTGGGATAGTGAAGTTAAGTCACCAGTGGATTCTACAAATGAATAGCTGGAATTGCCTTGACTGAATTTTCCTAAAACCTCTATTAGCACCTGTATATGTCTATAAGTCCAGCAGTATACATTGATGTGAGATGATTCATTGACTGTTTCTTCTGTGCAGCTGTGATTTAATTAATAATGCATATGTTTTTTATAAAAATGTTTATTTATTAAATAATCATTTAATAGTGGCAGGTACATTGTTCATTGCCCATGTAGCTATGAAAATAGGAATAGCCCCCATTTTATACCGATTTCTACCTTGGATCAATTGTAGACATCTTTTATAATAGTAATAAACAGTGACCAGTTAAACAACAATAGTAATTACCTTAGTTTATTGGTTAAAATGACAACATTTTTTGCTCCTATTTTTAATCTTAGCTACAAAAGTACTATAAAATTCAAGATGCAAGTATAGCAGGTACCTCTTTCGTGAATCCTTATTTAATCCATGAAGATTTTCTAGTAATTAATAACATTAGTGTGGCCCAATGTAGGGTAGTTTTATATAATTATGATGAGACAGAGGCACGATGGTGGCCATGTGTAGGCTGGCACTATTAATCATCTGCTACAGGTTAAATATAAATATCTAAAATAATTTATTATGCAAAAATGTATTACAAAAATGTAATAGAAGATGGATGTGGTAGGTGTAAACCTCACAAAAAGATTATAACATAAATAACATAGGGCCTGATTCAGACTTAAGAATGCGATAGGTACCTAAATATACGCACCTAATAGCAATGAAACTCCCTCGGCACGCCCCCGGTTTTTAGGTTCTTATGTGACTTACGAGTGCCATAGGGTTCCCTTAACTGTAGGATCGCATTTGAATGCGTAGGTATAGTACTTAGGAACCTAACTGCATAACCACACCTTCATTTGGTCATTTAAATGCCTCTCTCCACCCAAATCCGTGCATCTGCCTTGTTACTTATTCACAGAACGCCCCTTTTTGCGTATGTTATTACGAACCTAGAGACTTTAGGTGCCTAAATTATAAGTACGTAATTTCATGCGTAAGTCCAACGTAAACAGCGTATAAAACTTACTATGCATGCGCAGTGCATCCATTCTTAAATATACGCACCTAAAATTACGCATATTCTTAAGTGTGAATCAGGTCCATAAAGAACAGTCAGCAAAGACTTTACAGTAGTTCTACCACAAATAAAAAAGTTTAGTAATGGTATAGCCATAAAAAAAAATATACTAATGAAAAATTATATGAATTGCTGTAAAACACTAATATACACATAAAATAATAAATATAATTTATTAAGCACATATCAAAATAACAATAATAATAAAAATCTAATTGCAAATAGCATTGATTCAGATCTGGTACCAGAGTACTAGAAAACTAAATAGATAATAACGTTAGTTCCAGGTAGGAATATCATTAATATTGAGATGCTACAAAAATCCTAATATAAATTTAGCGCTCAAACAATTTTGGATACAGTTGCCATGACCAGTGGCACTAAAAATAATAGTAGAGTTGATATCTTTCTAAAGGTAATCCACAATGACTACCTCTGATGCACAATTTTACTACTTGAGCACCGTATTGTAAGAGATTTGTTAACAATCCAAACCACGTGTTAGCCGAAATACCATGTGAATAATCATAGGCACAGTGTTGGTTATCTGGCATTCACAGTAATAAATGCAGTGTTAGCTGTATAGCTCAACCCTCAATCAAATAAGGTGTTTGATCCATGTCTGGTGTTTGCCTTAATACCATATGAACTTGTTAGGCAATCACGGTTTTGGGTCCGATGGGATGTTCTTTGAGGGAGAGGCAAGGGCACCAATCTCCAAAGAGATGCACTATATGGTCCAGGGTGAGCAAGAGTAAGCGGTGTCCAGCAAAAAGCACCTCAGATTAGTATCCCATTTTGAGACCTGAAGAGCTATATAAAACATCTAGCACGCCTGACACGTTTCATCCTGTTTTAATAGGAATTTTTTGTCTATGATAGGTTAGAGTCCCTGCCATAGACTGAGTTCTCTCTTTTGGGCACTCAAAGTCTTATTTATTATATCAATGTATCATTAATTTTAAAATAAAAATAGTTTATTAATATGCATTAAAAATAGCAATGTGAGTGTATAATCTTTGAACCATTTATTTTGAAATACCTCCGATGAAGCATTAGTGAAACGCGCGTCAGGTCAGGCGGGTTGTTGTGCACAAACACCCGCCGTTACTGTTTTTTAAATATTGTAAAGCCCGATAGTAAGGTTATTATTGGTTAAACTACAGCCGCAAGCTCCGTGAATAGAGGGGCTAGTATTAAGTTACTGAACCGCGATCGAGCGGGGATATTTCCCTGTGCCCTATGGGACAGCGGGGTTATTTCCCTGTGTCCTACGGGACAGTGGAGATACTTCTTTGTGCCCTACGATACATAATGGCACAGGCTGCAGATATAGTATAAGTCCTATATCTATTCAAATAGGTGAACTTTTACCGACATGATATATTAAAGTCACTTACAACTCCTTGGCTGCCGGATACATGTGCAATATACTTAAGCTGCTGCATCTAAAGAAGCTATTAGTGCTATCATTTAGTTTAAAAGAGCTTATTAAATTGATATAACTATAAGCAGTAATGCACTAAGTAATCTAAGAAATCAAATATAGATATCAAGCGGCAACAATGTATAAAGAGAGCTATGGTAATAAATAACTGTATAACAATTAAGGGACTCTTTACAATTTATTTTAAGAAAATTTATCGGTGTCTAACACTGTTGGTCATATATAA